>VZRH01002746.1:191147-210215 GCA_013397555.1 Urocynchramus pylzowi | reverse complement strand
ACATTTTATAGTTTTTTTTTTTTTTTTTTTTTTTTTTTTTTTAATATAAGGGATTAATAGCTTTACCAATAAACTTTTGTGATTTGAAAACTCTCCAGGGAAAGGTTTGCTTCCATTTCTTTTGCAGTCAGGTTAAAGTTACTTCCTACATCTGCATGGTTATACCATTCATACATAACAAACATGGGCAGGTCATCATGATTTCTAATTAGGACATATTTTTGGGACCTAGGAAGATCTTATTTTCCAACACCAACCTCACAACTGATTTAATGAATAATTGTGGGCAAATCATTTGGTCTTTCTACTTCACTTGCTGCATTTATAACATCTCACCTCAGGAATAACATCCAATGAGGTTGTGTGTGAGTTTTGATCAATATAAGAATGTTTTGAATTTTAAAAAAGGATTGAAATTTGCCTCACAGATATTACAGGCAATATCATTATATACTGCAAACATTTTTGAATGTCAGTGGACTGAGTCTTGGGAATACATTCTGAGCTAGAACAGCAAGGAGTTGACAATTTTCCTGTGGGGTTTTTGTCTTTAATAGGAGAGCCAAACTTGTCTTACTCACACTTTTGATATCAATGTGACTGCTGTCTTGTAGGATGGATTGGTGACTTGCAGAATAAGAGTTGTGAAGTGTTGCCCTATGAGGGTAACTTTCTGCAGGATGCAAATAAAATCTGTGATTTCTAGCAATGCTAGTGGCAGTTATGTGTGAAAAAGATTGTCATAGGGCTGGAAAAATATTCATTTTGACATAAAAGCACTTTTTTTAAAGTTAATATCCATTATTTCTAACAAGAAATAACATTCCATAGATCTTTGCTTTAAAAATGGATTTCTCAGGGAAACGAGAATAGTCTGTTCAGGTTTTCCTTGTTCACCAGGCTAAACCTATCTGCCCAATTACATTTCACAGCATCCAAACTCTAGCATTGATAAAAAAAAGCCCCCAAACAAACAACAAACTTCTCTTTGCAACTAGATTATCCTAAAGCATTTAAAATGTATCTTTGTAGAGCCTAGTAAAGCAAACACTTCACCCGGCTGGTAGTTATCATGAGTAATTAACTGTTAAGAGTGTTCTCAGGAAAAGCCTGACATTTTGTTAATGTTCTGCAGGAACATAGAAATACAGCCAAGGGAGAAGTTTGTTGGGAGCATCATAAAGATAGCTGATGCAGAAGAACTAGAGGAGATTGTAACCTGGGAGAAAAGGAAGGAAGATTAATTGCTAATACCTTTCCTGGCATTCATCTTTATGGTTTCAAATCTTGTGGTAGCATCTCTCTTCTCCAACCCGTGAACAAATATAAGAGTCTGACTCCTGTAAATTTAGTGAGTTTGTAACAAAGATGTGTTCTGTAGATAGCATTTTTTGTTAAAAGCAGTGTTTCTCTTGAGTTTTCAGAAGCAATTGCCTTTTCCAGATGGGTGATTTCCATTTCACTTAACCCAGCACAGAATTACTATTTTGCTGGCTTAGTGAAAACTCTATAGTAACTGAAAGTAATATTCCTATTTCGTTTTTCTGATTCTGATTGGGATATTTTTAAAAGGATATTCTGCTAATAAAAGGGAAATTGTTACGACAAAGTGATACAAATCTCATAAGTGCCAGGCCACTGTCTGGCTAAGAGCACCAATGCATATTCCCAGCAGGACACTGGTATTATGTGTATTTCAGTCTTGCACTTCTTTTGGGCCAGGGTATCACCTCGCCAGGGAGGCCTGCCTAATATTTGAAGAAGCTTTAAAAAGGGAGAGAAAATAATGTGCTTATCCTGGGAGAGGAGAGAACTGGGAAGAGAGAAGAGGGAAAGACAGCTGACTGGAGAATATATGGCAGTAGATAGCACAGTAAGTTGAAACTGGGGAATAACGTGGCTCACAAAAAATGCCTTTGCTTTCAAGAGCATCCAAACCACTGCCTCCTTCTCCTGCTCCGTGCCCTTCCCTCTGCTGGCCCAAGGTGAGCCACGCGGCAGCCCGGTGGTTCTTCCTTTCCTGCCCGAGCCCAGGCTCACCGGTTTGGGCATGGCTTGGGCACGGCTGCTGTGGAAGGCAGCTCTGAAGGGCAAGGCTGTAGGGCAAGAGGTGGTTGTCTCAGGAGGTGCCTTAGCAAGCAGAAGATGCAGGTATTAGGGAAATGAAGGGCAGGGCCCGGAGGCAGAGCTTTGATGAGGCTCTGAGGAGTGCAGAGAACCAGCTGGAGGTGCTGGGGGCTCCTACTGGAACATGAGCAGCAGGATTGCCTGGATGAAGCTTGCACATACTCTGCTATATATTTTTTCATGTAAAGGCTTGGGGCAGGGAGAACAGGAGGTGGGCACTGTTTCACTTGAAGAACTGCAGCACCTGGGTTGGGACAGGCAAGAAAGTGAAGATAGGAGTAAACAGGAATGGAACAAAGAAGGATGACAAAAGGACTGAAAATGCCAACAATAGTTTAAAAAAAAAAAAACCAAATAGGAGTTGGAAAACTTCCCAAAGCTGGGAAGTTACTTAAATTGGTTGTTACTTAAACATTGTATCAGCCTTGAACTAACTTTCTCTTGCTTTAGCAGCTTGTGAAGACTGTTTTGGGAAGCAAGGCTGGAGGTAAAGACACCACCTTGAGTGAAAAGTGGAACATCTCTCTGGCTAGCTAGGGATGGAAGAATTTCCTGTGTCTTTGTTTCTCTAGAAATTATGTCTGGTCATTTTAAGTACTTAGTCATAAAATCTTTCATGTAAGCAATGTGTCCTGCTGTCCAATATTAGCAATGGCTTTGTCTTGATTGCAAGGTTGTCTTTCAGTGATATGAAGTGGTTAGGAAACTAGCAAACAAATGCAGCTTTTTGAAATACCTGACAAGACCTGCATTTGTGTTACTTAAAACAGATCAAATATCCCACCTGCCTCAGTGAGCTATGGTGGTGTGGGAGGAATAGCCAGTAGCAGGAACAGAGGAAAATTAATGTCAGTGTTTCTGCAAAATCCACATAGTTCTGTGAATGTATCATTTAGGATCCTATTCTACAGTGGCTTTGTTAGAATATTTGCAAGTTCCTCAAAATTCTTCCCTCTTACTTACATCAGCTTGAATTTGCAAATTGCTTTTCTCACCTTCACTGATCACTTTCTAATGTGCCTGAGGATGCAAAAGCATGACTCAGTGGATTATCACCTGTTTATTGGTATGAGCCTCTAGAATCACTCACTCTTCAAATGTGCTTGTCTATACTTGGATAAAATCTTAATTTTTGAGAACATGTTAGCTAGCTTCAGCCTAATAATCTAAATCCCATGACCATGCTAATGAAATTGCCCAGTCAGTATCAGAAATTTAGACCATTTTAGAGTTCACTCACCAACAAGCAACAAAATAACCACTCTTCTATTTCACTGAAGGCAAAACTTGACTAGTTTGGTGTTACCGCTGTGACACAAAATAACACAACTCACGCAAGGTGTTCCAGCATCCAAACAGGAACAGGAAAAGAGAACTTTGTTTTTCAGACCTCAACATTTATAGAATTCTAAAAGTGACAGTGGATTGGAGGATGACATTGCCACCTCTCCAACTACACTGGTCAAACTAACAGTCCATCAAACTTCTCCTCCTACAGAGAAGAGTGCAAAACAATCATTATTTACATGAAAGTGCTGAGAAACTCCATTACAAGAATGTAAACATCAGAAGGCTTAGAAAATCTCAAAAGACCAGGGCGACAGTCTGGGGCAAGTGATAAAAAGAAAAGGGGGAATCCTACAACTTAACAGGCGCTAGACCGTAAAAAGATAATTATTGGAAACTAACTCCACACTTCCATCGCTCTCAAATGTGTTGCACCCTCACTTTTGAATCACTTCTGATATATGCCACATGTTGTTACACTCTTTGTTCAGAGTACTTGCCCAGCAAAAGTCTAGACACCTCCTTTCTATACTTGGATCCCTTTTCTGCTCGATTGGTGATTTGAACTGGCCTAGGAAATGGGTCTGACGAGCTCCGAGGAGCACAGCTGGTAAGCAGAGTGACCGTGCTGCTGTGAGAAGAGTGGGGAGACCAGGTGAGCAGCAGTGGTGAGCTGTGAAGTTCATTTCCACCAACTGAACATTTTTGGAAGGTTTAACAAAGCAAAGATGTTCTGACAGCAGTGGAATCCACAGATGAGTTGACCACTCTAAGATCCTCTCCTAAACTGAACCCTATTCACATGGGTCATGAAAAGGCAGTAGGTTGAGCTGCTGCTTTGGTTCCCTGAGCATCTTGATTTGGCTTGAATATGTTTTGAGTTCCACTGAACTTTTTTCTTCAGTGGGACACAAATCAAGGTAACTCCAAATATTATTGAACTGTGGCACCGAAATGAGACACTGCTCACTGTTAATTGGACAGGTCTGTGACTTTATCTCCTGCCTACTGCTGAAATAGTTAACGGTGTTGACATGTAAATTATCTTTACTGTTTGTTTAATAAAGAGCAGAAGTTGTTTCTCCCAAACAGGTACAGTCCACCCAATGAACCATTACACAAATACCCCAAGACTTGCTCCCAGCTACTTGGTTGCTTAATTACATACCCCACCTCTTCCTTATCAGACCAGCAGCTCTATTTCATCAACAGCAAAACTATCACAGACACAACATAGCCAGCAGCGTTCCTCGGATAACTGCAATCCCTTCACCTCACACGCACTGCCAAGACACTGCTGGCCAACTCCTCCTCAGGGGACATGGCTCTCACAGTGGACACACCAGTGCTAGGCAGAACCTGCCTACCACAGTGCAGATTTCACCGGAGTTGGGATATTTGGAAATGGCAGAATTGCCATCTCCAAGGCTCACACACTTTCCAATTGTATTTGTCAGCCCAGCAACCCCAGTAATCAAAAATGACAACAGCCAATGGGAAAGAACCTCTGACATTATTTTACTTCTGTATCCGTCCCAGTCAGGTGAACAGCTACCTGCCTTTGGGCTCCTTTGCTGCTTCTGCAGCCAGTTTAACTGGTTTGGATCTGGCATGGTCTGCTCTGCCAAAGCCAATAGTGCCTGGGGCACCCAGGACAGCCTGTTGTGCCTGTTGGTAGTGCAGAGGGTGCTTTGCTCTTGCTCAGTAGCTTTTCCTTCCATGCTGGATGATCTTCTTAAGAAGGTTGCTACAGATTTGGATGTCATTGATTGTTTTGTGACTGTTTGGGTGAGTTCTGGAACTGTTTTAAACCTTGGCTTGGTTAAAAATACAAAATACTTGTATAAATAATGAAGTGGACAGAGAATTTCTATTTCTAAAAGCTATCTGCTATTATAGACTTTAACACAGAAATCAAATTGCCTGTGTTCTGGCACAACGCAGGAAGATGCTCAAGGATGGGAATATGCTGGGGGGAAGCAAAAAGAACAGTGGGGACTTCTGCAGGGAAAATACCTGCAAATATCTGTTTAACTATGGCCTCAGTCAGATGAGCATGTCACACTATCTGTGTAGGTTTGCTGTAAACCAGAGAAGGGAATTAAGTGCCTTTAATTTTTTTTCTTTCTTACAGCTTGATTAGGTCCCTTATTCCCATTCCCAGGCACAGCTGTGCACACTGGCACAAGGGAAAGGGTGCTGTAAGTGAAATTTGGACAGGAATAAACTCTATGTGTATGTGCAGGGGGAAATTACAGCATTCAGCTACACAACAAACCAGTACTACTGCTGAAGCTACAGCCTGAGGCACTACCTCCCCCAAAAAATAAAAGGGGGCAGCTGGAATACTTTTTTGTGCCTGCGTTTGGATATCCACTTTGCAGCTTAGTCCCACAAAGTGGCAAAGCTGAAGGAACAGAATGCAGCAGCTTGAGGCTGGGACAAACAGAAGGGGGATGCTGGGAGTTCCTGCAGCCTCAGTGTCTGCACAGGGAACCACAGCCTTGGGAATTCTGGCAAGCTGATGAAGTAATTTATGTGAAGGCTTGGACAGTAACTCAGCACAAATGAAGTTGTAGGTGTAATGATGTTTTGAATCAAAACAAACTAGTTCAAAATTTAAATCAATAACAAGTGCTTAAAACTATCATTCAGGACAGAACTACTACTGGCATAATGGTCTACAGTTTTGAAATGCAGATCAGCAAACCTCTCTGAAGGCCATTCGTTGGGCTTCCTGTGAAAGTGTATGTGGTTCCTGAGATAGGGCTTTAATGCAAAATGTGTATCAGCATATTCTTAACTGTAGGTGTGTGAAGTCTTGTTTACCTGCATGGCTGAAATGGGACATAGGATGTTGTTTCACTATACTTTTAGCTGACATAAGCCAGCACTGCTGCCCAAAATAGTGCAAGAGTGGAATTAGAAGATCCAGTTGAGCCAAACTAACAGGTCACTGCTGCTGAAAGGGGGAGATTTTTCTGTCCTTCTCCTCAGCCTGTCTCCCTGCCTGCTGGCCATGCACTCCTTCCACTTCTCTTGCCCTGGCTCTGTATTCCTCTGTTCCTTCAGTGAGCTGTTCCAGCTCCACTGCAGTTAAAACACATCAGCAGCTGTCCCATGGTTTAATGAGCTGAGCTGGCTCACTGCAAAGTCACTTGGACTTCTGGGATGCACAAGCAAGAAGGACCTGGCTCCACAGCTGCAGACAGGTGCAGAGGAGAGGAGGAAGGAGGGTGTGGGGCTGATGTCTTTGGCAGCAGCAAGCCAGTAAATCAGCTTGGCTGCCTCTTCTAGCTGGAAGCAGAGCTAACCCTGCTGCAGTCCCACACAGCTCTTGGCTTCTTCTCCCCTGCCACCTCCCTCCTTGTGCCAGCACCAGCATTTGCACAGCCAGCTGATGAACTGTGCAAGGCTCCAAAGCCAAACCAGCCAAACTATTGCTCAGCTCTAACCAACATCAGCTTCACAGATGAATAGCAAGGGGCAGGAAGAGTGGGGCATGGGAGTGGAGGGAAAAGGCTCTGGGGTTTTGTTTCAGCAGCAGAAGCTGCTTAAGGTGTTGGTGAAAGTACATCCCTGCAGGCCTGCTACTGTGGTTAAGCCCTAGAAAATTAGACATAACCGAGTTTCCAGAGCAGATTTGCATGAAGCTCAGGGAGTAAAGGCAGTGGATTCCTCTGTTTCACATTTTGTTCCCTGACTTCTTCCAGAGGGTAACTTGACCCAGTTATCCATGTCAGGTAACCCCAGATTTCTCCTCCTGTTAAAATCCCCCAATGATTTAGTAAGGAGTGTGGAAATTAATCACCTTGTCAAACAAGTGGAAAAAAATACACTGCCTTTCACTTTTTGAACAACATCTTAACTGTTTGTTTGCTAGATATTTGCTTTAAAACATAATAACTGTTATTACTGCTGAGATAAACACAATGCAATGCCAAAAGCTAAACTGGATTCACTGTCAACTTTGCATTTTTAAGTTCCAGTTACCCAGGCTGTCTGTTTTCAGTTCCAAATCATCACAAAACAACCAGTTTTATCTTCTCAAGAAATGTTGGATTTACTTGAAAGAACTTCATAGATATTAAGAGGTTGTTGGATGTGTTTTAGTGTTGGCTGTAATGGCTGAAGCTTAAAAGCTTGAATTTTAGACTACACAAGTCTAAGGAGGGTAGAGCCAAAAATGGAAAAGCTGGAGTGGCAATGGGAGTGTAGCCCACACATTGGCTGCAGGGCTGAATGCACAATCACACTTTTCCTCAAGAATAGCCCTGATAAGCTGCCCCACAGAATGCTCATGATGTGGCTTGGAGGAGGAATGGTGCAACAGCTGGGCCCCTGAAAGGAACATCTGTATGGCTGTAACCTGTGGGGATGTGTTGGTGGGCTGCAGGGAGAGGGAATAATGGTGATGTGGAGGGTGTGAGGCTACATTGAGGCTGCCACCCAACACCACCTTCAGGGAAACCTCACCTCCAGCTGTGGCCTTGTTTACATGTTTTTAGGGCAACTGCATTTTTATTTATGATTGGGAAAAAAACCCCTCACTTTTCCACATTACAGCATCATTACTGCATTGCTTGCACATTCAAAAAGCTCTTTATTATCTGTTTTATGCCGGTGTTTAGCTGGCTGTTATTAGCTAGGTATGCTATTTTAATGTGCAGGAATTTTCTTTTATCTATTTTCTTTCTACCTGTGAAAGTAAATTGAGCTGCTTCTGCAACTCCTGCAGGACACTGAAATTTGCTTTCTGTATACATGTATACACAAGCAACTTCACTGTTCATGGGGAGAAAAAGAAGGGTCAAGCAAAAGATGAATAAAATTAATTCTAAAATATGAATTCACTTTAGATTTAGAAATTTTTTTTTTTTTTTTTTTGGTGCTGCAATGACACTTCTGAGTTCCCTTTCTCTAATAATCTGCTCCATTAATTGAATGTTTGTGTTTTCAAATTAACCCTTGGAATGACAGTCTAGATGAGATCAGAGTATTTTAAAGATGTATTTGATGAGAGTCAGAGCCATAGGTATCACCAAATGCAAGAAATTATTATAAGTCAGTCAAAACTTGGGGCAAGTGAACACAAATCCAAAATATTCATTCCACAAGCATTCCATTTAGTGTCAGCTTGAGCCAGGTTGGCCATGTACACAGATTTTTAGCATGCTATAAAATGCTTTTAGGAGCAGGCCATCTTTGGGCAAAGTCCACTATCTGGTAAGAAGCAAGAAAAGAAGAACTTTTCCACTCCAGAAAGAAATATCAAGAGACAGGCCCATATTATCACATTATTCATGATAATGATGAACATCATATTTCATGGTATTAGAGCTATTTAAAAAGCATCTCCTTCAAAGCAGCAGCTCTTTTTTCAGTCATCTAAACCAATCTTGCTGCTGAAGTCCTTCTTTTGCACTAGTGCTGACATCTGTCTGAGCTGTCCCATTATGCTCATCCAGCAGAAAGTAAATTCAATAGTTTTCTGCTACATAAGGAGTATCTCTACTACTCCTAACATCTGTCACCACTACTTTTGCTTACCTTGTGTCTATAATCCCCTTCTCAATTCTTCTTGCTATATGAAAATGTTATTTGGACAAGGGAAAATGGTTTTAAACTAAAAAAAGAGAGATTTAGATTAGATGTTTGGAAGAAATTCTTTACTGCGAGGGTGGTGAGGTGCTGGCACAGGTTGCCCAGAGCAGCTGTGGATGCCCCATCCCTGGCAGTGTTCAAGGCCAGGTTGGATGGGGCTCTGAGCAGCCTGATCCAGTGGGAGGTGTCCCTGCCCATGGCTGGGAGGTTGGAATGAGATGATCTTTAAGATCCCTTCCAGCCCAAGCCTTTCTATGATTCTGTGATTGCTATGATTCTATTATTCCATTTCTGTAAGGTTCAAGTCATATTTGTGGCTCTCCAGAGGAAGTCACATGGCATTTCTTCATCTTGCCCAATGACTATAAATTAAAATTGACCTTTTTTTGTTTGTTTGTTTGTTTTGTTTTTTGTTTATGTTTGTTTGATATTGGTTACCTGTTTATGGCTTTGTGCTCTCCAATCTCTTAGTACATTCAAATTGCATCAATTTGCACTGCCCATTTGAAATTTCACCTATTTTTTTAACCTAAATGTAGCTTTACACTACAATAAAGATAAAAAAAAATACAAATACTTTATGAATTAAAAGTTCCACTATTCAAAATGAGGGCAAGTGTTATTGCATTTTTATTTGATTTACCTTTTCTATACACGCTCAGAACATAATTTTAGAACAACTCCCATATTTTACAAGCATGGGGCAATAACATAGAAATACCCCACTGACACCTGAAAATTTAGATCTGTATTATTCAAGACTGTTATACTTCAGGGATTTTAGTACTTTGTGTCATGCATGCTGCTGAAAAAAAAGGCACATTACACCTATGCAATTTCATCACCTTGTCATTTAGACTGGACCATAACAGAACCTGAGATGATGCAGGTGGGGAAAATACAACACACCACTCATTTCACTAACTCACATGCAACATGCTGAAAAATGTTGTTACTCCTTGTGAATAACCCTGTCATACCCATTTCTACTAAGGCTTCACAGCTCAGTCCTTGGAAGTTGCTAGTGAGGTTGAAAATGATGAAGAATGATGAAAATACCATATGAACTAAACTGTGAATCTCTCTGTCCTCTCTCAATCCCTTCCCACTGTTGCTTTCCCTCACACATGGTGTTGTAAGGCAATTAATATAAATTGAGATTATTCATTTTGCTCATCCCAAAAGTATGAAGTTTCATGTATGTATGCCAAACTTATTGTCTCATATATACTGTGGTTCATGTTTATCCATGTTTGGAAGTTTCAGAGAGCTCATCAGAGGAAAATAGATGTAGTTTTTCCATTGCACAGTGGAGCAGACACAATGTTAGTCCAATATTATACCTGTGCCCCACTGTAATATCTTTGTTAGTTTAAAGACTCTAAGTCCCTCTGGGAGTGTCACAAATCCATATAATGTCCCTCAGTGCTAGATTTTTGTGTTTCTATCTCTGATTTAGTAGACAGATGTGAAAAAGCATATTATGCCAGATAACTCCCTAGTAACCACACAGCTGCAGATGTTGAAGAGAGCAAGTTGTTCTGGCTAAGGTCAATATTAATTTGTGCTCAAGACTTTGCTTCCAGACATGCCATTTTTTGATGGTATAATATATCTTGCTGGTATTTTGGGCTGATCCCTCCCACATTGATCAAACTGTTTCCCCATCTGTGGCCTCTTCTAGCATAAAGTTGCTTTTCGTGGGCAAGGAGAGTAGTCTCAATTCACAGACAAAAGCAAGACTGGATTTAAAAAGTTGAGACAGCAGAATTTCAGGGCTTTATGATCTTTTATATCTACAAGAGTTTGCAAAACCTGTTTCCTCTCTACCTTCATCTTGTTATTTCTGCTCAGAAGGGCAAAACAATCAACAGAAAATAAATTCTAGTTTTCTTTTGTCACTGTCCAAATTTTGAACAGTCATGTCTCTTTTTCTCTTCCCTTTGATCCATCTAAAATTCTTACCAAACTCCCATTCTGCCATGATCCTAGGCTTGGCAGAACCACATGTTCATGTGTTGAACTCTTTTTAATGTAAACAGATAGTACAAAATAAAAGAGCTGCTTTGCTGTCATTGGCATTAGCTAGTGGTCATTCACAGCAGGGTAATGTGGTTGCATAGTGCTTTAAAATTTGGGGTGGGCTGGGTAATGATGCAGTTTTAAAAGCTATTTTTAAACCATAAACTTACCTTGTTTAGCTTGGACAACTGCCTTTCCCATAAAAGAAAAAGTTAGTTTTCAATTTTTAAAGCATATTTCAAAAGATTCTATGTTAGTGAAGATAATTCAAAAGTCTGAAAGTCCCTTCTGGCATCCTTCTGGGTTTAGTAGGAGCCTTCCCACCTTTGTCAAACATCACTGGGTGTTGAAAAAGCACAAGCAGCCCACCTTCAGTGGGAAGGCTTGAAATACAATACGGAATGTTGCAGGCATGTATCTTTTTGCTGTCCACCAGCCAGCAAAGTTATAGAGCTGCCCTAACCCAGCACTTTTAGCAGTTCTTACTAGTTCCACTCAGTACCACGGTCATGAAGCTGAAGAGCTTCAGCTCAGCTTGGAGCATGGAGCAGGAGCAATTTTCATCTGCACACAACAGGTTGTGTGTAGCTGCATTTACAGAAGATCACCCCACGCACGCATCGTCCAGTGTTGAATGGATCTGTCAGATTAGGTCAGTGTCCCAGCAAATAATCTACCGGCTCTGGGAGTAGAGCAAGAGGAATTCATTTGGGAAGGAATTGATTCACGTTTGGAAAAGAGTACCAAAAGAAATGTCATAATCTACTGGAGCAGCTAAGAATGGTACCAGTGCTATGGTTTCTTTGGTGTTACTACACAGAAATTAATAGTGCCTTGAGATGAATACCTGTCTGCGTAGTATATGCCCTAAAACTTTCCTCACCTGGCACATAAACACTAGATTCCTCACAGGAGAATCTCAGTATTGGCCTATGATCATGACTGGGAACAGACTTTTAATTGGACCTGTAGCAACAGGACAAGGGACAAAGGTCTTAAACTAAAAGAGGGTAGGTTCAGAGTAGATGTAAGGAAGACATTTTTATGGGGGCAGTAGAACACTGGGAAGCGTTGCTCAAAGAGGTAGTGGATGCCCCACCCCTGGAAACATCCAAGGTCAGGTTGGATGGGGCTCTGTACAATCTGATCTGGTTGAAGATGTCATTGCTGGGGGGTTGATGTAGGTGATCTTTAAAGGCTCCTCCCATCCCAGTCCATTCTGTGATTCTATGACTTGTGTCACAACACACAGTATTGTGGTGTTCATGCCTGGTGATGGAAAGAGCTATTTTGTTTCTGCTACTTACCAATTTTGCCTGCAGGTTTTCCTCCACGTGCAACAAAAGTTTAGTGTTTACATTTAAGGCAGTGCCAGAGGATTTTTTTTTCTTCCTTGTAGCCACTTGTACTGGAAACAAAAAGACAAAGTCAGAGAAAAAATGTATGGTCTCAAGGGAAAATGACAACAACAACAACAACAATCTTGTTTTTGCAAAATTCATATCTGGAGGTAAAATATGAGTAGGCTGTTACTGTTTGTAATTCAGTGACCAGGGATCTGGCCAAAGAATGCCATGGTTCCTCTTCAGCTAGTGTGCCTGTGTTTCTTCCCCTGTGGTGGAAGGTAAAGTGGGAACCCGAGGAATGAATGCATCTGTGTCACTCTGAGATAAAACTGTAACGTAGCTGGCTTGCACACCCAGGAGTTTGGGAGCATTCTGGGTCCTTTAGTTAAGGTATAGTTACTGTAATCTTTAGTAACAATAAACCAGCATGTTAACTGAGTGGGTTTAGTGTGGTTGTAACCTTTTGCATTCTTTGGACTTCGGTGTTTATCTGCTATTTGTGCTATCAGATACACATTTAAGACACTCCCTAGATCCTGGTTTTGTTAGTGTGTCTGTGCTGCTTATGCCAGTGGTTGTGTTCTATTCTGAGAGGTGTTACTTTGTCAATATACACTGCCCCTTAAAATCACTCTTATTTATTGCCTACAGCACACATGTAATACCCATCTCGAGCAATTTGCAGATGATCTCTTGGAAATGCTGCCAAAATTCCATGAAGGCTTCATGATGGTTCCCTTTACTTGCTAGATAGAGTGTTTAATGGCGAGCTCATTTCATAAATGCTTGCCATGTTTGTTCAGCTGTGCACCTGCTTTGGAAAGAAATTTGCCGTGGAGGCTGGTGCTGCCCTCACAAGACAGAGCAGGCTAACCCCAGGCGCAGGATCACACCCGGCAGCAGAAATTCCAGTTACCAGGTTTTGCAGATGCCAGATCCTAAACTTCAGCTCTCCAGCACTGAGCTGCAGCAGTGCCATGGATCTCATGCCAGAATCAAGGTTGCCTGTTCGTAGTATAGACATGTCTTTCATGTTTGAAATTATGTCTAAGGAAGAACCGGAGATAAGACAGATATTGGCAAAGGGAGAGAGGAGAAAGGAATTTCTACACTTATTAGTCATGTTATTGAAGAAAGAGGGAAGATTTTATCGCGCCTGTCTTGCTGAAAGCAAAGCTCTGGGTTCACAAGATTGCTGGCTGGAGTGTGTAACTGAGTCTACTTTCCTACAGGTTGATGCTCAAAGGTTACCACTGCTTTCCTCACAAAAAGGGGAAAAAAGTTCTATCAGCAGGGTGTGTGCTGCATGTGTGCCTCTGTAGGCATGGCCAGTAGGTGAGAATGAAGCTGGCATTTTTTCTAACCTTACTAAAATGTGTGTGTGGTGGGGAGGAACACGGGACTAGTCCCCACAGGGATGGAAGGAGAGCTATGGAATGCCCGCTCTGCTGGCCCAGCTGGATGAGAGGGCTGAAGTCCTCCTGGCTACCCACTGCTTGGTAAACAGGTACCTGCTGATTAAAGCACTTATCAAAAACAAAATAAAGACTAATGGTGTGAAGAGAACTACAGCATTCCTACCTATGGAAATCCCTTTAATGGACCAAAAAAAAAAAAAAAAAAAAAAAAAAAAAAAGACTGTCTGACTAATGGGTTTCACTGTTTCACTGGTGAGAGAAGCATGGTCCCTTTAAAAGCCTTGACCTCCTTTTCTAAACGCTGTTGCTGAGCTGTGCCCCACCCCTGCATAAGCAACACCTGCATACCTGCAGGGTACTGTCTTCTTGATAGCTTGTACACCTTAATAATACCTGGTGGTGGAGTGGTCTAGGTTTGGGATGTTTCTCTATCCAGCCTATCAATGTAAGGATGCTGAGGTAGCATCTGCCAGATCCCCAGTGATGTCATAAGACACAGTGCTCCTAATATCCTTTCTACAGCATTTGTGTTTGTGGTAGCCACCGAGCTGTTGAGTTTTAAAAGGAAAAAGAGGCACACAAAGGCACCTCCCTCCAAGATAAACTCAAATGGCAAATCCTAGCAAACAGAATGCAAAACAATTCCAGATGATGTGGGAGCTGTGCATCACAGTTTTCTCCTCAAACCAATAGTATTTAAGTTTCTCAGTGTTGACTGACTGCTTATGACATATATTAAGCTGAACTGGGGTATGTGCAATTGCTCTGGATACAGAAATGCGTAACATGTTCAGGAATCCTCAAAGCACAGATCCTATGTGGTCTGAGGAAGCCTGATGGATTTTAAGGAGGAATGAGGCATTTGGGAGTGATAGAATACTCGAGGCTTCCAGAAATCTTTCTTCAGCATGCTGTATATATGTGCATCTCTCTGAGAAGAAATAGCTAACTTGCAGAAAAAATGCAAATGGAGTAAATAAGATAGTCTTTTGACAGAATTAATGAAATCTTCATTGTGTAGGAAGGAGGGAGAGAAAGAACAAATTGTTAGGGGTGAGATTAGGGAGGTAAATACACATGGAAAAGTAGTTCCAGAGCATAAACAAAATGTAAGCTGCAGAAAGAGACATAGAAGAAACAAATGTGGGGCTTACTGGGTTAGGATAACAGGAGTCAGGGACATGGTTGGTAGGGAAAAAAACAAGCCATGTGCATGCCCACCAGAAAGAGCTGCACAAATATCAGCCATGCTCTCCAGGACCAAAGAGCAAGTGCAGTGTTTCAGTGCGTGTTTGTATAGTGTATAACACATGCAATTTCACTCCTGATTATTAGCAAAAGACAGTGTATACACAATCAAGAATTATCACATAAAAGCCCCAGTAGGAAACACAAGACAAGGGGTTGGCAAACCACTGGCTGACCTAGTCTGTCACTCCTTGTTTTGTTCCCAGTTACTCATTGTAGAACTAATTAGTGGCAAATTGCAGAACTGAGGTCATTAAGACTTAGAACTCCTTGCATCTTCCCCACCTAATTTTAAAACCAACTAGAGTGCTTTGGTAAGTTTTCTTTTTGTAGGCAATGCCACGGCATTCAAACCACTGCTCCCCCACCACCCCCCCCCCCCCCCCCCCCCCCTNCCCGCCCCCTTATTTTGGCATTTGCACATGGTCACTGCCATTAGTAGGGCTTCTTTAAACTCAGCACACTGGCTGGAGATCTCCCAGTGCAGACACTCTGCTGTTCTTTCCTCTGGACCGTAGTCATTCCCTGGAACAGGCAGGAGCAGTACCCAGATTCTGTCCCTCATGGTTCACATCAAAAGGACCTTACTTGGCTGTCGATGGAAAACTGAGCTGCACTAGGAAAAATTTCCAGGATGACAGACAGCTCTGGAAAATCCAATCAGCTTTAAAGAGAATCACTGCATTCAGCTGTCTCCGTACTGATAATGAGCATTTACAATCCTGGGATCCTGACAACTGCACCATGCAGGGGTAATTGTCTGTTATAAATGGCACCAGAGTAAGGAGGAGACCAGCGATCTGTCCTTAACATGATTATACACCACAAACCAACGATAAGGCAGGCATTGCTCCTCTGATTCACTTTCAGCAAAGATGAATGACCAGAAGGCAAAGAAAAACAAAAGTCAAAACAAAGCACATAATATGGGCATGCTTTGCTGACTAAAAAATCTAGAAATTAATTCTTTTGTAGACTGATAAAATCATAGAGAGAATGCAAGCTTTATAAATTCATTTTGGCCTTAGCGTTCACTCTGCAGCATCCTGCACCAAACAGCATGCAGGAGGTGTTCTGCTGAGAGGGCAGCTGGAGAGCAGAATGAATCCTGACCACTTGAAAATACCTAAATCCTTGAGGATCATATTTCTGTTTAGTCCATCATGTAATTTCAATGTCCTGGCTAAATTTCAGTTTGATTTGTTACATTCTGACTACTTAATTTCCCAAGTAACATATTTGTCATCATCTTTGATTATTTGGAGATAAGAACTTGCATTATTTTTTTTGAGAATAATAGTTATCCATAAAATTCTGCTATAATACTATATTTTTCAGGCAAAGAAAAAGATACAGAATTGAAACCAAGGAGCTGAAAATCATTATAAAAATGAAACCACATTAGACCAACGTCTGGGAAAATGAGTTGAGGCAAAGACTGTTAGGTGGGAGTGTGAATGGATGGGAAATGTGAATGTAAAGGAAAAGGACTGTATCTGTAAAGCAACAGATTATATAATTTGCTTTATTTTGCATGTGTCTTGCTCAAAAGTTCTCATGGTGTTCGCAGTCTTAGAGAAATTTAAATTTCTTGAGTCTGGTGCCCTAATATTGAAAAGCTTTAAAATGGGATTTTGCAGAGACAATGCTAGCAGGTTGTACTAGGATCATAGAAACCAAACAAGCTTCTTTTCTCCATTTATGCTGCCTCTGAAAATGTCATGTCCACAAGCAAAGACAAGCATGATTTATTTAATTAATCACAAGGCATGACTGTAATTTTATTTCTGGTCTGAAAAATGAGAAATGTCGTTCCAGCAGTACAGTGCCCCTTCTGCATAACAGACCAGAGACCTGTTTGGGTACCTCAGATGTCTGGGAATCTAGCCTAAAATTGGGACTGTGCCTTGGGAGCTCTGTCAGATGAATCCTAAATTTGAATCCTAAACTGTTTCTTACAGTATCCATGTTTTCCCTAGAGTGTATCTCATCTGAACACTGACCAACCTTGACCTATTTTGTACAAGATTTGATTAGATCACAGTGCAAGCCTGCAGGCCATAAATTGCAATCCTCCATCTGGTTGCTCTCTGACAAGCGAACATGGTCCATCAGCGCTGTCTGCCAGGTGCTGCAGGCTTGGGCACATGAGCAGGGGGGAGTAGCTGTAGGGTCCCCCAAGATGCTGTCAAGTTCTGTGCAAATGGACATCATAGCAGCTGTGCACTGACTGTGAGGCCTCTTTGACTACAGGTTTTCAGACAGAATAAGGTACCCACTGCTGTCCTTTGCTAAGTGCAGTTTTCTTCTGGGGGCTTCCGTGGTAATGTCCATACTGAATGTTTGATCCTTGTCTGTAAATGCGGTACTTTCAGACATCCAGATATAATGTTTTACACTAAAAGCTACTCTTTGTCTAAAGAGTGGGCCTTATTTATTTTTTTGAAATGTCAAATGTGTGCCTTTTTTTTTTTTCTTTCCACCCCTTTCTAAAGAGCCACTGACTGGTATTTAAAACCATGTAGTCCTTTCCCTTCTCTCTGACACCTCCAACAACAGCAGGATCTCTGGATGTGCACTGGATGCTTTGGTCCTTTAAACTATATTATTAGTGGACTGAGATCATCACTTGTAATTCAAGTTGCCCAGTGCATCCCCCATTGAGATGATATTGATGTTATGTGTTTAGAGCATCATCAAACATTAATTGTACTTGGTGTGTGCTTTGGGCAGAGTATATGTAGAAAATGTCAGTGAAACAGCTTAAGTGTGAAAAGAGGATAAAAATACTGCATTTATTTTTCAGGGGTGAAAATACTAGAGAATTTTTTTTTTAGAAGCTCTAAGGCTCCTGTTCACTCAAGAAGAGAGCTTAAATTTGGCAGGGAAAGGGAAGATGAGGAATGAGCTGTGTTGAGGATGAGCTGTGAGTTGTGAGGCAGTCTTAGTTTTGCAACTAATATTGCAAAACCAGCATTCATAATGGCTAGCTCCAGCATGAACATGGGGAGAAAACAAAATAATTTCCCATTATTTGACCACTATTTGTTCTGTTCACTGAATAAGACAGGGTCTTTAGGAAGAAACATAAATGAACACTCAATTAAAGACAGGTACCAGGATGCACTCAATCTGAGTGCTTAACTAAGATTATGCTAGCAATGTTAATTTGGATTGGTTGCAACTTTCAAGTGTTTAACTTAATTTTTTTAAAAAAAATTACTTATACAGAGGATTTACCAATGTGATTTGTGTAACATTTTATGAAATGTGGAGGGTTTTTATTTAAAAGCTGCTCAAACCTGTTTGTCAAAAATTTGATAATTTTAGGTGATGCAAGAAAATAGTGGCATTTAAAAGTGGTCTAAAAGCTTTTGTCATGTGGGCAACCTTTTCCAACACTTCGTGGGTCTGCCAGGTTGTCTGAAACCTGCAAGGTAATTTCCTCCTCAAAGTGCAAACGGAAGCTAATGTAACACACATACATTCATTGTCAGGGCTGTCTGCTATTGAGAACTCACTAAGAGCCCATTGCCTTGTGATGACTAATTAAATCTGATTTACTTACTCTCCAAAGTTCAGTTTCTTCCACGCCTTAAGCAAAGAGCAAAGGAAGACTCTGGAGAACATGGGAAAGAAAAAAACCCATGGGAATGCAGGAATACCAAGTGCTGAGCTATCGGCTTCTTTTAAGTCAGCTGAGAATAACTCTGTCTTTTGAAGAGTTAATTAATAATTTTTGGTGGGATCCTTGCAATTCTTTGGCCTCTGGTTGGTTCATGAACAGCAGAAGAGCAACAGTTTTTTTTCTTTTTACCATGTAGTGCAACGTCCAAGAGCTGCCTTTTCTAATATGCAGTGACCACATCAGCTCACTGAATTTCTCAGTCCAGTCACACATTCTCCTTGTCTTTTATTATTCACCAGTGAGTCCTGTCCATATGGTTAGTGCAGTTCTAAAAACATCTTTGCAGTTATGCTCAAAATTAAAGTATTTTTCCTTGAGTTAAAAAAAA
>VZRH01002746.1:135815-184133 GCA_013397555.1 Urocynchramus pylzowi | reverse complement strand
TTTTTAATATAAACTGAAGTCAGAAGGAGTTCTGACCGAGGCAGGGTTGCTGTGATTGCTCTTTTGTTAGTAGATCAATCTGAAGAAGAAGGTATGTGGTCCGACCTTACAGTTTGCTTTTACAATATCTAGATAACAACAGCTTATTCTGAAAATTAATCATTATTTTGGAGTATTTTAGGATAACATGATGCTCAGTGCATGTCTACAGTTTTATTTGGGGAAGTATTTTCAACAGAGGTTAATAAAAACAGTATTGTTAGAGCCAGATGGGGAGGAGTAAAAGTAGATGTGTATTTCAGATACAGGCAAATGGAAAAGATCATTGCCTGAAACATGTCAGTGTTTAATGGATGTCAGTGTTCAAAGATACTGCACCTTAAAACTAGCATGCTTCTTAGGAAAGAGCTGTCATAGCTGATAGTTTGAATCTGTTTTGCACACAGAGGGGAAGTCAGAAAAAGAAACCTTGTTTAAAAATTTTTCTTCTAATAGTTATATGTATTTTTAAGCAGCATTCAGGAGTAAGAATAAAAACTGTAGCTTACCCAGCCCACGGAGAACACTTTTCTTTGCAGGTGTGTGTGTCTGTAATTCTTCATGTGGCTGACTGCATGCACCTTGTCATGTCAAACAATAGGAGCAAATCATGTGAGGGAACCTAAGTTCTTATTTTTTTCTTTTGCTTGTGAGTAATGACTTGGCTGAATTATGGGATGTGAGTTTTTTAGTTGCAGCTGATTAATACTTAATTTTCCCCTTGAACCAGAGAGCAGTGCTATGAAGCTTTTTCAAGGTTCTCATTGGATTTTAGTGCAGGTTTTGAGTGCTCATTTTTCTGTTGTGACTGAAGAACACCAGTATGAAAATGACAGTGATCTGGCCCTTTTGGGAGTCCTTGCTGTGGTCTTAGAGCTGAAGTCTTGCAATTTCCTTCAGACTGTAAGTAGGCACTTGAGAAAAATTTCCCTTGATTTGGGTGATCCAGAACGCTTCCACAGCTATGAGAAATGATCAGTTCAAGGCATGATCAGGTTACCCTAAGGGTAGGGATTTGTCCTTGCATCTGTTTTGGTCCTATTACCATAGGGTATGTAATCAAATACATTTTTTTCCTACTCTGTTCTGTTCAACTTGCTTTTTTGTGTACCCTTGAAGATGTGATGATCTGATACATTTGAGAGAAGTGACTGAGTAAACAGATGGAGATCTTTCTGTTTTCATATAAATAGTAACTATCAAATCAAATATTTGAAAACTGATGAGTTTGATGTTTGCTTTTCCTCTGTAGTTTGAAAACAGAAGTAAAGAGTTGAACGTGAAGAAAAACAATACAAAGGCTAATAAAAGTGCTACTTGTATTTCTGAGTACTGGGAAATTATTCAGATTAAACTATGAATTTCTTAGCTTGATATAAACATTTAAATTTTAGAAATGAAGGGGTTATGACAGTTTTGGTTTGTTTGTTTTTTTTTTTTAAATTAAAGCATGAATGCACTGGATATTACATCTTGCTGCTCTGTGCAGCCCAAGCTGTGTGCGTAAAATATCATTTGAGTAGTCTTACAGGCCTAATGGAGGCATCATCTCAGCTTTATAAATAATGTAAGTTGTGTATAATGTGGAGTCCCCAGAGACTGCAGAGAAAGCATCATTACCAGCCTTTTCAACCTGCTGGAGATCTTAAATTGATTTACAGCACTGAACTGGTGCAAAATGATACATCAGGATGACACAGGGTCAACCTGTAAAAGTCTATGATGTGAGCCTGTTAGTTCAGTCATCATAATTAAACCATATTATGAGGGCAGCGAAGCAAGTGTCTGTGACGTGTCCCATTGTGCTTCAGATACGGCCGGTTTAAAAAATCAAATAAAGAGAGCATCGTGTGTATTATTTAAGTTATGCAAAGAGTAGTTGAAATTAAAGTTTGTGGCCCTGTGAAGAGTAAAAGCTGAACCAATTTACGCTGACTCTCAACCTCTTCCTTGCAGTCATTAGGAGCTGAAATAGATGAAGGCATGTGCAGCTATGGGATATATGAGTGGGGAAGTGGTTGTGAGTGAATCTCTGAAATTTATACATCCTTTTTTTAAGGATCATCTAGACTTTACCTGCAGACTTGCTATCAGATATCAAAGGAACAAACAGGCAAACAAGCCAATTGTTTAACTTTTTTCCCCCTAATATTTCTGTCCTAATGAAGTTTGTAACTGCCTGTTGAAACATTCCTGCAGATCTGAGTTCTTGTATAAGACAGAGCATTTTAGTAATTTATTGAGCTATATCATCAAACTTCTTCTAGAACAGAGACTATAATTTTGAATATGACTTGGCATACATCACTTTTCCTAGTGAAGTCAACTGTAGCTTCAGATTTGTGTTTTCCTCTAACAGCCTAGAAAATAGCACGCCACAGGTAGTAAAGTGTTTGCTAAATACTCAGCGTCTTAGGTCTTGCTGTTTCTGCTGCTAAAATTAGTATGATGTGTTTTGGGAAAAATCCTGCAAAAACGACTTTTTTTTCTTCTTTCTGCTAGTCAGTGTGCTGCTTGGGGATTTGAGAGTTTTGCATTTGTTAGTGTTTAAACCAACTCCTCATACCTGAAGTGGTGTGAGTTTTTAATCTCCTGAGGTTCTCCCAGACCAGAACAAAATGTACCTTATTTTTAGTCATAAATATAAGTAAAAAAATAATTTTGAGGCATGCAAGTGAAGCAGACAAAATAAATGGTCACTAGTGGTAAGAGATTTATTAGTCTCCAGGTTCAGTTGTACCTCAAGAGCATGTGCTTTAGCTAAGGTGCTTTTTGAGTGGCAGATAAAAGAATTAAAGCTCACTTTGAAGTGCAGTGGCTTTTAAAATGTGGATGTGGAGCTGTCTTCTGCTGTGTCAGTGCAGATGAAGAAACTACTGTATTGGAGAGAGAGCCATAAAATCTGTGAAAAGGAAAGTCAGATTGCACAAATTGCTTTATGGTCAATGAAGTGATCCTACTGATGTGTGGGGGTTTCGGTTTCTGTTGGTTTTGTTTCTGGTTATTTTTTAAATTTCTGGTTTAGGTTTTCATGACCAACTCACTCAGTTTTGCTTTCAGAGTGGGGAAAGGTCTGTTCTGCCCATAAAAGCTTCACTGTTTTACCCTGTAGTAGCAGCAGACTAATGTTCGTCCACCGGCCTTTCTTCTGTATATAGTAAAAAACTGAATGCATACCAGTCTTAATAATTAAAAGATGATATGCAGTTCCTAGAGGTTTTTCTTTGAAATGTACTGAGTGGAAAATTCGAGTTTAAAATATAAACCCCAACTTGGCAAGTGAAGTTTGAAATGCTGGTGACTTACAGGCTCATCTACACAGACATCTTGCAATTCTCAAGCTATTTTGCTCAAGCTGTAGACCAGCAGAGAGAATTTTTATATTAGAATGGAGGGTTTTGCTTGGGATGGGAAGGAAGTTATTGTAAATTGATATTTTTAAAGTTTTAGTGTTGCATCCCCGCAGTCTGGGGTATAACTATTTCCATTAGAATGTTGCTACTCTTCAAGATTTGAAATAACCAGAGAAAATGTTCTATTGGGCCTTCTGTGGAGGGTTTTACAGAGGGTGGATTCAGGGTTGAGGACACCCTTGGCTAATGGCTGCTACAAAGATCCCTATCCTCCTCCTCAGACAAATGGTAATTTGCATTACAGAAGCTTTTCGGGTTGCTGTGTATTTGAGTGGGGGATGCCCCACGTGTTTTTTAACGGGATAGAGAAGGCAAACATTTCATAAAGTATGCTGATTTCAAGGAATGAACACATTTTCTAGAACGACCCCAGAGCATACAGGATTCTCTCCCTGCATCCCATTGTCACCTGCATGTGTTGGCCCTGGAAGTTCCTCCCAGTTTAATGGGAGCAAAGGTTGAGCACAGTACTCCTCATGAGACTGTGTGAGGTCAAGTGTTCCACGTGTGAAACACTGAACTCTGAGGAGATGGGTCCATTTATTTTGGGAAAGGTGGAAGGATGTGAAAGGAGCTGTGGCAGGGATTGCTGTGCTGCAAGGGTTGTGGGGCTGTAGTGCCACACAGCAGCTGGGTTGAGCCATCATTAGATTCCAAAGGGCTTTCTGCAAGCATGGATTGCTTTGCTCAGTTGTACTCTTCTGGTGACTGCTGTCTTGGGAGACTGTGCAGAAGCTGAGTTTAGATCAAGAGCTGAAGCTTTTTTCTTCCTGTCTCTAGACTTGCCAGTGTAGGGAAGCTGACCAGTAGAGGTATTCTGGACACTTGCACAATTTGGTTTTTCTAACATAGCTCTGTAATTGTTCTGGACTACGTATTCCAATATGTGTTATCCACGCGGGAGAGTGATATTAGAACAGATGTCACAAGTCTCTCCCGTTTGGTTCTTCCCTCATCCTTTCTCCAGCATGCACAGGCAAAGTCTAGAGTACAAGGAGAAAAACAAATTATTTTTAAGCATGCCTTTATATAAGTCATTATATTTAGGCACTGTTCAAAGCAGTATCATCCAAACCCAACTATTATGTTGAGTTGGCATGTAAGCAAATGATTAATGTGGTTCACCAGTGATTTCTGAAGCATTATTTCATATTTCTGTACTTATAAAGAGAACACTCTTCCCAACATGGCAGCAGATGAGACTGTCTAAGCCAGCGTAGACAGTCTGAATTATAGCACTTAATGGTATTCAGAAGTATATCACTTGTTGCATGTTTTTGTCATTAAAACTACTAAAATGCCAATCCACATCAAAGTGATATATGGGCTATCAGTCCAATATTGGGTAACTTGAAAATAAGATACCCATTAAAAATTTTTGCAGTGCTGAAGTGATTATAGACTTCAGCACTGCAAAATAAATATAAGTATAGAATCAGGAGAGTTTTCGCTGCCTCCTTGTGTCTTTCCCCAGCATGGGTGTAAGAATCTCATCTGCCCTCCAGTTTTGACTGATCGACTTTCTTCCTTCAGTACTTGGAACTTGTTTGAGGGGAAGCTGAAAACATGTCCTCTCAATACAGATTTCATCCCTGAGTAGAACTTGGATTTTAGGGTTTGCAGCATTTAAGGGTTTCTTCTACAGAGGTGGCAAGACTGATGTACATGTTCAAAGACATTTCTAAGTAGATGAAAGCAAAAAAATCATGTGTGCACGCACTTGACACTTCTGTAGCAGGTTGAGAAGTTTTCCATGAGTTCAGAGAACCTTGTATGTTTAGATTGATTGGTGCATGCAGTGACCATAGTTGATGATACCTTTACTTGGTTTTCTTTCTCACTTTGTTCAACACTGCAAAGTGGTATGCTATTCTTCTGTGTTGACATGAAAGATTAAATTACTGAGATATTTTTCTTGTAAATAATTTCAGACTTGTGATTTCAAGCATTTTAAGGCATTGAAAATAATATCAGCATTCTGTCTGGTGTAGCATGTTGAAACCAGGGCATGACACTCTTAAAGATACCTTATTCTTACAATGGTGTGTATATAGGATCCTTCAAGTGGATCCTTCAAGGTATGCTGTATGTGTGTGTGCACAAATGAATACCTAAAATAATAGTCACTGCTGAAAGTTAAATTGTTTGGATCAGATAAATATCAGTAGGTAGGCTACACCTATATATAGTTGAGAAGAGGCTGTAAATTTATCGAGGTCTGTGTATGTAATAACTATTTATATATAAATACTTAAATGCTGTTTAAATGCTTAAAAGCTTAAAATCAGTTTTGGTTAAAGATGAAGTAAATAACTGGAGAATCATGTTGCAACAAATTGTGGCTTCCTCTTAAATGTGTTCCTAAGGGTGATAGGAGGAGGAAACATCTGCTGTTTGGTCAGATGCTGTTAATGAGCTGCATATTTGACTTCATTCTGCCAGTGTATTTCACCTTTGTATCTGTTAGGTTTCATTTGAATATTGATGTGGGAGGAATTAATCAAGTGCCTGTGTTGTCTTACATGCATCTTACTAGTAAAGACTTTGATTCAACTGATCTGTTGAGGGAAAAATATGTAGCTTGTAACCGGATATATTTTCTGTGGCAGGGGAGAGAGGACTCCCAAAATTTTGTTGAGATAAACATGGTAACGTGTGTAAGAGTGAGCGTGGAAGGTGGTGTGGAACTGACATCTCTTGCTCTTTCAGTTGATAGTTTAATTCTCTGGCGTGTCCCTGTGATTTATCCAGAATTATATCCTGAGGAATAGCAAAAAATGTATGGGTTGGGTTTTTTTGTTCTCTGTTGTTTTTTAACTCCTTGTCCTTTTCTTTCTAGCCCTCCCAAGATGTTGTAAAACAAACTCTGCTAGTGGTTTGGTAAGACAAAATAGTTGGCAGAACACCCTTGCTTACTGTTGGCCAGTTGTCTTTTTTCCAAGGGTTTCCGAGCTGTCTTACATGAAGCAAGAAATTTACTTTCAAGTTAGGCCACACACGAGCACCTGCTTAGGAGTGTAGATTCTGCTCCCAGGTCCTGAAAAGTTACTAAAACGGGCTCATCAATAAAACACAGTCCTGTTTGATGGAGGATCTTTCTTTTGGTACCTAAATGCTCTGGTGTGAAATTTGACATATTTTTACCACTGTTACGGTTTCTGGGCTGAAATACACTTTGGGAAAGGTGGGTTTGGATTTATTTTAATCTAGGAAGGGCTTTATTCAAGTTAGTAAAACTACAAACTCCAAGATGATTTTTTTTTTCTGTTGACTTAATTCTACATGTAATAAAATAATCCATCCTGCCTTTGCAGGTAGGCTGGGAGACAAACAGGTCATGAACATGATAGGCCTTAGTCATGGTTGCTTAAGATATCTGGTGCTTTAGTGATGAGCATGGGATTCGAAGCTCTGTAGATCAGAATCTTCCAGTAGCTCACAAGCAGTGAAAAATGGGGTGGAAAAGTTGTTTCTTACCATGGCTGTATGTGAAACAAGGTGACAGTGATGAGGACTTGTGTTGTAATTAAACAGAGCCATACATGAAGCCAAACTTCAAGGGTACAAGCACGAAGGGAGGAAGAGTGAGCAATTCAGAAGGCTTCTGGATTCTCTGAAGTGGTCAAAATCGAGGAGAAAGCAGCTTTCTTGTGTGTCTCTTTGTGCACTGCAAGCACAGCTCCATCCCTACCTCAGCCTAGTAGCCCTTGATGTGACGCTGTAGTTCTGCCAAGGCAAGCGGAGTTCTATCCAGTTTTCTTGAACCAGTTGCTTTTCTGATGTGTGACCAAATTAGTTGGCAGGTGGTTGTTTTGAGAGCTTCACAGAATCATAGTATGGTTGAGATTGGAAAGGACCTCTGGAGGTCATCTGGTCCAGCCCCCTGCTCAGTCATGGCCATGTAAGTTGCCCAGGACCATGTTTGGATGACTTCTGTTTTTCCAATTGTGTGACAACTGCTCTATTGTTGTGTCCCAGCAGTGAACAAAGTAGATTTGAAATTTATTTGAACCTCAAAAGACCTGCCAACATGTACATGATGGCTTCAGGGATTGCAACACACATAATGCCGTTACACTGGTTAATTTCAAATGTGTGGTAGTATTTCAGGAATCCCAAACGCATCTAAAGCATGTGCCTGCTTCCCTGTTCAGGGAGGGAAGAGGGAGATGGGAGGGATAGAGATCCAGCTTGAGTGGCTTTACTGAGGTCTTACCATGAGTGTCCCAACATTCAAGACCAGAAATTTAATCTCCCTACACACAGTCTCTTGCTCTTCACTCTTGTCAGACACTTCTTTTTCTTTTTATCACCAAGAAGATAAATAGATAGATAGATAGAACAGGCCTTGGTTATGTCATCGTCTTAGTTCTGCTAATTACCTGGTGAATGCAGTGATGAATTATACTTATCTGAAAAATGTGAATTTTGACCTTGCTGAATGGCTTGGAAAAGCTGACTTACATATACGTTGCCATCTTGACTATTGCAGTTTCCTGTTCTGCATTTTTGCAAGCTGCTGGCTTTACAGTCTGGCATATTTAATAACAGGCCCTTTATTATCCGTGGTAGCTAGTGTCAGTGTTAAGTGCTTTCTCTTGGATGTAGTAGCCAAAGGAAAAGTCTTTGTCTTTATTAGCTTAAAACTTAGGATAATGCAATTATAGTTTCTGTAATGTGTCGTATTATATTTCATGTGGAAAATATTTTATAAATGCTCCCGGGTGGTATTTTTGGATAGGTGGATATGAAATCGCTCTTTTTTTCCCCCAAGTTTGCTGTGTAGTTACTAGAGCAGAAGGCAGTGGCTGTAGTGGGGGGGTTGAGTTGCTTGCTGGAGTGTTTGGTTATTCAGAACCAGCCAAGGCAGGGCTCCTTTCTCTGGGGATGAGAGTAGATTTTGCAAATCAGCTGAAGTACTCATGTCTGAGTGTGAGCTCATCTTTGACCTGGATGTCACTTAAAATTTGAAGGTGGCAGCTCCCTAAGATGGAAAGAACTCTTAAGAGCTGGGTTTCTCTCAGTCCCAGCCATGGATTTCTTTGTGTAGGCTGGCTGGGTGACTTTGGTGCTCTGAGCTGATCCCGCAGAAGGTGTTTTTTGGTTTACGTTGGTTCTGCCAGGTTAGGAGGGTGAACTGACTGGCAGGTAGAGGGGGAGTTATGTTGCAGTACCAAGGCTGGCACAAGGGAGTGAAGGGAAACCTTTTCTCTCTGGGTGGGAGCAAGCCCTTGGGGCTGCTCGTTGCCTCGGGGACCTGTGACCTTGCTGGCCCAAGGCAGCTGCTGGAGGTAGCCAGTCACAGGCGAGTGCTGTAGCACTCCCAGATGAAGACTTCCTTAAAGTGCTTGCCAAGGAAAGGTCTAATTTACAGGGCTTTTTTCTCGGATACTTATGTTGGTGATTAGCGGGGAGAGACTTGACTGCCAGCAGTTACGTCAGCCACAAAGCCCCAGTGTAGCTCTATTGGCAGGAAAACGACGGTGATTAATGGTGCAGTATCTTTTATGGGGGGTGAGGGAGGACGGATAGAGAGCAACACTTAAGCTTTCCTGGTCAAGTGTTGTTTTGCTAGTATAAACTGCAAGCTGTCTTAGAGATGTTTTTCTAGTTTAATGCAACTGCATGAGCAGAACACATCTAGTGCATGTCCCATGTGAGACAGAATTGTTTTCCCTCAGGAGGAAAAGAATGTCCAAGTTTAACTTTTTGGTAGTAGAAACTTTATTTTCCTCTTTAGAGGATGAAATAACTTGATACAATTGGCAAACTGGGTACAGTTAGCAGCATTGTCAAGAAATCAGAGATAAGGCAAATACTAAATCCACTAAAAACCCTTCTGTAAAGGCAGATTGGTGTTACCAGAAATCACTGCTAGTGATGACAGTTAGGACACCTGAAGCTGATCTGTGCTGTGAGCCAGTGCAGTGTTAGTAGTTTTCCTGGGTTCTGCACCACTGCATAAATCACTTTCAAATTTTTGGCTTTCGATTCACTTTTCTCAAAACAAATTTAGAAAGCATTTGTTTTGGTGCTATGTGGTAAATGTGTTTAAAAGCCCTTACTCATTTTTGTTGCTTAGATCTTTGTAGTATATTTCTTAACTTTAAGGAATTAGACTATCTACAGATTTAAAATACAAACTGTAGGTATTTCCCTAGCAGCGGGAGCTAGTGCTGGAACAACGTACTCACTGAATTCCCTTGTAGCCATCTGCTGTGCTGGGGAACTCTCCAGAACATGGGAATCTGACTGTAACATCTTTCTCATTTTTATCTCTGTCTTGGCTAGAGGCTTCTTTGCAGAAAGCATGAGCATAACTGGCATAAATGCTCCAGGGCTAGTTACAGCAGTTGACCGGATAACTGTTCCCTTTGCCCTTCTCCCCACCAGTTTATCAGGAATGACTCTTGCTCATGGTCAGACCCAATGCATCTCCTGTGGTTTGTGAGCAGGGAGCAGTTGAGAAGTGGCAGTGCTGGTGGCAGGCTGCTTTGGCTCAAGTCTGATATTCCTGATTTTTTCTGTCACACCTTTGCCTACCTTCTTGCTTTCACTGATTTGGGACATGAGGACTCTCAATCTTCCAGACCAGCCAGCAGTCAGGGTTGTTTGTGCCTAAATGCTTCTTATCTTGGGAGCTGGGGAGTGCTGGTTTCAGCCCCAGAATTAAAGACATCTATAGAATAGCTAAAAGACAAGGAGTCTGAAATCTTTGTGTGTTCTTTCCTTGCACTAGCTTGTAGCCTAGAAGTAAGTAGTCTTGGCAAGCGACTGTGGAACTTGGTGTTCTTCTGTTCATCCTCAGTGCCAGGCCAGCTGTGACTGTTTGTTCAGTAGCAGGCAGCAGTGGAAAATTTGGAAGCATTGTGGCTGTTTTAAGCTAGCCTGCTGCTGACCTTGCAGAGCACAGGGTGTTTGGAAAATGCTGTTTTGGTTGTCTCAGCTGTAAGAGACTTGCAATTTTGCAAAACCTGACTTTTGAAACTTCAAACTGGTCTCAAAAAATTATGGTGGAATGATTAATATGTTGTCTTATTGCCATATGCAGAGTCATACAGGCTCTGTTAAGAAGAAAAGCTTGCAGATAAGAGAAGGGTACTGAGTAATTCTTTATGTTGCTTGGTTCCTCTTCCAAAAGTCATGAAAAGCTTAGAGATAACCAGGGAGTCAGACAGACAGATTACAGCCCTTTTCTCCTGTTGTAAAACCTCCGTATTCCCAGTAAGCAGTGTAGGAGGATATCTCCCACTTCCTTTCAAGCTATGCTGTTCCCAACTGCTGTATTAACTATCAGTTCCTATCTGTGGGTTGAAGCCTTTGTACAGAATGCTCCAAAGCCTTGATCTCAGGAATATGAGAAAACAGTTTGACGTGAGATTCTGCAGATGTTCTGGCACAGGGCTGTGACAGCTGCTTTTGCCTCATCCCACAGTTTTTTGGATCTTTCTGACTCCTCGTGTATGTCTGCACCCTTGTTTTGCCCTTTTGGGAGGGGGATGGTGTGTCTGTGACTTCTGGGTCCGTTTTTGGTGTAGGCATGCTCAGAGCTGTACCTCAACTGCTGGTAAAGGGCTGCGATCAACCCTTTATATGTGTTTGTGGGTGCATTTTGAACATTAATCCAAAGTGTCCTTGACTTGGTCTCAAGAGGATTCCCTGATTTGTACTTGCCTGTAAGTAGTAAACTTGGAAAAGTTTAATTGTCATGTGTGGAAGCTGAAGGGGCATCTATAAACACTGTGATCTTCCATTTATAAAGGGTCTGTGACTCGGGATGGCTTGATAAATACCAAGGAACTGCCAGGGAGTATTAGCTGTGATGGGGTTGTGCAGCTGCTCCTCAGTGTCCTGAGGACCTGGAGCACACTGGGCTTTGTGTCATCTGAAGTCCAGTCCCGGTTTTCAGTGGGCCACTCGTGGCATGCTGTAATTAAATAATGTTTCATTGGAGAGTGGAAGTCTGGCAAATACTGGTGTTTGTGTCTGAGTTGTATAAACTTGGCTTGGAAAGCTTTGTCATCTTTAAACACTTTCTCTGTCCAGAATGGTAGTTGTGAATTGCAGGGCACTTGATGAAATTCAACATGGACATTTTAAAGACATGAAGAAGTGTTTTAAAAGTTGTTTAAAGGCAAAAAAAAAAAAAAAAGCTCTTTAGTTTTTACAGATATGGCAAAAACCAGGAAAGCTGGACGAATCCTTTAAAACGAGGAAAGCTGAAGAATCCTTAAAAAAAAGTAAAGCATGCATCTCATGAAATGCACTGAAATGTCTTTAGCGTTGGCAAACTGACTTTTCTTATTTCAGGTGCATAAATGGTGGGTGGAGGACTAATTTGTGGAAAGATTTATTTAATTTAACAGCATTACTTTTTTGGTGTCATTTTCATCAGTCTGTTCTGCTTTGCTGAGGCTTGACCCAATAACTCTTTTATTAGTGAATAAGTAATTTTTCTTCTCAGTTTTTGTCATCTTTTGATTTGGTGAAGGATTCTGCTTTAAAGCTGGGGATCTTGAGCTGTAATTTAACATCTTTACATAACCTCTGATAAATGAAGTCTGGGTCACAGTCTTTAGAAGTGGTTTAATGCTGCTGATGTAACTATATTGGTGCAGGCTCTTGATGAAATGAATCATTTGTAGGAGCAGTGACTAGCCTCAGCAGAGCATAACTGGAGTGCATTTGGTGGGGTTCCCTTCCTTAAAATGTACCCTGTTGGAGCACTGCTCTGGCTGGGGCTGACAAACCCCTTTTTAAATTCATGCAGTCTGTGCTAGACTCTCCTGTTCTCTGAAGACAAAACACATCTTGCATTTTATGAGCTTCACTCAAAAATTTTGATGCCTGAGTGGTGATGGGCATTTTTCTCTTTTCTGTTTTAAAGGCTTTCCTTTATGCTGCAGATGTATGTTTTAACTGCCTAAAAAAAACCCCTGAAAGTGACATGTCAGTAAATTTTCCGCATCTCACCTGTGAAGGAAGTTCCTCCCGCCCTGTGCTGATGAATTGGAGGGAAATGCTTTTTTCAGCTGATAAAAAGAAATAAAATTCCGTGCCCTTCCCAAAGGAGGAATTCAACAATTGGACAAGTGATGTGGGACCATGTGTTGGTTTGTAAAAGGATATAGTTTGTAAAGATGTTTCCTTTGATGCCTGTGATGAATATGGATGTGTTTCCCTTGGAGAGGGTTTTGATTAAATTATGCAATTAGAGCTGACCAGACAGATCTAAATATAGGAAGAGGTTTCAGTTATCCTGCCTTTGTGTGTATTAACACACCCACACAGATGTGTGTTTGTTATTGTTGTAAACAACACCTGTTTTCTAAAGACAGTTCAGAAAGTCAGGAAAGGGAATGGTCTTTGTGGAAAAAGGGAGTTACACAGGCGTTTTATGATGAAAGGGGAAAAAAAAAAATTTCCCCAGATTTTTCACCTTCTAGAAAAGGTCTTCTGACTTTTTTTTGATAGGTGCATGTTCACAAAGCCATGGCCAGTGCCACAGACTGGTCTTAAGAGGTTCTCCTGCATTTTTCAGGACTTGGTCTGTGTCATCTAACAATGCTGACTAAGATCCTCGGCTGCTCCTGTACTCCTGAGTGCTCTTAGTGTCCTGGTGGGACAATGTGTGGAATTTAAGTACACCACAGCACGAATGAAATGAATAAACCTGCCCCAAAGATGCACAATGAAATACCCACTGTGATGGCTGGTAATTCGTAATCCATCTGACAACTGTTTCTTTGGATATGTTTTTCTTTTGAATGTCTTGTCATAGTTTGAGGATTTCTTTAAGAGGCCTTTAGCTTGGAGATTGTGAAGAATGAAGAGTCTCTTCCTATATAGCATTTAGGAAAAAAAAAAACCCACCTTATGAACACTATTCTGGCAAGTTTTGTGATTCACAGCCTTGTATTCATCTTATAGGTTATTTTAGTGAAGTTCATATTTTGCAATCCCATCTGTGCCAGAGTTTTGACTGAATCATCAAGTTACAGTTCCTTCCTGACCTTGGTTAAAGTACTAGGCTGCGGTTTTAGAGATAATCTTTGAAAGCACATCCGATTCAGTCCGACTGCTCGCTGACACCAGAAGGGATTTGTGCACACCTGGGTGGATGTTTTGATCTATCCTATTTGTACTAGCCCTGCTGTGCACCAGGCTTACCCAGCTTCCTGAACAACTATCTTGGCAAACTTGGTTTTAGTTTTTTCCTGTAGTCTTGGCGATATAAAATGTATATAAAATAAGCACGGCAAAGAGACAAGCAGGCCGTAAAGGAAGAGCTGGTGTTTTGTGACTTTGTGGAATCACACATGCATCTGAATGCAAGAATGAGTAAAATCCAGCAGTATGTTTCTCATCTCTGGTGAAAAAGGCAGGATTTGAGGATCTGGTGATCACTTAAGAGGCTGTATAGTGTTAGTGTTTTTTGTAAACATGGTGGAGATAAAACTTATGTGGTTAAATTTGCTTTCAGAAGTATGGTTTTCAGTAGGTCAAAACAGTTGCAAAGGTATTGGGAAGAAGTGTTCTTAACCAGGACAAGGGCAGATCTAAGTGTTGACGCTAAAACTGGGAAAGACCCTTTGCCATGTTCTTTTCTCCCAATGATATACTTGCTTAGAAAGACTTCTATTGTATTGTATTGTGTTGTAACACAGGATTTGGTATCTAATGTGTATGGAAAGTGGGTATTTTTTCTGGGGGAGCAACAGCAAAGTTACCATAAATCTGGCAAATCTAGTACCTTCAAATCCAGAAAACCCGTAAGAATTTGCTGTTGTCTTACTCCTGCAATCATGATAGTTGAGACTTCAAGGGCAAGGAGCAGTGCGTTGTCTGCCAGAAGCCAAGTGGGAAGGCGGGCAGAGGAAAAGCTGCGGTTCACTGTAGAAATTGGCTGAACGCTGTGTTCTTGGTTTGAGCTTTGGGGAGCACTGGGGAGGAGCTGGCAGATCCTGATAGTGCAAGGTTATCCCTTCATGCTCTGGACTAACAGGGCAGTGGGGTTTTTGGGTTTTTGGGTTTTTGTTGCCCTCCTCCCCTCCACTGGTAAATCCTCCATTGCCCCTGTGGTTTCATTTTGCTTTCCTCCCGCCTGCTGAACTAAAGGGTGTTTGTGGGTATCTGACAGGATTTTTCCTGTGGGCTGTACAGTGATACATGGGAGATTTTCTTGGAAGGGCAGTCCCTCCGCCAGATAGCACGACGGATGGCCCAAGAGGAGTTCTGACAGAGTGGGTATTTTGGGCTGTAACAGAGGTTACTTCATAGAACAGGCTGCAGATACCCATCCTCCTGGCCCTTGCTGGGTCTGAGTAAGGAAGGGAGTCCAATACAGTGTCAGGAAAAACCCTGCCTACACTGTTAGGTATGATGAGGTATTTTCAACACCAGTGTGTTCCTCTTTCCTTGAACGATGTGTTGTCTATCAGAACACAGGATTGCATATTTCAGTGCTTTTTTGAATTCTTTCTGCCATGCCAAGAGAACATAAAAGAGTTAATTTTTTTCCTTTTTCTTCTTGTCGTTTTCCAAACCTGCGAAGGAAGCCAAGTCAGGTTCTGTACGAGCTCTCTAATGAGTTCTACAGCACTCTGATGTGAAACGTGCTTTCTTTTTGCACGTGTGTTGTAATGTTACTGAGGCTTCTACCAGGTTTAGTGCGTTTTTCCAAGCTGAGCAAGATCTGATCTTCTGCCATAAGAAGGTGCAAAGAAAGAATTTGTTGACTAAAAGAGGGGTAATTCAGCAGAAGACTCTGGACTTTCTGTTTCACAAATCACATTACTTGAGGAAAGAAATCGAAACTTTTTGCTACTTGCTCCAAGAATAGGGAGCTAGATTAAGTTAGTGCACAATATGTTGTTACACATTCTAGCATTGCAGCTGCTTAGACTTCATGCCTTTTAGTAATACATGGAAACTGTACATGGAGATAGTTCCTGCTGGAATAAAGGGACAGTTCCCTGCCTTCTGTGCCAAAATCTGTTTGGGTTTGGTTTTTTTTTTAAAAAAAAGGTCTAAATATTGTACTGATTACATGAGTTGCTGAAAATATGTGTCTCTCAGAGAGGGTAAATGACTAAATATTTTTAAAGAAGCAAATTTAAGTCTCTCTGCTTGTTACTTCTTTATAGCGTTACTAAGTAATGGATGCTGGGAAGAAGTACGTTGACTCAGATAAATTGGATTTTTAAAATGTAGTCATAGACTAGACAGTTTTCACTATTAACAATTATCCTCACTGTGGTTCCTGCACATTTTTATGTCTAACTGTGCTAAGCATATATTAAAAAAATTTAATAGGATCCTTTTTGCCTGCATCACTGAGCCTGTAATACAAATAATGAAATTAGTAGAAGAGTTAGAGTCATTTCTTGTTTGCCTGAAACTTGGGCTAGAAGTTGTTTTCCTCCTCCATCCACCCCTCTGGGAGAGTATCATCTAATTGTCCAAACCCTTTCTCCACCCATCAGAAACAGTCATTTATGCAAAGTGGGACAGTTTCCTATGGGATCTCCTGTGGGAATTCGAAAGCACTCTCATTGAATATTTTCATGTCTGCTTCATGTTGCTGATGGAGTAACTATCTTTTCTTTGAGGGCTAGAAAAATAGGACTTCACTCTTAGGAATTTTGCCTAAATATGTTTGTTTAAATACAAGGCTGGCTGAACATATATATATATAAATAATGCTCACTTATTTTTTTTTATAGGCTGCATACAGGTTTGTGTGTTAATCCAAAGATTACAGAAAAGACAACGGCAGTGAAGGAAGACAAATAAAACAACAACGGGATTTGAAAGGAGTTTGTTGATTCTAACGCATCCATCAGCAGACAGAACACATAGTAAAAAGTGCATGGGTTTGGATGTGTAGAGAGTGTCTGATAAGTGGGTAACAACTCAATTTCCTTTAAACTTATGCCAGATGCCTTTTGGAGAGTGTTCTGTTGTTTGGCCCAGCTTTCTGTTTCATCCCTACCTTGTGAATAAACAGACCCTTCCAGGGCTGGTGGTCACTTAGCTGCTGGAAGTACTAACTCCCACTTTCTCAGAAGGGCACGTGGATTTGGGGAAGAAACACACAGACTGTGTCATCTGCTGACTCGTGGTTTAATCTTTATTTTGCACTTCCAGCTGATAAGACCACTTTGTGCAGAAGTAATACAGGAAATGATGCAGTGCAGAAACCAAGAGTGGCAGAAAGGGAAATGGAATGTACTGGCAATGGCTCAGCCCTGCAGACAAGCTCTCTGCTTCTTGGAACAAAAATCTCCACATACATTGTGGTTTGGGTTTTATTTGTTTAGTTTTGTTGGGTTTTTTTTCTTTGTCTGCTTGTTTGTTTTTTGAGTTTTTTAGCTTAATACTGGTTTTGGAGCTTAGAGCAACTAGTGTACAGCAGCCTGTGAGTTTTGTCCCCCTTCCCTTATCTTGCTGCTTGTTCAGGGCTTGGGGTGTGCTTAGGCTTTGTTTTGGAGGCAGGACTTCAGCAGGAATTCTTGGCTGGAGGCTGGTGCCCAGCTGGGTCCTGCTGAGCTGCATTACTTCCAAGCTCACCTCCAAGCACTGTGCCTAATGCTGTTCCTCCTGCTCCCAGCAGCTGTTGCCACAGAGATGCCACCATAGCTTTGATGGTGAGGGTGAAACTTGTTTTGGAGTGCATGATTGTGGGAGTGGAATATATGTATGCTGCAGGATTTGATCCAAAAATTTCAGAGAATCTGTTCCTTTGGTCTGACTGCTTGGGGCTGCATCTGAGTGTTGTCTTTGTGCAGAGCCCATGTACTAGCCTGTGTTAGGGCTGTATTTTCAGGCACTGATATAAACATACAGTCTTAACAGGCAGGACTTTTCCTTTTTCCCAGCAAGTAGCTGGGTGAAAAATGGGTCAGGCCTAGGTAGAACCACATCTGCAAACATTATCAATGTTGAATGAAGCTCGGGTCAAAATGTAGAGTTTGTACTTCCTCCTTTATTAGAGCTTCAACTCAAGCCTTTTAAATCTCTTTTGTTTAATTCAAATGGAAGTGAAGGAGAAAGCTTTACTTGATAAACTACTAGAACTTGTAACTTTTGTGTGTGGAACTTGTATCTTTTGTTTGAAAAGCAGAGAAAAAAGATACCTAGAATATCGATTGAGATACAGACTATATATGAATTGGGAATAACTCAGTTACAAACATATTTAAAGCACATGCACTGGGGTTCTGGTAATTCAGTTCTTAAATTAGCACAGCATTTTAATAGGGCACTTTACAGTGCATGTAAGGATAAAGTATACCTGGAGTATAGTCAGTGACAGTAATGGAGTTTCAGTTCATTTAACAGTATAGCACATACCCACGTAACAAAACAAATTCTTAAATTTGCCCCAGGCTCATGCAAATCTTCCCTTGCATTGACATTATTTCAAATACACTTCTTAGCATAAAAGAAATGGGATGTACCAGTTTGAAGTGTAGGTAGTTGTGGCCCGAGTCTTAGTCCATAATCATTATTCACATAAATGTAGTTTCTGCAGTCAGCCTAATAAAACTGAACCTCTGTAATTAGGTAACTGTTCTAGTGACAAGTTAATTTGAATAAAGTGGATGGTTTTCAGCTTAAAATTCTTCAAATATAGTGGTATACTATGAAACCATTGCAGTGTATGACAGTCAAGAGGGTAAGTGTGCCATAGCATTTGCAATTTTAAGGTCTAAAATCTTTTCTTGGTATAGCTGTGAAATCCTGTCTGACGTGGGTGTGCTGACACCTTTTATTCTCTGTGTGTATAGATTCTTAGTTGGTTGGGTGGTTTTTGTGTTGTTTTGATGGCAACAAAAACATTCATATCCTTTTCCCCTTCCCCTTTCCTCTGCAACCTGTTGGTATCCAGTCCAGGATATGTTTCCTGTCTTGTCTGTCTATTTGAAAATCAGTGGTGTGGTGCTCTTTGTCTCATTTTCCACCCCCTGCCAGTCCTCGGTCTCTTCTGTTTCCCTTGCCAGAGCCTTTTGCCTGCTCCCAGCCTGGACAAGGACAAAACCTGCTGCTCACTGTTGGGACTCCTTCAGATGTGGCATTCCTCCCCCTCTTGACCCATCTCTTCATTCCCATTCCTTGTCTCCCAGCTTGAGGACTACTGTGCTGTCTAAAATCCTCTTATCTGGATTTCCTTGTCCTTCCCGCTCCTTCATGAGTCCTTGAGTATATCAGGCAGACATTGCAGCATGAAGGGTCAGTGGATAATCAGTGAAGTTCATGATAGGTTTCCCTTACAGGCTGCTCAGGAGCTCTGAGGACTCTTGGGTGGGGTGGGCAGATGCAGTTTTCTTTCTCATGTGAGTGAGTGAGGGATAAGATCTTTCTAGTTTCTTTTCTTTCTTTTCTTTTTCTTTTCTTTTTCTTTCTTTTTCTTTTTTTTTTCTTTCTTTTTCTTTCTTTTTCTTTCTTTTTCTTTCTTTTTCTTTCTTTTTCTTTCTTTCTCTTATTTTTTTAAAAAATTTGTTCTTCAAAGTAGGGTTTGTTTTTTTTTTTCAGATTGAGTTATGCTCAGGTCTAGTGCAGTGATTTTTGAACTTCATGCCTGGCAGTTTGGAGAGAGCTAGGCAGCACATTGCTGTTGAGGAATATTGCTTCCAGCCACTCTCTGAAATAAATAATAAAAAAAGCACTAGTGATCCTGCACGGTTTCCTTGGGGTGTTTTGCTGGTTAAGGTTGCCACAGCTGACAGGCAGATTGTAGCACCCTCACACTTAATAGTGAAAAATTTAAATTGAGGGCCTATTTTAGGCTAGATTTAATGTGAACTACATATCTCATATAGGGATGTACTGCGTTCAGCAGCAGGTCCTGCTGCTTAAGTTTTCATCAGTTTTCATGTGCCTTGAGTCCTGGCCTGGAGGTTGTCAGCATTTGTTGTTTTGTTGTTGGTTGTTTTTTGATCATGCTACTCTTTTGGGTTGAGGTGGGGGATGTTTTTAGCTGCTATATGTTAACTTGAAAGGTAAAATCCCTTTTTTCCTCTTTCTCTGATACTCTCCTTTAGGTTATCAACCAGAAGGATTTAGAATAATGAGAAGGTTGTGACCATCAAGGGGGGATGTCAGCTCTGCCTTCCTGGGACTGGAGGATTGAAAAGGAGAAAGGACCAGAACTGTTTGATCCAGGCTGCTTTTGACTGCTTTTGACTTTACCCTGGTGGTGGTGGAGCAACAGGGCAGTCCCTCCTGCTTGGTTCTGTGGTATCACCACAGCAGGGTCACCATGAATGTAACAAGTTTATTCTCCTTCACCAGCCCGGCAGTGAAGAGGCTGTTGGGGTGGAAGCAAGGGGATGAAGAAGAGAAGTGGGCAGAGAAAGCTGTTGATGCATTAGTGAAAAAACTGAAGAAGAAAAAAGGTGCTATGGAGGAGCTGGAAAAAGCACTAAGCTGTCCTGGTCAGCCCAGCAACTGTGTCACAATTCCTCGTTCCTTGGATGGCCGGCTCCAGGTGTCGCACCGGAAAGGGCTCCCGCACGTCATTTACTGCAGAGTGTGGCGCTGGCCGGACCTGCAGAGCCATCACGAACTGAAACCTCTGGAATGCTGTGAGTTCCCCTTCGGGTCAAAACAGAAGGAGGTTTGCATCAATCCCTACCACTACAAGCGGGTGGAAAGTCCTGGTAGGTTCTTCCTTGTTTGTACCTTTACACCTTATCTGAACAATGCAAAGTGTGGCAATTAATTATGTGACTCATCGGCTTAAATAAGCAAAAGTGGCTGTTTGCACATGTCAGATTCTTCCTCTGCAGTTTATCTGGATGTAAGCATTAATTACCAGCTCTCCCTTTCAAGGGGGCGAATGCTTCACTTGTGTAAATGTTTTATCACTACACAGAGGTAGTCCTAGTATGTGTCTCAGGCTGCTGGGCCTGGTATCATCTGGGAATGTTGGTACCCACTATCCCTCAGTTAATTTGTTGTTTACTCAACAGTGCAGATCTGTGATTTTGTATGAAGCATTGCAGGCTAATATAATAATAAGATAAAGGATTTATCTGCATTATCTGTGCTTGAAAACCATTCTGACACACAGCAGTAGTAATACTGCTAGTATTAGTAGCAGCAGTATTTTCAGATCATTATTTCACTTTATCACTTCAGTTTCTTCAATCTACAGAAAATGATATTGTTTTTAGTGTCTCTCACAATTGTTGCCTTTTAAAAAGATTTTGAGTTTAGACAGCAGATTATAATCCTCTCAATTTGAATTTTGATAGCACTGTTTGATTGGATGTGAAATTCTACTGTCAGCTGTTCTGCAAACACAGTTTGCTTACCTGTTACCCACTGCTTGACTTCTTTTCTTAAGGTGCCACCCATTCTCTGTCCAGTCTCCTCTTCAAGGGCCAAACCTCTCTTTGATAACTCTGTGCTTAATTTCACTCATGCAAGTTTATTATCAGGGAATACTTCCAGGGACTAAGATGAACTGTGCTTGGATGTGTCATCACTAGTCTCCTAGCTGTTTGTGAGGGTGTACAGGGACAGTTGCAGAAATGCACTGCAAGCATGGGTGGACTTCCCTGGTTTAAATATGGGAAGTCCATCAGTGTTAGCCATTTCATAAACTCTGCAGCTGTCTGTAGGGTGGCAAGGATACACAGAACCATGATGGAAATGAGGTTGTTGCAAGATTGTTTTGCTGTGGATGGAAATTGCATTTGTCTTGGATCTGCAATGCACAGTGCATATCTTGATGTTAAATATTTCCCTTTGCTGTGTTAGTATTAACTTGGAAATCATGTGAATGGCAGATGCAATACCCATAATGTATGTATTTATGCAGCAGCAGCTTGAACAAAGAAACTCAGCTCTGGAAAAACAGTTCTGAAAAGATTTAAAATTAAAAAAAAATCTCAACAATTTCATGTCAAGTATGAGAGTGATAATAAAATAGTCATGTACTTGTACTGCTAGTTGTGTGCATATGTCTGGGTTAGTTGCATTCAGTATTCCAAAATACTGGAAATGAAGATTCCTGAAACACCTCTCTTTCTATTAGACTAAGCAACAGTTGGGCTCTTACTGTAATGTCAGATTACATGTTGTAACTCATTTTGCTTTAGTATTGAAAATAATTACTGGGTTTGAGAACATTCTCATATGGACCATTGATGTCATATTTAAAACCAAATATTTGTAAATATCCTGTCACTTCACAGAATCATAGAATCATTTAGGTTGGTAAAGACCTCTGAGTTCATTGAGTCCAACCTTTGACCAGACACGACCATGTCAATCAGACTACGGCACTGAGTGCCACATCCAGTCTTTCCTTAAACACCTTCAGGGATGGTGACTCCACCACCTCCCTAAGCAGCCCATTCCTATGTCTGGTCAACCTTTCTGTGAAGGAATTCTTCCTAATGTCCAACCTGAACCTCCCCTGGTGCAGCTTGGGACTCTGTCCATATTCTGTGTTCACTTCTATGCAAGATAGAATAAAACTTCCAAAAGATATCTAGCTAAAAATGTACATTTTAGGTTGGGTATGTAATGTAGGAGGAGTTTGTGTTTAGTCAGCCCCAGATTGTTTTGAGGGATATTGTACGGAGCTGAGCGGGAAAACAGCTTTTGGAAATAGGGGTAGCTGAACTCCCATTTGGCTTGGAGAGCTGTGCTCCATAACTTCTGACTTCTTTTTTTTCCTGTCCCTTTCTTGTTCTTGCTGTCCTCCAAACATGATCTTTATCTTCATTTCGTGACAGTCACTCCCAAATTCTGCTAACCATTTTTTCCCATTTTTGCCAGGACATTAAAACACTATTATTGCCACGTAAGTGCTTACACTTTGAGATTAATGGGTAGTGGGAATTCATGCATGAGTCACCATTTACAGCAATCTATGGACTCGAGCAGATATCAAGGTTTGTGTTTCCCAGAAGGCTTAGACATGTGCTTTCTCTTGACAAAACAAAATGGGAAACTCAGATTGTATATGATACATGTTTTGTGTGCAAGGTACATCTTGAAGCTCTGGCTCTGCTTGACAGCGTGGTCTCTGTTTAACTGTTTTGTGCAGAACCAGTTACTGGAGATCTGAAGGGTATGATCCATGCATGGGGTGGCATCTATCCCTTCATTCTTCTGCTGATTGTTGTGTGATTTGTTTCAGTGTTGTGTAAGGTTTGAGGAATGGATTAGTGGTAAATCCTCAAATATGTAAAGTAAGGTAGTGCTCTTTGTTGGGAAGTCAGTGCTGTGGATACATCTCAGTTTCCACAGTGCCAGAGGCATGAATGGATTTTCTACCTTGACACCTTATTCCATCCTCACTGTTTAGCTTGTGAAGATAAGCTTGGAAAGCACGAGAACTGGCACTCTGTGGTGTGTCTGCCAGCTACAGAGCTGCACCTGAATCCCAGTGAGATTTTTCTGTTAGCCAGCCTAGATAGGAACAGGTTGTAAACAGTGAGAGCAGGAGGCAGAAAACTATCAGCAGTCTCAAAGAGGGAATCTCCCAGTGTCCCTGCTCACATGGCATCTGGCAGGCACATGGGTGTGACATGATAGCACCATGCTCATGCCTGACATGACCAGAAGGCTCTGCACAGGCATAGGAGCCTGTCTGTTCCTGTGGCGTATCAATCAAGAAAACAAAACTCACAGAAAACTGGTTTTTGGCACAGTTAACTTGGCAAGCTCAGTGCCCTCAGCTCACTCACATGGAACCAGATTGGGGCACAGCAGCGTGGGAGCCCAGGGTGGAGGTGAGGAAGGGTGGCCTTCCTGTGACACTGTGACACTCTTTCAGCCTGGAAGCAGCGAGCTGAGCTGATGGAGTGATGGAGCAGCGCTCTGTGGCAGGGTGGATGGGCTGCTCCTGCTCCTTGTGTTGTGCCAGCCCAGCTGTTCCCTTGTGCTGAACCAGATCACAGGCACTTTTCCTCTCCCTGCTGTGTTATCTTTCAGGCTGATCAGAGCAGCACGGGGGCTTTCGTTCTGGCTGCAGGAACATCTGTACCAACACAGCCCTGTGGAGGACATCTGGGAAGGAGTGGAGGTGGAGGGACATGAGAGGAGAAAGTAGGGACTTGTTGCTGGCAGTGGGAATGCAACCTTGTACTTTGAGTGCCAGCAGGAAATATCTCCTCAAGATGGGTTAAAGTAGCTCACTGCTGCTGTTCCCTAGGTCTGTTGTGTGCAGAATTATTTCTGGAGCAGGGTAGTTAATGGCTGTCAGATTTCTCCCTTGGCAAGGAAAAACAAAGCTTTTAATTAAGGAGAGCAAGGTCTGAATTTGATGCCTCTTAAAAATTGGCATTCTTTGCTGAGCTGGTGTGCTTGCTTGGCTGAATCTGCTGCTTCTCCTCAGTTTTATTTTTTGGTTTAGAGATACCTATTGGGATTATCCTTAAGTATGATCAAGACTTGCTAAATAATTAGGTGTACTGCATACACAGACGCTGGGAGGAAAAACCTGATACAATGTTTCTCATCCCTCTGAAAATGCCACAAATGATCTCTGAGGGTTTGCTGGAGAATGTATCCCTCCTGAGATACTTCCTTCCAGTCTCTTATTCCTTAGGTTTCTGTGGAGATACAGCCTCTGCGGCCTGCCTCTGCCCTCAGTTATAACAATGGGACCAGATGAAAGCTATCATCCAGAATTTTAGGGGAAAATTTTAGGAGAAAATTTTAGGGATCCTGTTTGCTCTAAGAGCAAAACAAAAGGAATGGAATATGGAACAGGGAGGATGAAGAGGTGCTTAAATTGCCACGGCTATTAAAAATAATAATAATAAGTCACACCTCTAATGTGGCTTTAGGGGAGGAGGTTCAGTTCTTTTGCTTTAGCTAAAGGGGAAGGAAGGAAGATGAAGAAACTGAATATTTAATTTTTCTTAAAGTGCTAGTGAACACTAGCTCTTCTCCATTCTGATGCAGATTTGTGTTTGCCTCTACTGTGTTTGCTCCGTCCTCCTACTAGGTTCTGACTTACAATATGTTACAAAGGAGGCAAAAGAGAAATTAACTTTGTTTTCATGTTTAATGTGTGGAAGTGATTGAAGTGCAGTGTTTCTGTAGATGGCTATCCCCCATTTTTTTGCAATTACCAATGGAACATAGATAAAAAGGGCTGAATGGTTTTCCTCTGTTAAGCTTGTCTTCTTCAGAGCTGGCTGCTCTGTATCGAGTTGCTTTACAAAGCTGATGGTGCTAATGTTCCAGCCAAACTGGGGGCATGCATTGGTGGCTTTTTGGTGACACAGACAAATATAGTGTCATAACAGTTGAATTTTCACAGCTGAAAACTGTGATGTTCCTTTCAATTATAACCATGAATTCAAGCTTCTTCAGCAAGCTTGTTGCTGGCCAGAAACATTTCACTTGTATGTACAGCTGCTTTTTGCCACAAGAACAGGCCAGGTCCCCAGGCTCTGAGTAGAGTGGTAGGTGTGTCATGCTGGTTTTGCTCTTGGTGTGGACTCTCTGCCTATAACTTTAACAGGATTATTTTCATATTTGTCTTTGATCTCTGCTTTTGCTCTCAGTGAGGCTCTGAAAGGCAACACACCTACTGCAGGCTCCCACAGAGCCAGGCCTGGTGGAGGATAATGCCAGCAGTGCCAGGCATCTGGGAGGAGGGGGAGGAGTGGAAAAGGCTAATGGGAAGCTGCTTCTGGGGTGTAAGGGAGGGCAAAATTGCTGCATCCCTTCAGAGTTAATATGTAGAACCAAGTAGCAAAAATCCTTGTTCCTGTATGATTCCCATAGCAGGATTTCTGCACCTTGGCAGGCTGGGGGTAAGGGAGCAGGATGTCATCCCTGAGAAATTTTGCTGTGTAGCCATGTGTGCACTTGGGTGTGACTTTAAAAATAGCATTGCTACAACAGGTGGGCACAATTATAGGATGGTTCCCCAAAATAGCAAAAGCAACTGTCAGTTTGCTTGGCAAGCAGAATAAAACTTCCTTCGTTTTGGCTTTGCAGAATTCAGTTCTAGAATTCCCCACCAGAGCCGAGCTGGGGGAGAGGAATTGAAATGAGGAGGTGGTGGAAGGAGAATGGTCTAACAGCAGGGCTTTCCTTGTCTAGCCTCACCACATGTCAGAAAAAGAAACTGCAATAGAGGGATAAAAGTTGTCAAGAAAGATATGTTTCTGTTGTATTTTATGTGTATTTTCTTTCTTCAAAATTAACCAGACACCCATGTTTCTTCTGATTTGAAAGACCAGACTGCCAGGTTTTAACCTACTCAGTAGGATGGTGACTGGCTTTGGTACAGGTAATTTGAACTCTGCTCTGTGTAAATGTCTGAGTTAATACACTCTATCACTGTGACTGCTCCTCCACCAAATCTGCTTACAAGGACTGCCTCACTAATTAGTACTAAATTCTGAAATTGACCTTGACAAATGTCAGTTTAATCAGAATGTCAGCTTATCAGAGCATCCGCAAATAAAATCTAATGTTAGCTGAATATTGTAATGCAGGAAATGTCCTAATATTACTTGTCAAATGCATTTGGACCAGATGTCTGATGTAAAAGCAAAGTCAGTAAAGTAACAACTGTTTTGCTTTTTTTTTTTTTTCCCCAAGACATACAGTCTTCATTTGTAACTACGCAAAATGACAAATCAAGCTTTGGGGTCTCCCAAAACTGCAAAATAAAATTAAGAGTTGAGAAAACAAGACAGCTGTCAGCTTTCTCCTGGAGGAGAAAGTTTGTCTTTTTGTCACTTAAAACAGATTGTTGAACAGCTATAATTACTTGAACAGAGGTTTGGATTGAAAGTCTCAATGACTGGAATTTCTCCTTTTGAGAAACCAGCAAAGCAAAGTTGTGATACCACAGCCAAAGGTTATTGGAAGAGCTTTAAGTAGTTCGATCCTCAGAGATTGCTTTTGACACAATGCTTATTTATTTTATATTTTTAACCAAGAATAACTCAGGCAACATGAGAAAACCTAATGACATGAAAAGTTTTCTCTCTACACAGTGTTTTACTGTTTACAGGCAAGATCTTGGCAAGGCCTGGCAGTCAGTGACTCCCTGGTGCTGCAGAGAGCAGCATGTTCCACTGAGTATGTGTTGGTACCTGCTCTGTTCCCACCGTGGGACTGGAGTGCTCATCAGGATGCCACAGCCAGCTTTAGCTGCAGTGACCTCAAAGGCAGGAAATGAAGCTGGGAGTCTTTAGGAGGGTTCAAATTTGTTAGTTTAACACTGCTGCTGTCTTTTGTCGGTTTTGGTTTTTTTTTTCCCTTCTCCTAACTCTTCCTTTTTGTCACAAGTTAGTCTTTGCAGGATTTTCCTATTTCCAGATAGCTTGAACTTTCGATTTAGGATTTTCCTCCTTCCCAACCTGCAGTTCTGTTTTTCTGGCAAAACAGAAGTGGCTTTGCATAAATTCAGATGAAAATGCAGCTATGTGATGCTTGGAAATTAAAGCACTCTGTCTAATGATAGTGTTGTCAGGTCTTCATTAGCACTGAGGGCCCTTTTGTGGTACAAACCCTTTTACAGAACATATGTCAACCAAGTAATGTTTTTTAAGAGAAAAAAGTGCAGCACCAATTGTTTATATTTTTCTTTTTTCATTTATTTTATAAATATTTTTTTTTACAGAAGAAGTAGAATCTACTTTGGCAAGGAAAGCGGATTAAAGTCTGCCTTCTTATATGTGGCCTCTTGTATTTCCTTACACGGTCTTTCAATTTCCATACGTGGAAAGAGAGATACCTATCCAAATTTTCACATAACATGCAAAGGGTGTGGAAGAAATGAGCCCTTGAGGGAAGCTAGCTGTCATCTGGGCCTTGTGTAAAGTAATCAAAACCCATCTGGATAGAAAATATGCTTCTTTGAAAGTACAGCAGGTCCTTTGGATTGGATTAGTTTGAGGTTTTTCATAGAGAAACTTAAAAAAAAAGAAGTTATGTTCATAAATTGGATACTTTCTGTGTTTGCTAAAATCATTATCTCTGGAATGTGAAAATAGAACAAAAAAGAAAAGTAAGAAGATCTTTATTTAGGATAGCACAGCTGTTAATTTTTTGAAGAAGAACAGGGTGACATGCTGGAGATAAAAAGAGTAGAGATCAGTTAGTTTCTTCAAAGGCCACTATTACATTTTCATAAAGCATTTCTTCCTTGGTGTGGTTAGTCAGAACATTTATCTGAACAGCCAGGTTGCCTTTGGTCTATCTTCTGTATTTTTGGCATTCTTGGCTCCTAGATGAAATAGCCCTGTGGGTTAAATTGCCCTGTAGCTGTAATTTCTTTAATATAGCTCCTCTTGTTTGGTGCAGGCATACTTGGTCTGATTTGCATGGTAAAAACAAGCTCCCCAATTCCCAGGCTGGCTTGGCAGACACAGAATCTCAGCTACAGTTCCACACACATACCCAGCCCGCTTCCTGGGGCTTATCCCCCTCTTCCTTACTAGTAACCTTACTGGCCATAGTCTTGTATTAACTCTCAACTGCAGGTCCACATCGATAGAAAAACTTGGGAGCAAAATTTAGCCACAATATAGCACATAAAACCTTTTAATCTGGTGTTTGAAGAATTACAGAAATCAAGCTGTCAGATGACTTGTGGTTCTACTCCATTAACTTTAATGAGGTTGAGTTGGCAAATCTGTTGCAGCAGCTTTTTAAGACAACAGTGTATTCAATATTATGTTTCCTTTAAATATATGCTGATGATACTGATGTTAAATTTTAAAAAAAGAAAAATTATTTTTTTATTGTGTCAGTGTTCCCTTCCGCTGAAGAGGAAGGGAGGAATTGTGTTTGCAAATGGTCAGAGCCACATCCTGCAGAGATCTGCAAAGATGTGCACTGCTTCATTATTTCATAGCAACAGGTGTGCTGGCTTAGCACCGAATAACTCTCTCATGCTCTCTCCCCTTCAATTATACCTCTTCCTGGAGCTGGCAGCTGCAGCAGAGATCAGCCTCCTCCCCTGCTGGACTGAGCCTCAGTAATTTGTTATTCCATGTGGCTGAGGTCTGCAGCCTGACCAGAAGCTCAGCGCCTTACACAGGGACGAGGGGAGCAAGAAAGGGTGTGCATCCCCCTTTATGGTTTGAATTCCTGGCAGCCTTCCATGCTCCAAAAGGCCCAGTCCCTGCTCATGTCTTTACTCCTGAGTGAACAGCACTCAAATTAACTCCTCTGTGGTTCCACTAGGAGCAGCTTCCCTGCAAAAAAGCCAGGAGCTGCAGAGAGATCAGGTTATGGCAGCGAGTGACTTGGAGTTGGACTAATTGAGAGCACTGCAGTCTCTGTCCTACCTGATGTGGCCTTTCAGGGCCTTTCCTTCTCATTGAAGGTTTTGTGTATGCAGGGAAGATGTGAATTAGGGGCAGGCAGCACTTAATATAAATCCTGCAGTCATATTTTTGAGATTATTTGTGTTGTATCAATACCAGTTGTATTATTTTTTCCCACTTTTCCATGTTCATTTTGAAGAAGTTGGCATTTAATCACTTGAGGTTGGCGGAGTTGGACAAAAAACCATGGGTTTGCATGAAGGACACCTGGGAAAAGGAGACTTGTTTTTATCTCAAGTCCTTCTAAATTTTGCCAGTGGTTCTGCCCAACAGGAGAAAACATGTATATATACCTTGGGAAAATCTGGCACTGCATTAATTTAATTACAGAAAACATACAGAAAATATCCTGTTCTCCTGCTATTTCAAAATGCTGTAAATCATTTGGCTTCCTCTGATGTCATGTGTGTCATTGTTTAATGTGAGGTAGGGGATGGGAAAGGTAGGTGATGTACTTTCTGCACAAATTAACTCCATAAAAGTTAATGGTTTGACCTTCATCCATAGAAAAGGAAGAGATAGGAAAGCTGTGTTTTTAATGCTTAGAAAAGTAAGGAAGAATCATAAAGACAGGAAAGGGAAAATACATTTTAACACATGATCTCATTGTTAATTTTTTCACTGGTAATTTATTAGCCCTGCAAATGTTGACTATGACAATTAAATAGTACTTGACCTAGCTGCAAAAGGACTGCTTGGTTTAACAGAACAAGCTTAATTCTGAGAAACCCTAATATTCAGACAGCTTGGCTCTGATATATTGAGGGTGAGGGGATTTGTGATGTCCACCTGAATGTTGAGTAACTTTTTTTTCACAGCCTTTTCCAGTGGCATGTCAGAATGGTTGTGTTGGAGCAAGAAACACAGCTGGAGGAGATGCAGCTTCTCCTGCGGTGTTTTGCAATTGAGAACTTCCATAGAATGACAGATGGATGTGTTTTGTTTCAGAAAACACCATAATTAGGAACTTTGCCTGAGCCTTGTAAAGTGGAGTTGAGTTTTTTTGACATCTAAACAAATCTACTTAAGCGTGACATCTGCCTCAAATATTTGAGATCTCTTGGAATCTCAGTAAAGTTGCTCTAAGAAATTGAGAGATCAGATTAAATGCTTAAAACCTGCTTCTGCCTGGGCAGCCTAAATTTCAGTAGTGATGGTTTGGGGGTTTTTTCAGTGTATGTTCAATGAAGATTTTTGGGATCAGACTGCTCCTGCATTAATGCCACTAGCAGGCAAAAATGGGAGCTTAATTACTCTCTTAGGCATATGCAAAAAAAAAAAAAATCTGAGCAAAGGAAACCTACTTCTTTTCTTTTTAGTTAATCTGTGACTTTAGGAATAGAGAGTGAGTTTTTAGTGTGGCATTCATTTATATCCCTTTTAAGCATGAACCTAGACCTCAGACCTGGTCTATGTGTCAAGTGGTTATCCTGGTACTGTTGGACTCCAGGACATTAAAGTAAATACCTGAGTGCTGCTTCTGTAATAGCAAAGTGCTGGAAGAGTAAAGATGCCCCTGTGTCCTGGAAGAACCTTTTTGTCATGTGAAGAAAAAAGAAAATGGTGTTCATTTTTTGGTTTTTTTTGGCAATTAGTTTGTAATTCAGGCTTTTAATAAAGCAGCTGTCTCCTAAGTCTCCTAAACACCTTTCTTAATCTGAATGATAGCTATGTCTGTGTAGGCTTGTTGACTACACATGCTCCTATTCCTCTTCTGTGTGCCCAGCTGCTGATGCCAGAGCAGGAGTCTCAAGGAGAGGGGATGGTAGCTTTGGCTTGTTTTTCTTGGGTTTTGTTGGATTTTTGGCACTCTCTCTTGAAGGCAGACTATCTGGGGGGTTTTCTTCCATTTCTGCTCAGACATGGAGCTGGGAAACAGAGGTTCCAAAGGGGGAAGACGTGAAGAGACTTGCTTTTTTATTTCTCTTCCACTACTTTGTGCATGGACCTCCCTCTGCCTGACCTTGCCTCTCCTACCCATCACCCAAATATTTCTGTGGAAAGAAGAGCTTTTAATCCTTTGGTTAGCTTGGACTTTGCTGTGAAGCATTCAAAGATAGAAGCTGAGGAACTGGAAAAAGAATTGATTCTTTTATCTTAGTGTATCTGGTATCATGTTCATATTCCCAGTTTGAAAGAGACCTTTGTTTGGCAGCTGAGAAGGCTTCAGAAGTGTGGTGAGACTCGTAGTTTCTGATGTTTCTCTGATCCCATAGTGGCACATAGTTGCAGCTCAATTGCTGCTCAGTTGGTTTTTTTGAACTACATAATTTTGTTTAAATTGCACATTTTGTAAACTGACTTGAAGAATTAATAACTGTTTTAATAGAAACTTGTAAGAACATAGTCCAGGTTAAAAATAAAATTACAGCTGTTGGGACCAGACTGAGTTCAAGGCTTATTAGTATTGTCTTCAGAAAAAAAAAAAAAAAAAGTGTTCTTATTAGCAAGGGTTTGGATTACAGGCCATTAGGTGATTAGTCAGATGACAAGTGCAGCAGGAGGAACTGCATGTCAGCATTGTCAGGCTCTTCACAGCATCTCTTCTTGTGAATTAGACTGAAACACAGAACTGTGGTTTGTTCTTGGCTCTTCTTCACTGGCCCTCTGTGAAAACAAGCTCCCATCTGGCAAACTGGGGAGCTGCGGATTCGAGCTGTGCAGTAACCGGATGTAAGGGAAAGAGTTCTTGCTTGGACATGTGCTTCTAGGTTTGACTACCTTGTTTTTGAGGCAGATGCGGATATGCCGGGGCAGGGGAAGAATGTGGGTTTTTTCCCCTGTACACCTTCAGAACTGAGTCTCTAATGCTGTGGCTTTTCTCTCTTTCTCCCTTTCCAGTTCTTCCTCCGGTGCTGGTTCCGAGGCACAGCGAGTACAACCCCCAGCACAGCCTCTTGGCGCAGTTCCGCAACCTGGGACAAAACGAGCCCCACATGCCGCACAACGCGACCTTCCCGGACTCCTTCCAGCAGCCCAACAGTCACCCGTTCCCCCACTCGCCCAGCAGCAGCTACCCAAACTCGCCTGGGAGCAGCAGCAGCACCTACCCGCATTCTCCAGCCAGCTCAGATCCGGGAAGTCCTTTCCAGATGCCAGGTACAGTCAGCTTCCCTTGAGAAGGGAGGAGGTGATTGGACATCACTGCTCTCATGGATTTTTTGCTCAATAACACCAAATGATCAGCCAACACTTGTGTTTAATAGCTAGCTAAAAGATGTAAGGTAATAAAGAGTACAGAATCTCTTTGTCTGGTAATATTGAAGGCTTTAATATTGTGCCTCTTTCAAACACGCTTAAAACATTACAGTAGAACTCTTGTGAGGTGTGGGGAGGGATCCAGAATGTTTTGGGGACCAGTTCAGCAGTTTAGCCCACAAAGTGTAGTGTTCAATGCACCAGAAGTGTGATGCTAGAAATCATCCTTGCTTATGATCTTAAGTTCAGCACAAGGTTTTAGTTCTGCAGAAAAAGGATATTTCTCAAGGTGATCACGTTATTGCTACTTGATACACAATTTATAGTGGTGTAATTCCAAGAAGCTTCAACTGAAAAACAGGCCCTTAAAATAACTCTTCAGGCTGTTTTACTACCTATAGTCAGAGAAGAGACTTCCTTTGTTGACTGGTGTCTGTAGAATTCTGTGAAGCTGCCTTTTTTTGCTCTTTGCATGCTGCTGGATAAAAATACTGCAGAAGCAGTCTGTGGTGGATTTCTTGATCTAAATGCTGGGAAAAGGATGCAGTACAAATGCTTACTGATGTTGTTTGCCTGTTTCCTTCAGGGACTAAGGGGAGGGTATGTGTAAACAAAGCAGCAGATTTGTGAAAATCTGTTTCCTATTACATGAAATTAATATACATAGATTTATTCTCTTGCTAATTGTTGCAAATTTTTCTCTTGTGAGTGAAAACTACAAGAATTTGCTGGAAGGGAGGAAAGAGTTTGTATTGGCTTTTCTAAAAAATGTGAGAGTTTTCTGTGAAACCAGCTTTTTTTCCCTTTTTTTTTTAAACATGATTGCTGTGGTTGGGGCTCTTCCAACAGAGATAAAGACCTAACAAGGTCTTCCTGAATGCTGGCTTGTGGAAGTTCACTTGATCTTTGAAGGTCTGTTCTGTCCACATGCCCTTAATGTTGGCAGCTGCAGTGAAGAAATTGAGTTAGAGGGGAGGTCAGGATACTGATGTCCTTGATGTTTAGCCCTGGACAGTTGTCCGTCTTGCACTAATGGGGAAAGAGGCTGACATCTGGAAAATACAAAAACGAAGGGGCAAAAGCAGTTAGCCTTGAAAAATTTCTAGATACTGCTTAATTTGTTGCCCATGGCTTTGGAATCTTGTGCATGACCAATCATGTTTGCACACACACAAGCATTTAAGGCTTAGTAAAACATGAGACTCAAAATCCAGTGCAGTTCGTTAAGCTTTTAATGCAACCCTGTTGCCATCTCTGTCTTTCTCTGCTGCTTTCTCATCTAGCTGAATGTGTTCAAGTAATGGAATTAGCCAGGCACCTGCCAGCATTAGATGTAAAATACAAAATACCTGCTGCACAATAAGTTAGTTAATAAATTTCATGAACATGTGTTTTCTTAAAAAATATATTTAAAAAAAAATCCAAACAAAACCACCATGCCACAAAAAAACCCAATCTTACAGAGCATTCTCCTGCCTTTTGTTGATGCTAATTCGGTTTTCAGAGTTTTGGAATCCCCTGTGATTATTTGCTGTGGTAGTTTGCAATCCATACTCTCAGTAATGGAAATAAATGTGGGATGAGCAGCAGCAGAGACATCACAGTGGTAATTTAATCCCAGCTTTTGCAGCGAAAGCTTGCAGGGATCAGGCAAGGGTTTCTTGCTCTTGGATGTACCTCTGTGCAATTGATCTGGAGGAGAGTGTCCTCTGGTGTCTTGGGAAATGGTGACATTGGCAGCTTCCTGCAGCTTGTAAGAAATATTTTGGGAAGCTTTCCCAGGAGTGGAATAGGCAGCTGAAGGGCAGTGCTGGCTGGGACACTTCAAACAGAGCTGACAGCCGTTTGTTAATGAGTGTGGGCATTGTGCATGGGCTTCCGTGTTGGTGAGGCAGCCCTGAATGGGACAGGACAGAAACACTGACAGAGAAATTCCAGACCCACAAGGCCACTTCTGTAGAATTTGGGTTCCTGAACACTTTCTACTATTCCAAGTCTAGGGAAACAGAGCTAATACTTTGTACTGACAATGATAAGGCCCTGGATATAGCTGGGATGTTTAAATAATTTGCTGGTAGAATTGTGTTGGAAACAGAAAAGCTTCTGTTCACTTTTAACATACTCAGTATCTACTGCTGGCTGGGCCCTGAGACCTCTTTGTGCCTTGATTTTGTATGGCACTTTCAGCCTGCAGAACTGGGGGTTGGAAACACAGCTCAGCTTTCTTTTGTGGCTTTATGTGGGGGTGAAGTGACTTGTTTTTATTGCAGTTGTGCTTAATATACACAGTAATTCTTTGCTTTCCTTATTTGAGGTCCATGATTGCTTTTTCAGATTTCTGGTGGGTGGAAGTTTATAGCTGAGTCAGGCTGGAAGCATTTCCAGGCTCAAACTGTTTATGTGGATATGTAGATGTCCTTTAAAGAGAGAAAAGGACTCATGTATCTGCCTTCTCTATATTTAGCTGATACTCCCCCGCCCACTTACCTGCCTCCGGAAGATCCGATGACACACGATACCTCCCAGCCCATGGATACCAACATGATGGCACCTGCAATTCCCCCTGACGTGCACAGAGGAGGTAAGAATGCTTCCTTCATGTTTTCTGCTTCGCTTCTTAAGAGTAAAAAACCTCCAGAACTTATGAGTAATAACTGAGTTTTAATTTTGGATGGATGATGTTCATGAAAATTTTTGTCTGTGGAAAAGAAACAAAACGGCCGTGTAATTTTTCTTCTGTTGTTATAAGGGATGAAATAGTAAAGCTGGAGATTATTTATAAATGTAAATATTTGTTTAAGAGAGGAATCTATCCCATGACTCTTTAAAAATGTAAAATATATGGGGTTTATTGCTTTCTTTCTCCCAGCCAACTCAAAGACCAAAGTAATTACATGTTTTCTATTGGGAACTTCCACTAATCTCTGAATGGAAAGAACTCCTATGAGGCTGCAGAATACAGAGTTATCTGCCTGAGGTGTGGCATTGCTACAGTCTTTAAAATTCTGTATGAAATAAAGGCCTATTGCTTTATGTACTGTGACACAGACATCTTTTTACACATTGCTTGTTAAAGCCACAGCAGCAGCCTTGGCTACTGAGTAAAGGATTCAGTGCATTCATCCTCACATTGTGAGAAATGACCCCTTCAGAAAACACTTCAGTTTACACCCTTGTGGCCCATGCCAAGAAAGAGCAGCAAGCTGGATGCTGTGCCAGAGAGATTATCAAGATCACAAGCGTATGAACAATTGAACTGTTGTGTTTTGGATTTTTTGGTGTTGGTGGGGTTTTTTGGGGGTTGGTCTTTTTTTTGGTACTTGTTTTGCTGCTAAGCTCAATGTCTGGTTTCAGGTAGTATATCTGCCCTCTTAGCACAATTTGGATGGCTTTTGTGTTACCCTGTTTACTCTGCTTGGAATGAGTTTTACGTGTGATAAACTGAAGTCTGAAGCACTTCAATTTTTGCTGATCACACAGACTACACTTTGAGTGTATGAGTAGTTCGCAGGAATTTTGGGCCAGAAATTTACTGCCCCAAAATACATTTCTCAAACTTTATGCCTAACTGCAGACCTCTGCATGTGTGTCCCTCTCCCAAAATGCATATTATAGAATTCTTCTGATACATGATAATACATGATAATGAGAGATGATAAAGAAAAGAGGGCTTACATTTTTCGTCTTGCTCTTTATCATTCAGCCATTTCAAAATAAAAATTGTCTATTGATATTTTTCCCTTCTAGTAGTTTAGTACAGTGGATTTTCCTTTCTATCCCTTCATTAAAAATAAAGACTTTTAGGTGCCTTCACATGTTTATTATTCACATATGTACGCTGTGATAGCACAACTTGAAAAAAAAATCTGCTGCAGGTTACAGACGAAAAGCTTTTACTGTGAACTTACTGCACCATTTTTTGTTGCAAACTTTGTAGAAGCGTGTTCTTCATGGTGATTTGTTAGTCTTAAGAGATTTGATTTAACAAGCTGCATCCTGTCAATGAAGTTGGGTAATTTCCATTGTTGGCCCATGCTGGGAATAGAGAGACTAAACGCACCTGCTCTGCATGACTTAAAGCAAATGTAAGGAAGTCAGTATGAAATCTGTGTGAGAGAGATATGATTAATTCTGTAAGAATGGCCAGCTGGCAAGATTTCTTCCTGACTTTGAGAACTGGGGCAAAGCTGCAGCTTTGATAATTGCTGGCATCTTTATGGGAATTAAAACTGTAGCAACCTCTTACTAATAATTACAGACTGTTTTTTCTTCTATTTTTTTTCCTTTTCTATTCAACAGTGATGTGAAGGGATAGAAAGTGCCAGATTATCAGGAAAGATCAGCTTCTTACCAGTGTTTTTAAGCAAGTTATTAGCAATAAACGCTATGCTCAGAAGTTTTGCCATAGTGATGTAGGATGTGTTATCCTGCTCTTGATTATTTGCCACCTTTTGTATCTACTCTATACTGCTGGTTTGAGGGGGACTTTTGGTTTTTTGTTTTTGTAACAAAAACTCATAGTGGTGTGATTTGTGAATAGAGGAAAATATGAACACTAATCTTAGTTGACTGATACCAGTAAAAACTTGGAGCGGGGAGAAAGAAACCTCTGGCCGGAAAAATCAAGTTTACCCATAATACCAGTCTGATTTTCATTTTAGCACTTTGCCCTCTAGTGAGATCTGCAAAGTTGGTGTTTTAGCAGCAAGTCCAACTTTTCTAGTCTTATTAGTGAAATACTGTCCTTCATTTAAAAGAAAGCACACATAAAGCAACCACGACCTCTCAGTAGCCTCCTTTTATTTGGGGATGTGTTTCATGCATGTTCTGCAGGCAAATATCAATCTCTCTCAGGTTTCTGCAGTCTCCTACCGTTTTCCCAAAAAACCAAGGAGAAAGATTTGGTCACACTCTGAATGCTGAAAGATTGATCTGCTGACTGTATACTTAAGCTGCCTTGCTGTACTTTTTTGTAAAGTGAGAAATGGTCTTTGATGCAATTGTGTGATGCTGTTTCTTTCTGTTGCTATACAACTTTGCTGTAAGCAAACAGGTGACTTGTAGTTTGTTAGTAAAATGAACTGAAGTAAAAATCCATCTACTGAGTAGGAAAGAAAGCTGAGTTGCAGAGTTACAGCATTTCTCTGCTGTCTGGGCACGCACTGTAGCATGTTATAAGAAAATGGGGCAAGATTATTGGGGCACTCCTTGGGATGTGCCCAGGAGCTTTCTATACTTTTCTGTTCATACCTAGTGCCAGCCTTTGTCTCTTCTGAGTCTTGAGTTGAAATTATTTTACTCTGTGTAGCCCAAATCTGCCGGGTTAGGACTCTTCTCCTCAAGCCTGTGTTCCAGCACAGTTAGGCTGTAAGGTTTCCATTGTGGCTTTCCAGATGTCCAGGCTGTTGCTTACGAAGAGCCGAAGCACTGGTGCTCCATCGTCTACTACGAGCTGAACAACCGCGTCGGGGAGGCATTCCACGCGTCCTCCACCAGCATCCTGGTGGATGGCTTCACTGACCCCTCCAACAACAAGAACAGGTTCTGCCTGGGGCTGCTCTCCAACGTCAACCGCAACTCCACCATTGAGAACACGAGGCGGCACATTGGCAAAGGTGAGTTTGGGATCTGGCCATCCATTTTGGGTGGGGGTGGTGTTTCCCAAGACATGACAACCTGGGCCACTTCCCTCAAGAGTAAACTGCTCTTCCCTAGCATGTGGGAGAAGTGCTTCTGTTGGTAAACATATAATTTTCTGGCCTAGTCTTATAAACAAAGTATTGTTCCTACCTGATTTGTAATTACAGGAAGCTTTTACCCTTAATCAATTTTTAGTTGCCTGAAGGCTATCGAAATCTAAATTAGAGGTTAAGGCAGTTTGTCTAATGAAATGTCTTGATTTATCTTGATTATTGCTGTATATGGAAATCCAAATTGTGGTTCTTGGCACCAAATGTTTTAACTAGCCGTAGTTCTAATATAAGTTATCTATCCTAACATGTATTTTGGGAGATAACCTGCTAAACCAGTTTATTCCAAATGCATTTTGCACAGTCTGGTGATTCTTGCAGTGGCAATGTTGTGCTTCCCTTCTCTGTCTGTGACAGTCTTGCAAAAGAGAAAATCTTCATCTTTATGCCTGACTAATACAGTCCTCTTTTCTGAGAACTCACCTATAATGTAAATGGCAGTCAAAGCTGATGTTGCCCCCTGCAGTGGGCCATTCCTGCAAGGCACATTGTTTAGATATTTACATTTTTAGTAAACTCTAAATTTTCTGAGACAGTTGAGGGTTCAGCATGCCCAAGCAGTGCGGTAGATATGCCAGTTCATGAAGAGGAGGAAAGAACTGAAGCTGAAGAGAGCTGTCAGGTCCTCAAGTCTGAGTCCCCAATCTAGAGAGCTTTTCTCTTCATGAGAACTTGGTGCAGCTCTCAGTAGTGCACCACACCCGTGTTATGCCACTCAAGTGTTAATACTTCTTTCTTCTCTTCCTCCCCATCCATCTTCCCAAGTATCAGGATATTTATTTAACACCTCATTCATTTTTCCTGTTAGGAGTAACCCAGCTGCAGGCAGAGTTCTGCTGAAGCACTTAACTGCGTGTGTACCAAAGCAGAGCATGGGAGAGACAAGGATGCAGTTGAATAAGTAAATGTGTACAAGTAATGGTGATGGAGAACTGTTAGTCTTTGAGAAAGGAGGAGTAAATCCCAAACTTGAAGACATAGCCATAAATGTTTTTGCAGATCAGGTGGGAGTATGTATCTTCAGGTGGGAGTATGTATCTACCCACACAGTCAGTGGCAAAATCTTACATGACAGAGCACAGTCAAGGCTTTCTTACTGGACTGCAGTCGAGTTTTCTAATTCTCTGTGTTCACCTCTGTGATTTGTGACATTGTGGAAGGGGAAAGGTTTAAGTAGCAAATAAACCATTTTTAAACATAAAAGGTAAATTTTCTTGCTTTCTCAAAAGCTTTAGAATTGACTCCTACTGACACAAAGATTCTCTGTATGTTACTTTTTTGGGGCTTTGCTGCTGTGGATGACAGGTGAAGGAACAGACACTATAAGGGGAAAGGACTGTAAAATTGGTGTGTTACCCTCATTTGGCAGATAGGTCCGAGGAATACAAAGGCCTTTTCTTTCCCACCTAGCTTTCTGGAATTAAAGCTAGATGACAAAACTCAGGCTACCCAAATTAGCATTCAAGACTTTTCTAGAGAATCGAGCTTGGGGCTGCTTCAGTATCTACAAATGATGCAGCAGGTTTCTGCTCTCTCTGCTTGCATTCCCAATTACTGCTTCACTTAAATATAATGAGAAAAAGTTCAAGTGCTCAGGTTGTCCAATGGAAGGCATCAAAACTACTGTGCTTGCTAGTTTGGTGCTGTTGAATATACAACATGTTGATTCCCCATACATACATACATACATACATATCCTTCTTTCAGATTGCCGGCTGATGAAAGAGAAAAATAAGAGTGAAGACAGATGATACTCTGATATGTAATTAAGGTTTATCTCTTTGAACAGAAGCCTATCTCTGTGGAGACAGAGCATGAAAACAGACACAGAGTGTGAATTTGCCAACCTTCTCCTCGCAGGTGTCCATCTCTACTACGTTGGAGGGGAGGTGTACGCTGAATGTTTGAGCGACAGCAGCATCTTTGTGCAAAGTAGGAACTGCAACTACCACCACGGGTTCCATCCCACCACAGTCTGCAAAATCCCCAGTGGCTGCAGTCTGAAGATTTTCAATAATCAAGAGTTTGCTCAGCTCCTGGCTCAGTCTGTGAACCATGGCTTTGAGACAGTGTATGAGCTCACTAAGATGTGCACTCTCCGGATGAGTTTTGTAAAGGTATGTGGGCATTTGCTTGAGATTACTTTGTAAGCAAAGCAAATTATTTTTTCTTAATGCAGTGATTTTGAATGGTCCAGTAAGTCTCTTCATTGGCCTATTAATGGCTGTTGAATTTTAAGGATGGAATTGCTCATTAAGTCTAAGACAGATCTTAGTGAAATGAAGTATTTGTGGACAGAAAACCATCTGACCCACATACTTAGAAAGCTTGAGGTGACTTACAGAAGATGTTTCTTCACATAAGTTCTCTAAATCTTTACCAGCAACTCCCAAATTAGGAGCTGCAGTCATTATTTAGAATAATATGCATACCTTTCTATTCTAGGAAGGCATGCAAGGTCAGGATTTGTGATGTGGCTGTTGTGTGAGTATCAACATAGATGCTGATATGAAAGGGCTGGTCCTTAAATGAAAGCAGTCAAATGAAGATGGTGACATGCTGCAGTCTTCTCCATGATGGGAGGATGAGAACTTTCAGATGGGTTAAGACAGATGTGTTTATTCCTAAAACGGAATAAGCTGTTTACAGCTCTGCATCCTAAGGAGTTGTAGGGCAGTATTGCCTAAACAGTCATACAGGACCTCTTGTGTATTGGAAGTTGCACTGCACAGTGTTCAGAGCTGCTGCCAGCTGTGCTGGGAGCTGAGAAATCCCTTCATTAGGGATTAATACAGAGCAGAGCAAACTGTACCTGCAGATGTCATAGTCTTCTCTTCAGACCTGCCCCAAAAATGATTCACTTACAAAACAATTTTGAATGCTTTTAAATATCTCTTCATATCTTTGGTAATTACTGTAACAGAATCAGGTATGAGCTGAAACAAAACCCGTCTTAAGTAGAGAAATAGCCTGATGGGGGATGACCATGCCCTCTTTCTCCAAGTGGGAATGCTTGTGACTTACTTCAGTTTATCATCCCCATCCTGAGAATGATAATTTGGTTCTTGTCAAACAGATGCCTCACCCCCATTTCCACATCAGTCTTATCACCTCATCTTTTATTTTTTTGATCTGTTTGGCAGCATTTCCATCCAATTTGTTCTATTTTCAGTCTTGGCAGAGAAGATTTGAATATCCCCCTCTTCAGAGGCTTTCTAGGGACCTCAGGCAGCTGGCAGTCATGTATGGGGAAATTTTGCACTGCTACAGGTTATGTCTTTAAACACTCCCATTCCAAGAAATCTGAAATGATACTTTTCCACATTTATGATTTCTTTAGCTTCTGATTTGTTTGTTGAAATGTGATAATAGTTGGTGTGTGCTATGGGTGCTGTGCCAACCTGCTGATGACTGTTGAAAGCTATTTTGGTAAGACGTACACTTTTCAGGTATTTAGTATTATAATATAAGGTGATTTGTTTTTTCTTTCCCCACTTATGATTCTATTTCCAGGGCTGGGGAGCTGAATATCATCGCCAGGATGTAACGAGCACTCCATGCTGGATAGAGATACATCTCCATGGTCCCCTTCAGTGGCTGGATAAAGTACTTACTCAGATGGGCTCTCCTCATAATCCTATTTCTTCAGTGTCTTAAAAAGGTCCCAAGCTCCTGCATTTTGGAAACAGCTGAGCCTTGCATGTACTTGAAAGATGTATGAGTCAGACACACGTTTTTATTTTTTTTTCCCCCCTTCAGCTGGCAACAGCTGAAAAAGAGCCATGAAAACACTTGACTTCTGTGACCAACTGCTGGGTTCAGAAAACAAAGATAAATAAACCCCTTTGACATACTGTTGGTATAAAGAATTTTAGTTTACATTGTAATGTACTATCGTGGAGTTGATTTACAGGGCTTAGTACAAGAGGGACAACAGAGCCAAAGCCAAACTCAGTGTGCTGGACCGAGTTCCTGAAGGATTTTTCTGCAGCCGTCACTCTTAAGGTTCTCCTTCCTTACATTCAGCACTCACTGGTTTCCCCCACGTCCTCTGTAGCTAAGAGTGGATGTTGGCCAAGTCTGCTTTTTGCAACCTCTCTTCAGTACTTCTTAGAAACATTACACTGATGGTTGCTGTTCTCTTTAAAAGTAAAAGAAAGCATAAGGTTTAATCTCAATAACTGTGTGCTATCTCTGAAATTGTGTCCTGACCATACTGCTGTAAGAATGTTAGGTATGTTCTTTTGCTAAATGTATGTATGATGTATTTGAAAGTTTAGAAATTAATTAGATTTAGACCATAAAGGAATTAGGAATATTTGAATGGGGGGAGGTGGGAGTGGGAGGGGAAAATGACAGCTGAAATGTAGAATATATTGTAAACATAGCGTGTTAGTTTAAACTGAGGTCTGAATTTTGTTGTGCATTTTGTTTTCATAGTGGCTTCATCTTGTTAGTTCTGACTATTTTTGCCTCTTCCTTTTCCCCCAAAGCAATTGTGCAACTTCTTTTCCCCATGAAGAGGACAAAATTATTAGTTACTGCAGTTTGAAGGCTGTAGCTCTATGTATTTCAAGACAAATTTGTACAGAGTGCTCTTTAACTATTGAGCAGTTTTATACAGTTTATGTAACAAAAGCAGGCTTTTAATTTTGTGAGAGAATCTTGTTTTGCCAAATCTAGTAACTGTTAATTGTCTGGAGGACTTCAGTATCCCTGTGGGGGTCTATTTCAAACTTAAAAATATATATTTTAAATTTTTTTTTCTTGATTTATTTTCTTCTTTTTTGCTCTTTTTATATTCATGTAAGCTGTAGTACTTTCAAGTACTTTTATTCCGAAACTAGTGGGTCCTCTTTACTGGAAATTTTGAATAAAACCTGTTGTTACTGCTTACATTTGATTAAAACCTTGTCTTGTCCACTTCTTAGCAGACTCTTAACAAACCAGATAAAGGTGTGGTCTTGAGGAGGAACAACTAGAAATGAAGATGGGCTGAGCTTAGATGTACTGATTAGTACAGGTTGGTAGCCCTGCTAAACTCAGGAGTGAGGGGAGGCTGAGCAGCAGAGCTCAGTGTGTATTCAGCCAGACACAGAATGCATGTCTCTGTCTCTGTAATGAGTAATTGAGTAATAGCCCTTTTTGGAGTATGAGTCAATCCCACCTTTTTCTCATATTTTTTGTTTTGTTTTGTTTTTGTTTTGGTTTGGTTTTTTTGTGGTTTTTGTTTGTTTGTTTGTTTGGTTTGGTTTTTTTTGTGTGTGTGTGTGTGTGTGTTTTTGTTAAAGTTAATTCCACAGCTTGGCTCAGTATATACATTTTTTTAAATTAAAAATTTAAAAATTCTCCCCTTGCTCAGGGGAAAAAAAACCATAATGTACAAATTCCCTATTGAGAAGAACCTGCTACTTTTACATTCCAAGAACAGGTTTTTTGGTTTCTTTTCAGATTCAGTTTGACATATATTTTTCATAAAGAAGTGGTCGTAGCACAAATGTAAGTCTTAAAAATAAATAAAATTCAGACATGACCAAAAAGTAGAAGAATGTTGTTTGCTGCTCAGGCACTGTCTTTGTTTTTGATATCTTCAGCCCCTGCTACATAAACTCCCAGCTGTTCCAAACAGTTTCATTGCTTTTTATGGAATGCAGCTGTGAGGTAGTGACTTCTTTTTTAATTAGTGCTGTAACCATCCATCATTCAAGTCTTAAGGAGTGTTTCTACTTGGATGTTTTCCTATTTGGATGATCCTGTGCAAGTTTTGATAAACTTTGAAAAAGCATTGGAGTAAGAAAAGACAGTTTTATGTTGTGACTGCTTTGAATGTTGCTGTCTTTTATGTTTTGGGCTGTAATGCCCCTCTGTTTTTCCTAAATAGGGATTAAAATTATAAAATAGTAGCTCTGCAGTGCCTCAGAAACATTCAGCGGTAATCTGAATTAAGGGGACGTGCAGGATCCCAGTTTTTCTGAGTTCCTTCTGTTGTCAATTTTTCTGTAATACTGTTGAAGTGCTGGGTACATAATAATTTTCGTTATCTGTTATCCAGCTTTTTGCTTGTGGTGTGGAGACATTAGGTGGAAGGAAAATTGTGTGATGTGATGGCACAGAGTATTTCAGCTGCACTTCATTAAATGAGTGGATTGGAGTAGCACCTGAAACTCTCAGGTGCTTTTTTCTGGGTTAATTTTTTTCACAGTACTGGTATGGGGCTGTTTTGGATTTGTGCTGGAGACAGTGTTGATAACACAGATATGTTTTCCTTACTGCTGAGCAGGGCTTGCACAGATTCAAGGCTTTTTCTGCCTCCCACCCCACAAGGAGTTGGGAGAGGACACAGCTGGGACAGCCAACCCCAGCTGACCCAACATATATCCTGTAACATATGGAGTCGTGCTCAGTATGTAAAACGGGAGGGAGGGTGTTTGGAGTTGTCTTCCCAAGTTACAGTTATGTGTGATAGTGCCTAGATTTCCTGGAGATGGCTGAACACCTGCCTGCCCATGGGAAGTGGTGAATGAATTCCTTGTTTTGCTTTGCTTGTGTGTGCAACTTTTGCTTTGCTTATTAAATTGTCTTTATATCTCAACCCACAAGCGTCCTTACTTTCACCCTTTCAATTTTCTCCTCCATCCCACCTGGGGTGAGTGAAGAAGCAGCCTCTGAGTGGTGATTGGTTACCAGCTTGGGCTAAACCACAACAGACTAACAGCCAGAAACACAGGAGGTAGGACAGGAGTTACCTGGGAGGAAGGAACTGCTGACTTCAGGCTGTTGTGAAAATTTTTGGAGCATTGCGAAGAAGTCTTCCTTCTGATTTGCCCTGCTTTGGATAGCTGGAGTCAGAAAAATTTTAAAGGCAAATGATAAGAACAAAAGGAAAAGTTTCTTGCTGACCTCTCGCAAAACAGAGACTGTTGAGAACTAAAAACATGGACAGAGCCTACAGGGTCAGCTCTGTAACCAGGTAAGTTCCTGTTGCTTACTTAGTTTTATTTCCTCATAGTTTCCTCCACTTAATCTCCTGAACAAGAGTTAAACCCAGAAGATGCTACTTAAAAGCCAAGATGAGTCTCTGTTAGGAGAAACTGAAAATACAGAGATACCTGCATTGAGGAAAAGCAGTATATGTGGACACAAATAATTCCATGAAGCTGAATGTGTTTTTAAATCTCTGCTTTGGCTTTTAAGTACTGGAGATGACTTTTTAATCACTTAGGAGGATCTGGTGAATGCTTAAAAGATTTGTTGAAGGCTAAGAGAGGTAGTCATGCTTACCTGTATGGGTTTAGGAAGGTATGGAAAAAATAATTCATGTTTTATCATATCCTGTATCATAATCATGGGTCTGATCTTTTAATGCTTGCTAACCTGGTATTGCTGTCTACTCTGTTAAAGCCATTTGCTGCTAAATCACTGCTCTTGCAGTAGCAAGAGCTATTGTCCTTTATTGTCTTAAGACCACTATAGTTGTCTTTTCTAGCCTCTAAGCAATACAGGTGTGAGTATCATGGTTTGAAGACAACAAATCAGTGTAGAGGTGTCTGAAATAGATATGGATCTTTTTGGGTGTGCCTATCTCCTTGATTTTTCCTTTGCCTTGTCCCACTCTAAACCTTTGATGGACACCTTGGAAGTTAGCTGTGTTTTGGTGCTGTCTTTAGTAATTGCTGCTGGTTTGTTCTGTGAAGCACACTGTAGCCTCTTAGTGTGCTCTTGAGATTTGTGATTCGTGGCCATGAACTGGCAGTCACCTTTTTCTGGACACTTGCCTAAACATACAACATAACTCTACCATCACCAGCAGTGGGGAGCAGTTTTTTTACATGCATCATCTCACAGTTCATTTTCTGAAATACATTTGTGATTCTGTGCAGGAGGGAAGGAAAAATGGCTCTTATTTTCCTCTGGCCCTCTCTGTCCTTGACTTAACTCAGTGAAGAGAGACACCCTTGCCATTTTGTCCTTCAGGGGATGTTCTCTCTTCTCTGTTCCTTAAACTCTCCCCTCACTGACTTCTACATTCTGGATGACTTTCCTTGTTTTTTTGAACTCTGCAAATTGCTTTTTGTCATCCCCAGGAGGTGCTGTCCCTGTGCCACTGTGGGTCACGTGTCTTTGTGTCTTCATGTGCTGGGAGCTGCTGAGGCAGAGGGCTCTGGTTCCCCAGTTTTGTTCAGTTTAATTGAGGTGTCTGACAGGTGGCTCCTGTTTCATTAACCCCACCTGCAGTCCCTTCAGCTGGGAGGGCTGTGTCCCCTAGGGTGAACTGTTTTTCATGAGGCAGGTGTGATGGAGAGGCAGCCTCCTGATCAAAGCCTGTTGCAAACACAGAAGTGGCTCCAGTAAAATTGACAATGTAAGCATCCACTGGGCTTGCTGTGGTTACAGAGCTGAGTGGGGAATGGACAAGATGGGTACAGTTTTTATGCAGGTCTAATGAATGCCTTGCAGTTAAAAATGATCCTCAGTGTATGTTGTTAATTGATCTTGTGCGACCGAAGTAATCAAAAGTAACGTCAAACAAACCCCCAAATTTTACAAATAGTCCAAAAGTTTGGAATTTGATTCAATCATCTTTGAGGACTGTTAAGATTTTTTTTTTTTATTCTAATGTGTGCAGATTGATCATTTTTTCTCAAGAATTGGCTTGTGATTTCCCTATTTTATCCTGCCGCTAAGGCATAAATTGAAAAATCTATATGTTCTCTTCATGATCCTGCCAGCTCATCTGAGACTCCAAATCTCTAAAGCTCAGAGGAGACTGCTGTAGCTTAATTTTGAAGAAGTAAGCACTGTCACTTGCTCCAGATTGTAGACAGGAGTTAAGATATCTCATAACAGTGCTAAAAACCTGCCACTTACAGTTGTGTGCTATAGTAAATAGAAAATGAGCTATAATTATATTACAGGCTTTCTTTGCTCAAAGAGTTTGGTTTATGTGGAGCAGTCACTTGCTTAGGTGAGCTGAGAAGAGCACAGTTTGCCTTTGTAAAACATACTCTAATTTTCCTGTTTCAGCTTTCCCCAGTGTCCCTGTAATGTGTAAAAACACTCTTTTCTATAAAGAAAAATGGTATGCATAATTTTCCCTTCCCCTTTCTCCTAATATAACTTTGAACTTCTTGGTCTGCTGTTCCTTTAGATTACTGAGCCGAGCTTAGAACAAGCAGAAGAATGAGACTGGATGTGTGTTGTGCTGCAGTTAACACTTTACTATTTTTTTGGAGCACTTGATTCTTGGCAGGAGAGCAGGGTCTGTCTCATATCTGAGCCCTTCACTTCTGCCTTCTGTTGATACTTTAGGGATTGGTAATCCTCAGTGTTTTCAGATATACATGGGGAGACTGAAAGATGGCTGCTGTCCCATCAGATATTTCTTCAAGTTTGTGGACCAGTCTCCTCAAGTCAAAATCACCATAGGCCATAGTGTTGGCAACAGCACTATTTAGAAACTGGATCCAAGCATGGCTTCATTTTGAACGTGAGTCAGCCGATGGTTTGACTACAAACACTTTTCAAACCTCTCAAACACAGCTTGATCCCTCTGTATGCTGGATTTGGGCCATGCTGTTTTCTCAAGCAGCACAGAAAGAAGCTACCTTGATCTGCATACACTGGAGACTCAAAAGTCCAGGAATTGGGTTTTTATCTTGTGCTAAGAGAGCAGTTCTATAAACACTCTTTCATGAGGTAGCTTTCAATTGCAGTGTGGTGTTTCTTTGTACCCCTACTGCTAATGATTGATATGGCTGTAATTCAGAATACATTCTGGGCACTGGGACCATTCCATTTTCTGACCCACTGTGTTGCTCTTGGTCTTTCAGGAATCATGTCATTGCCTCAGGTGTCCCTGTGATTTCCCCAGGTCACAGGAGCAAGTTTGAACAGATAAAGTGGTAGATCTTCCTTTGAATTTGATCTTACACTGATAGAAAGCAGCTTACAATCAAAATACTAAACTCTCTAGAAATTGACTATCTTCCAAAAGATTCTTAGGAAAGCACTGGGATGTCTTAATGTTGGCAGGGGCACGTACAGCAGTTTGAGCTGTCACCTCAAGGTGGGAATCCCGAGTTTGGGGACCCTGATTCAGCAATGTGTACTTTGAGTAAGGGGCCATCCATCCCCTCACAGGATCTGTTGGCACCATACAAGCCCCAGATGAATCCATATTGTGAGCAATCAGCAGAAGCAACGGAAAAAGACCCATGTGTGTACAGAGGCAAGGGAAGGTTCACAGCCAAGTTTTCTTAACATCACCTGGGAAAGTACAGGAAATGCCCATTTCTGTGCCAGCAGCAGTGGGTGGGTGACAGGGGTGTGGCAGTGCCATTACATGGAACAATCCCAAGCATGGTCAGACCTAGAACTTAACAGCTGAATGAGCATGGAGGCTGGTCTTGCATGTGAACATTGTTGGATAAAATGGGGAGAAAGGATTGCCTGACCACATTATAAGTGTTCTTGTATTTGGTATTTATTTCACTGTTGTTTCAGAGTTGTCTGGGTGCTCTTGCACTGTTGTTCCTTTGATAGTAAGGTGGATAAAAGGATATGCAGAATATGTGGTCTTTCCTTTTTTTT
>VZRH01002746.1:98804-135793 GCA_013397555.1 Urocynchramus pylzowi | reverse complement strand
TTTTTTTTTTTTTTTGTCCACGTTCTGGTCACCCCTTGTGTTTTGTAAAGCGTTACTGTGTCTCCTTGTGTTGGGAATTACCATGGCCTGACCCAGGTGGGGTATGCAAGAAGCCCAGTCAAATTTCATTCTCTCTACAACTGTATCTGGAATGCCTGAAAAATGTGACATTGCCCATCACATAAACAGGAAACAGCCCTTGTAAGGGACTGAGCATAGCTGGAAGCCTAACCCAAATAACATCTCCATCTGGGAACCTTTCAGTGTCACACAAGTTTGGAAAACGTGGTTGTGACTGGCTTCCACATGTGGGATAAATGGCGGGTACCAGATGTTGCCTTACACATTCAACTCTTTTTCTCTAAATTCCATCTGAGATACAAATGTTCTATCTACAGCACTTGTGGGTGAAAGCCTGCACATGTGAAGGTTTTGGTGTTTACACAGGAACAAGGCTGGACCTGCACCACTAGAAGCAGGGTCGAGGTTTCTCTGGTCATCTGAAGTTTCTGATGACAGTAAGCAGCAAAAACCTGAGAGACAGCAAATTAAATATGCAGTTGTCAGAGGTGGAATGCTGTGTACTTCTAAGTACTGGCTAGTATGTCTGTGAAAGCTGGCCTCATTTCCTCCAAAAGAACACCATGGAATGTAACAATAGACTGATGATATCCTCTTAGGGCATATGTAATAATTAGGCACTCGTAATTTCCATATTTTCAAATTTATGGGCTATGGATTATATCCTGTGTCTGGTTTTAGTTTTCCAAATGCAGAACCAGAAGGCTCCTTGTGAAGTTCCTACCTCTCAGTACTTGTAGCCTGCTCCCTCTTTCCACAACATTTCTTCCTCCATGCTTACAGAAGTTTGGAGAGCTCAGTAAAAGCAGAGTATGAGCTCATGTGATACCATGAGAAGACACTTAGTGTATACCTGGAAGAACAAACAGTTGTGTGTGGGGTATTTTAATTTCTGTTGCTGGGCATTTTTGAAGTAGCCTGTTTATTTTTTGTGGTTTTTTTAGAAATGTAGCTTCCAGACTACAAGTCTGAAATGGTTAACCTGGTACTGGAGGTTTGTTACTAAGGTACAAGTTATAGAATTGGAAATAATTTAAAATTCCCTTTTTTAGAGAAGGCACATTCTATAAGATAATATTCCTAATTTTAAGGAATACTTTTGTTTGGGTTTTTGTGTTTTGTTTTTCTGGAAAGCTGGATGAAAACAGATGAGAAATTTAAGTCCTCATACCTGCAGAGGAGGAGTACAGGGATCTGCTTCACTTTCTTCCCTTTCACCTCCCCAAAATGAATTATTCTTCTGTAGTTTTATGGGAGGAAAAGGAAAAATCTAGAGGGACTTGCTCCATGTGGTTTCCCTCTGGCTAAAGCTGACCCAGCCACAGGGAGAGATCTCACAGTGGAACAGATGTAGTGTTCTTCAGATGAATTATGAATTTCAGCCTCTGAAAGGATGAGTCTAAAAGCCGGAGGGCTGCGAGGGGAGGGAAAATAACTTTGAAAAACTAAAACATCACTTTGGGTGCATAAAGATTTGCGAGACATTCTTTCAGGAATGCTGCATTGGAAGGATATTTGAGCCTTGTACATGTTCTGCACATGCAAAAGTGCAGTAAGTGCTGGTCAGGTGAGGGGCTGGCTGCATCATGCATCCTTTCAGTGGTGTATGGGATGGTCAGAAGGGCTTTGTGTAGGATTAAAGTAAAATTTAGAAGGTATTTTCAGCTCCTCTACATACCCTGTTCCACTTATTAATCACTTTTGTAGTTAGAATGTTTCTTCTACTATTTGGTTAAAATTCACCTTTGTACAAAATGGGTTTGCTTTATAGTTATGGATTATGTCTGTGTATTTTATGTTGTCTTTTGCACTTGCCTTTAGTGATTGTCACTCCACTAGAAATACAGCGGGTTTCCATCTGTTTTCCTAGGAATCCTGAGGCATTCTTAATTTCATGATGCTTTCATAAGGCTATTGTGAGAATGAGCAACGGTTCTATGAAAAAGTTGGCCTAATCTCAGGACTCATACATAATTGAGCTAAAAATTTTAAATTTTGTATCTCCTGGAAATTGATCATGTGGAATGTCCAGATTAGTGCTCAGAAAAGATTAGTTAAACTAATTGACAAAGATTATCCCCTTGGATTAAACTATTATTTTTGTTCTTGCCCTTTCTTTTTTGGACTGTTTCTCTGATACCTTTTAACATTAAAACTCTTAAAACTGCTGTTTGCTTGTTTGCTAAGTATTCACTGTTCTTTTTTAAATAAGAGTTAAAACATTTATCCAAGAAGCATCTGAGAGTTACTGTTTAAAAAAATTGCCTTAATGTGAGAGGCAAAAGTTGGGTGGGTTTTTTCATTTTGTCTTATTTCAATGGAAAAAAATGTATGTGCTGTCATATTTTTTTTAGATCACAAGGAACAAAAAGAGTTTTCTTTTACAGGTCAGACTTTAAAATGTGGTCTTTGTTATTTAGAATGCATTAATTAAGAAAGTGTTTGGTTAGATAACTAACATTAGGTATTTGTAGTCTTCTTCCAGAAAAGCTGACCAAAGGGTTTTCAGAAGTAACCTTTGCTGAATTACTTGCTGCCCTGCTGTCTGAGACACTGCAGTCATCAGTAACTAATGCAGGAGTGTTTGTGTGCACGGTGGCAGAATCAAGCAAGGAAACTGCCTGCTCACTAAGTTTTGTTCTAAAACATCATGGTAAATAAAATGTGCTTTAAAATTAACTGAAAGGGTCAAACCTGGAGGTTTTGAAGCATGTGTAGGTAGCTACTCTGAGGAAGAAGAGTTAAATTCCTTTTCTCTGCTTTGCAGAGAATAGGACAAGAAATCTTAAACTGCACAGAACAAAACTGATTCTAATACTGGAGGCAGGGAGAAAAATTTGTGTCAGTTAAGATATTAAACACTAACAGGTTATCTGGATAGGTTTTGGAGAGTTGGTCATTGGAGATAGTACGACAGGTTAGAAAAATGCATATTAGGAATAGCAAAGGTTTTCTTGATGCTTTCTTGGATGCTTTCCTGCTGTGTGCGGTGTTTAGGGCTTGGTCTGAACTTTGAAGAGCTGAACTATGTCAGAGATGTTGAGGATGCCTTTGTTACCCAAATATATTTTCATACCTACTGAGACATGGTGTTTTAATATAAAGCAGGCAAAACTATTTTCCCCCTCTTCTCCTTGTACCATATGCCTGTATAGTTAAAGATGAGTTACAGCTAAAAAATGTATTGATTTGCACAGCTGTCCTAGTAACAAACCTCACTTTCTGCTTAGGAGTGTGTTCTGTACGAGCATTTAACCATCACTGGGAATGCTGAAGTATGAATGCCTCATACAAGACCATCTGGAAAAGAGCTTTTCCTGAAGCTTATCAATATTCCTAACTGGAACCTACAGAGTCTTTGCTCTGAGAGCAGCAAGACTGAAGAAGCAGTGACAGCTATAATGGCACGGCATTAATGACTTTGGAGAAGTGTTACTTGTGTAATTGGAAATGATACAAACACTGTCATTAAAACAGATTGTTGATGCCACCTTTATTCTTTTCATAGGCTTAATTACAAGAATGGATTCACTCTAAGGAGATGATATCAGAATTTTTATGCTTCCCACAACTCGATAAATAGACCATGAGGCTTTAATATATGAAATGTTGTTTTTCCAGAACATCACCTAAAGAAAGTATGGATTTGAATAACTGCATACTTTTCCTTCACTGGAACAGGAGCACTGGGAAGGGGAATTGTCACTGAAGTGTGATTCTGAAATGTGGAGTAAGAGCTGAGAGCTGTGACTTGAGCTGTAATTTTATTTCATTTTTCGATTTGATGTTAGCAAAAAATTCTTTATAGCTCAGTGTTCAGTATAAAATATGAGAAGAAAAATCCATATCCCTTTCCTTCAAGAAACATCTCATTTTGCAAGTAACTGCTGTTTTAATCTTTTCAGTCTCTACTTATTCTGTCTTTTTTAGTATAAGTCCATACAAGAAGTTAGCAACAGGAAGGAATGGTGATGGGGAGAGACTGCAACACAGGAGGCCTCCTAGAATACTTCTAATGCAACACTATCAGTTTTTTGCTTAGTCCATCCTTTTAGATTATTTTTAAAAATGAATGGGCTTGTAAGGCCTTCTGTCAGACCTCCACTACTGGTGACTGCACTCTCATTGACATGCACAGCATCTGTTTTAGAATCTGTCTTGCTTCATGAGAAGAAGGTAGCAGCAGGGATATGTTCTCTTGGAATAAATGGCAAACAGGGACAAGGGATGGTGTTTGTGTGTAACATAGACTTGTATTCAAGGTTTCCTATGTTCATTTTTTTTAATGTTTCATCCACTGATGATTTGAATAGTCTGCCTCTGGCTGAGCTAGAGAGAGCATTCCTGGCAGTTCCTAGAAGTGAAGTATTCCTGGAAGTTTCTTTCCAGAAATGGCAGAAAGCCTGAGTCTAGGCCAGACTAGAGACATGCAGATAGATAGAAAACTAGAAATTTTGGACAGACTTAGATACAGTTTTTGGCATTTGACTGCTGCTGTTTCTTTCCACAGCCCTGTGGGAAGGGCCATCTAACATGTCTGATAGATTAGCTTAAGTCAAATAAAAAGCTGGGTTTTTAATGCTGAGAAACTGAAATGGAATAGCTGATCAGAAAAAAAACCCTTCAGTCTATCCCTTTCCATACTAAAATTGCAAGACACCAAATAAATGCAGTTGAATCTGCTCTGAAAAGGATGAAGGATGCTGATAACCACAAACCATCTGAACTGTACTGCAGATTTCTTGCCTTCATTCTAAACAATAAAACAAAATCCTTTAATATTAATGCAACCAGGCAACTATTCATGTGTTTCCTGTAAAATTTTCTCTTTGTTTCCCTGCTACTGATACTCTGAGCAGGTGTCTTAACACAGCAGCAGAATTCTGGTTAAAATGTATACTTTGTATTTTGTTTCTGGTTTAGGTGTGGAAATAAGATGGCATTTCTATGTAAGCCTTGTGTTACACAGAGATCCATGACTTGCTGCAGTGACCAGAGATAGGGCAGCAGAAAAATCCTGCTGGGAAGTCAGCAACTCGCTGTAAGGGACTCCTTAACAGGGTTACAGCCACTTGCTGCCTGTCTTCTGTAATTTTCCAAACCGAGATGGAGGCCATGCTTGCAGAGAGGCTTTTGTATTTTACACCCTGAAGCCTCCTGGATGCACTCTCAATAAATGTTCAGTATGTTTAAGTTCCCCAGGTAGTTAAACTCTGCCGTGGCCAAACAGGGCAGATTCACGATGGTGGTGGTGAACTGAATTCCCGCGTGCTCAGAATCCATCCGGGCTGTGTGACTCAGCCACAAAGCGCTAGCTTCCCCTTCTGGCCAGAAGAGGTAAGGGAAGCCTCATGGCGAGAGTCACGGGAATTATTTCTCAATTTTATTCCTCTGCACTAAAGATAAACACAAATTTTCAGAAAACAAATTAATGGATAACTTCCACGGGGGGCGGGGAAGTGCAGGTGGAACATCTTTGATTCTTGCAACATAATATAATGATATATTGAGATGGGGTTGCTGCTTGAATGTAGAATTCTTTTTAAAATGCGGACCTAGTCGGGAAAGCAATTAGATGAAAATACCAACTTCTGAACAAAAATATTCCAAATTTCCCTTCTGGACCTCTATCAGCTGGTCCTATAAACAAATGTTTTACTTCTTTCCATATGCTCTATGCTAATTTTCCCCACACAACTGCATCAGTTATGATTGCAGTGAGGTTTGTTGTTTGGACATTGGACTTTTTTGCTTCCCTTTTTGTCTTATTTAAGGATTCTTCTTTCATCTTAATTCTGTGGTACAATATTTTGTATCATTAGGCTAAGCTTTGTAAATGTAGAGTGTACTTACATGAAGGTGTTTGTTTACTTTGTGGTGTAAAGCAAGGACACACCTTATGTTCCAACAGGCTTTTTAGCAAGCCCTTTCTGAGTCAGTTGCCTTTCAGAATGCTGTTGCGCTGTATTTCTGGATGGGCTGATCATACAACATTGAATCTTAGCAGAATCTTCCCTTTTTGTCCTTTTCACGCCCATCTGCTACAGCTGCCTGGAAAAATGGGACCTTTAGCTTGCACACAATTTTGGACTATAAGACCAAAGTCTTGCTTTTGTAGGCATGCTGGAGAGTAAGCAAGCAAATGCCTACACAACAGAGACTTCAGCATGATAAACAGTACCTTGTGTTTAAGGTGCTCAGGCGGCCTGCCAAAAACAGCCTTCCCTGCTCACACCACAGGCTTGTGGAACACACTGGAAACACTTAGGTGTTCCTGCATCTCAGTCTTGAAACCTGGCTATCAGATTTACCATGGCCTTGGTCTTCATCTTCATCTTGGCTGTGTCATCTTGGAACAGAGAATGTCTTGATATGTTTTGCTGCAATGTTATGTTCCTATGGCTAATTCTCCCCACTGTCTCACTTCTACCAATTGTGGTTTTCACATGCTAGTGAAGCACTCAGCGTGGGACAAAAACTGAGCACCAATGCTGTTGGAGATGCAGGAAAAAACACCTGAACGTATGAGAGATTTATGCTTTCACTCTCAATGTTCAAATTGTCTTCAATGGTAAACTGAGTTATTCATTATTGATTCCTTGCCCCAATGGATGCTTCACCTTGTGAACTACAGTATTTACTTTTTTGGTGTATAAGGTTGTGCTCATTTCAAACTGATTTAATAAACCTTTGGCACCCTGGGCTGGAGGGAAGGAGGATTATATTTACTCACTTGAAAGTCTCAGTCCTCTGCTCAGGACTGAGGTTTTGGCAACTACAGAACTTAAAAACTGAAGCCAACCAGGCCTTTCCTTAAGCAAAAAGTAGCTGGGAATGAGGGTGTCTCAGCAAAGTCAGGTGTCAGATTGTATTGTATTTTTTATGTTTATTAATATGCTTGGTATGGTTTCATTGCGGTATGGAAAAAAAACAGGAGGAGGCAATTAATGATTTCCTTTTCAGCTGTGTAATAATGAACTACATGAGAAATATTTTGATATCATGAGTCATTGGTGGCCATGGAGAAAAACATACTCTTTAAGCCAAGCTTTTAAATACTTTTTTTAATTGAAAGAAAAAGAAATAATATTTTACTGGCAAGTGACTTGCTCTTCCAGGTTTATAATTTTAACAATGAATCAGTCTTGGAGAACATTATTTAAATGGCTTTTACAACCAGTAGTAGTATATGAATAATGTTTGGGGGTTTTGCCTATATAGTAAATGTCCTTCCTTTTTTTACAGAAAATATAGTTGCTTTTATAAGAAAAGATGGTTTTATCTGTCCCCTTTAAAAATCATTTCACATCAGGCAGTTCATCATTAACAATTAATAAACTTGTGCATAAGCAGTAGAAAACTTTCCTGTAATGGCTGATGTCATTTTTCACTAATGTGCAATCATTGCTCAGTTCATACCAACAAGGAAACACTGAAGTCACTGCTCTAAGGTTTCGTGAAGAAACTTCAGCTCCCTTGTTTTTAAAAACGTTACACAAATACAAACTCTCTTGTAGGTCTCAGCCAAAGCTCAAAGAGCAAATTTCTTCTTCCAGGCTTTCAAGCTCCAGCAGCCCTGCCAGCCTTATGGCTCCTCACCAGCACAGGTACAGAGAATCTGCTCAATCATGGAGTTGTCCTCCTGTGTAGGTGGCTGGCCCTGGGAGGCTGTGGAAAGGCTGTTTTCTCCACACCTAGCCAGGCAGCTGTCCTGCTGCTCTGTCCTGGCCTTTGTAGAAAAACCTTGGGATGCTCACAGTCAGCAAACACCTGTTGGTGTAGCAGTTGCAGAGCTTTTGGGGAGATGGCCTTTTTTTCTGGTATTTCCTTGCCTGAGTTGCGATTGCAGATTTGAGGCCTGGGCTCAAGTTGCATTTCAACAGGCAAACTTTCAGCTGTGAATATGCTTTCTAGTGATTTCATTTCAGGTGTCCAATTATCTTTTAAGATAAGGCAGGAGGTATATTTTGTCTAGAGTGCTAAGACTGTCCTTGAAAAGCTTAGCCTTTCTTCTTCTTCTTAACTACTGTAATCAGTAGTTACCTTGCTTCATGTTTTCATGTAAAGAGGAGGTTGGATCAAACTTTTCTGCTTCTGTGAAAACTGAAATGGATTGAGAGGTGCTTTCTGAAATAAAGGGCAAATGGTAATTTGGTCACCACTGTAGTTTGTTTGTACCATGGCAGGGACTGTGGTTTTGTATTGGCCTTTACAGCATAGTGCTGTAGAGAAATGTTTATGATGATATTAAATATCATTGTATTAATTATGTGCATAAACATTACTTTGGGTTTTCTTAAAGAGGAGGTGAACAGAGCAGGGAAATCAGTGTTGCTAGAGAAAGAAAGAAAGAATGAGCTAATCCAACTAAAACTGCAAGGGGAATCTAGTTAGACAGAATGTAAATTTGCATGGTTGAATTTGGCAGATTCTAGTGTTAATACTATTCCTGCTGTGAGAAGTTATAGAAGGGTCTTCTATTCTTTTGTAATGATCTGGATTCAGTTGCACATTTTGCCCAAACGTCTGTGCCTCCCTGCACCTTTAGCTCATGGCACAATATTTATAACGCTTTACAGGATGTTTGATTTAGTATCGGCTCAGAAGGAAGACTACCATTTCATGAGTTACCAGCAGTACCTTTAACACTGAGATACATTCGCAGCAAGGAGGTTAAAACAGATAATTTTCTTAAATCTTGGACAAATTTGCAGACTGTGATGGCATAACTATGGGGTGTGCATTTTTATTTTTCTGACACCCTTGGGGAAAAGAAACAAAGAGAACACAGAATATGAGTTAAATTTGAAATAAAAAAAAAAAAACAGAGCCACAAACACACTCCCCCCCAAAATTTGAAAGATAATTTTTAAGAAAAAGGAGAAACAGAGCCTGATGCAGAAAGCTACTTGAATTACCCTCCTAAATAGCTCAGCAACAATGTTAAGTAAATTAATGATGAACGGATAAAGAACACAGAAGCCAAGAGAAATCTGTATGTTGGAGATATGAAAGCACAAATACAGTGAGTCTGACCAAAATTTATTGGGCTGTGTCTAATAACAACCAAAACCATCCCTTTTGGTTTCATACATTAAAAGACCATAGGAGAAACACGAGAACAATGTACAGTATAGCAGGATGTAGATTAAGAAGACTCTAGATATGATCCAGCCTCTGAGGGAGTATTTTGCCTATTTTGGATGAGGTTATAGTAAAAGGAAATCAGAGGTGGTAGAAGAGCACATAGTTCTAGCAGACCTATATAATCTCTGATATATGAAAGACTATTGAAAGAAAAGGTGCATATAATTGACAAGGCAATAGGAAGTCTTCCTCATATCTGGCATTTGGAGACTGTAGTCTCTGACTGGTGAAAAACAAACTTATTGAATAAAAGAGTTCGGGGGATAGGGGAACAAAAAATAGGATGCCTTGAGCAATTTGGAGTTCCAGACCTCACCACTATGCAAAGTCCTGAAAACAGTTCTTGCAGGAATATGACTCTACAGCACATTCATGCCTGCTTGTGGCCATATCAGATTGGCAGTACAGCTGATGGGCTGTATAAAAGAGCAGCAGCTTTGTTCTGAACTGCTGAGTGCACACTTTAATCTGACTACTATTATTCCAGTCCACAAGGTTATCATAGAGAATTGAACAATCCCCTCTCCTCTTCAGCATTGATGAAATGTGCAGTTTTCCACGCCTGTTCATCAAGGTCACTGACAAAAGTATTCAATTTGGGAGAACACAAAGGGACATAACCTGAAGGATTAATTAAGCAGTAGTAGAATGTTTTTTTTGTTGTTTCTGCTGTTATTAACATAACAGTGGGGATGTGCTACCTAGGTGTAAGTACAGCGCTTGAAACAAAGAGCCTTAGAAAGCTTGTTAATGAAGAGATTATAGTGATCCAGGCTCACTCTGGTGAATAAAGACCTGGTTAAACAGAAAGACCTCACAAGGCTATTTCGAAATGGAACTTCTTGTCTCTTTCTGCCGTGGTTTCATCCCATGCTGATAGGTACAGAAAATTGCATATTTGCTTAGCCCTGAAGTGTTCAGTTCTCTATGTATCATCATCTTCTGGACTGCAATAACAGCAGTGAGATTAAATTGTGCATTCAGCAGTTCAGAACAAAACTTTTGCTATTTAATAGTCTGTCATTTTCATTGCCCATGTGATGACACTGGAAAAAGTCTTTCAAGACAGTGGAAAGCACTGGGAACAGCTAGTGGTTTCTGTGTATCTACATTCATTGGAAATAGATCTATATGTAGTTTAACAAGAAGACGGGCAGAAAAAGGGTGGTGAGATGACTGAAGAAATAATAATAGTTAAAAAAAAAAAAAAGGAAACAAAACAAACCCCGCCTCACAATAAACCAACATTCCATGACAGGAAACTTTAAAGAGGAGGTTTAATAAGGCTGGAAATAAACGTGGTTTAATAAGCACGTGTAGGGATTTAAGCATTTCTTCTCCCTTCCACGTGTATGAAACGAAGGGAGAGGACTAGTACATCGCCATGCACGGATTCAGAGTGGATGCCTGTAAAGCGGGAGAGAAATGATGATTTGAAACAACCTTCACTGTAAGGCCAGGGCAGGGAGACTGTGACTCCACGGCCATGGAAGTTTGCGTACTCATGGAGTGGCCAGACCTGAGCCTTGAGGCCTTGACCCCTCGCTCTGTGGGGCCGGGGCAATGGCGGGGTACCTCCTTGCCCTTCAGCACCCCCCTTTCCGGGCGCTGCTCGCCCCTTTCCCGGCCCTTTCCCTACGGGGCAGCGGGTTCCGGCTCAGCCTGAGGGCGTCACTTCCCGGGGCGGAGCGGGGCGGCTCCGGTAGGTGCCGGGAATGGCGGGCAGTGGCCGGGCATGGCGGGGATCGGCCGGGATTGGAGGCTTTTCCTCTGCCCTCATCCCCTCAGCGCCTGCCTCGGGCTGAGGCGGCGGAGCGGGAGCGGGGCTGGGGCCGCCCGGGCGCCTCGGGGAGGCTTCAGCTCCTCCTGTTTATTTCTACATACTCTTGTGTCAGAACTCTCCCCCAGCCCCCTTTTTTCCTCTTTCTGATGGAAATAAGTGCCAATATGCCCTCGTCCTGAATAATTGTTAAAAACAGCCCTGAAAATAGCCCGTCAAACTAGAATATACCGCCATTTCTGTAAGCGTAAGGATTGATTGTTCCTGGGTTTGTAGTGCGCTGTGTGTGCTCTCAGAGGCTTATTTGAAAGCACTTTTTTTAATATTTTCATTTATGCAGTATGATAATAAAGAGATACTGTGCTTTTGATTCTTTAGCGTGTTTTTATTGTGTCTGTTTAACGGGAAAAGGGGACGGTCATTTTTTTATTCAAGGCAGTGGGTACAGATAAAATAAAAGCTGATGATCATGGGTGTATATAAATTTAATTTGAGTCCTCACAGGTGCTTTGAGGAAAGTAAAAATGTTTTTCCTTCTCTTTAGGGTGTCTGCAAACAGAAGTGAACAGACAACTCTGGTGTTTATAGTTCCAAACAAGATGAAGATCCCCTCTTTGCTGCTGAGATTCCCTCGCTGTTATTTCTCCAGACGAACTTACTTTATGAACTTTCGCTTCACTTCCCGAGCAGATTTCCTGGGCATTGAATCCCTTGGTCCAGCGCACCGCTGTCATACAAAATGGATTTGCTCATCACATGGTTTGAGGAGAGAGCTGTGCCAGCAAGCAGCCCCTGAGCAGCAAGCTGAAGGACTTTCTGACCAGGAGCAGAGACTTGTAGACAGACTTTACCATGGGCTAATCCAGGGCCATAGAGCCTGTTTAGCCGAAGCCATTACACTCATAGAATCAACTCAGAGTAGGAAGAAGAAAGTAGCCCAGGTGCTCCTTCAGAAGGTATTATCCTACCACAGGGAACAAGAAAAGTTAAATCAAGGAAAGCCACTTGCCTTTAGAGTGGGTTAGTCCTTTTGTGTCTTGTCTAGTAGTTGCTTACACGTAATAACTGTCTTCACCTTTTATTATCACTGTTGTTTGTGGTCTGTAGTCTTGGATTGTTATTTTTTTGTGGTTTGTAGCCAATCTAGATTACTTCTGTTGTCCAATGGAATCGTGGCTTGAGATGAAAAATGCTTTTGAAAATGCTTTAGAAATTATCATTGCTTCTTGGGTGTGTGTTATTCATGGTGGGTTTTGTAACCATTATAAGGTGAAACATTAGTTAGTTTACAGATTGATGCAGATGTTATCTACACTTAGGGAAAGATGTAGTCAAGCAGACCTTTTCCCAAAGGTGTTGTCTTGAACACTTTCTGAATCCCTTTTTTAGTCTACAGAAGAAAAAGCATGCACCTTCCTATTTTATGGCCCTCTGTTAAGTAGCCTGCTTTTCAGCTGAAGGAGACTTGAACCTGCTTCTCTTGGAAGCTGTAAAATATTTTTCCCTTGTAAAGAAAAGGACTGCTAACATGTGTCATGCCCAGCTGTCATCTCTCCTGTCTGTACAAAGGTAGTAAGAACAAGAACTAGGGCATGGGAGTGAGAAAAGTTTTGTGCTAATCTTAGTTTGTGAGCTTTGACATGCAAATAAATGTCCTCATTTTTTGGAAAGAACAGCTCTTCAAGGTATGGGCTTGCTTTTCCTTTTGGGGTGTTTAATTTGTAGTAAATCTGAAAATTCCAGTTCTAATATATAACATTTTTAAAGTTCTGAACGATAAGTCATACAGTATAAGTAATTTTATTTGGAGGGGAAGAAATAGATGTGGATGGACCTAATGTTATGTTGGTATCAATAGAATGAGGGGTGGTGAAGTGCTGCTGTGTTGCCAAGCTCCTCTTTTGTTTTGGCATAGCTGTTGCTTTCTTTTGTTGTGATGCTGTGTTAAAGTATGAATTGAATAAAGTATGAATTGTTATCAACTTAGATGTTGACAGTATTCGTGAGATATATTATTTATTTGGCTAACAAAATGTTTTTTTCTTCCTAATGTGATTATTTAGGGTTGTCTGGTCCTCCTGGTGCTGGAAAGTCGACCTTCATAGAATGCTTTGGGAAGATGCTTACGGAAAGAAACCACAAAGTGTCTGTGTTGGCTGTAGACCCTTCCTCTAGTACAAGTGGTGGTGAGTGTGAATTAAAGTTTGAGTCAAGTTTCTAATACCTTGTCAACTACTGAAATATCTCTTTGGGCCAAGTGGAAGAAAATTTGGTGCCTATGTAGAAGAAATCAAGTTTTCATGTTTTTTCCTATGTGATACAAAATTGGGAAATAGGTATCTGTGTTGTAATTCTTTCAGATTTCCTCTTTTCCAGGGTTCAAATGTTGCCTTACAATTTCTTTTTCGAAATTTGAATTTTTTTTAAGTTGTGCAGGATTCCTGACAACAGGCTGTGATCTTTAACTCTCCAGTAAAAAATTGTAGGGAAATGACAGGCTGACCATGCCTGATTCATGGTATCTCTGATACAAATAATACAGTCTTGATTTTGATCTTTCCTTAAGGGGCAGCTGCCAGGCAGCATCATCAATTTTTCCAGCTTCTGTGGTGTTAGAGGTGTCTAACTATTTATAAAGAAATAACTAGAGCATTGCAATGATGTGGAGCTAAGATGGACTGTGTTCTTTAATGCATGCCTTCAGGATGCATCAGTAAAACAGCAAAATGTGACAGCAAGACTGCAGCAGTTGGAAGAATTGAGCATCTCTCATCTTTTGGAGTGTGCGTCGAGTGCATAGATCTCGCTGAATCTGATTTGCAGTTTGTTTGAGTAGAAGGAAGGCAGGGACACGTGTCAGCTCTCTTAAAACAAAACATCCAGCATCAAGGCATGCCAGAATCATAATGCAGAGATTTGTCCCTTTGGACAAGAGCAAACAAGAATCAGCTGCATGGCCTGATGCGTGTAGGCTTCAAAAAAGCCATTCAGGTGTTGTAGAATTCATTCTGACCTAGCACAGATTCTTCGTATTTGGTAGCAGTAAGGTCTGCCTGTCAGGCCTTTCCAGCTTCTGAGAAGTAGAAGAACCAGATAGTAACTTCCTAGTCCTCAGCTAAGTCTTGAGCAACTATGACTAGGATATTCTTATTTGACTAACTTTGTATGAGAGATCTGTCTTTCCTCACTCATTTTATTGGCGGGGAGGGGAGAGAAGGGGGAGTTTGGCTGTGTTGCACTTCTGAAATAATTTAACGTTAAAGGTTCCCTACTGGGTGATAAAACACGGATGACTGAGTTGTCAAGAGACATGAATGCATACATCAGACCATCTCCAACCAGTGGGACACTGGGAGGTGTCACAAGGACCACAAATGAAGCCATTCTGCTCTGTGAAGGAGGAGGCTACGATGTTGTTCTTGTGGAAACAGTAGGTATGTGCTTAGGGTTTGCTTTGATTGTCCTGCTGTGATATGAAAATAAGCTGTGCTAATAATTGCACGCTTCTGCCTTGATTTTGCCCATGTTTTTGTACATGGTCACTGGTTGAACATGAATTCTGTCTTGTTTTCTAGTCCTGTATGTCTTTTACTAAACTGTTGTGTTTCCTGTTGTCTTTGTTAGTGGGATTTGTTTGTGGGGCAGTGCTGGGATCTGTCACAATTACTGTCATTAATATAAGTGAAAGTTTGTAGTAAGTGGTAAATTCTGAATTTAATTTTTTAGGTGTGGGCCAGTCAGAATTTGCTGTGGCTGATATGGTTGATATGTTTATATTACTGCTACCACCTGCGGGTGGAGATGAATTACAGGTATTTTTCAATTTCCCTTGTTGGTTACTACTTGGGACTAGAAAGAGGAACTTTAATTCAGCCTGTAGTATCTGTGCAGAAAGTCCTTATCAATAGTGTTTTGTCCATTATGCTGTTATTATTAAGTATTTTCAGTGTCATCCACTTACTGCACAGTTAAGCTCCCTTTTGATTTTAAAAGTATTAGGATGTGAACATTTGGTACTCTGTGGCTTAACTTTGACATGTTTACTAGTATATATATATTTTTTTTTGTATATATTTTTGGGGGGAATACTAGAAACTACCAAAGCACTTTGACCTGCTTTTTGTGATGAATCAGCGTGTCACAGCCCCTCTGGCTACTCCTGATTTCTGTCCCTGTTGCATTTAGGGCATCAAACGGGGCATCATTGAGATGGCAGACCTGGTTGCTATCAATAAGGCTGATGGTGATTTAGTTGTGCCTGCCCGGAGGATCCAGGCTGAGTACATCAGTGCTATGAAGCTGCTTCGCAAGCGTTCTAAGGTTTGGAGGCCAAAGGTTGGTGGACTTGCCTGTGTTTTGTGGGGCTCTTTGAGTCTGGTTTGGTTTTGTTTGGGTTTTGGTGATGTGTTTGGGGGTTTTTTGTGTTTTTCACTCCCAGAAAACCTGCTGAATGAGTTAAGATTGGTATCTTCTCATCTAGCTGTCCTAGTCTCCCTGGGCTCTTTTTAAAAATTGCAGTTGGTTGTTTGGTCTCAATGTGCTGGGGAGGTGATTGCTGCGGTCTGTGCCTCACCTCAGATCTCAAGGTGTGCCACATGAAACACTGCAAAGCCAGTCCTCCTCCTCAGACTCCTGCCCTGAGCTACAATCTCTGCACTAGCAGAGCTATTACTGACATCAGGAGTGGTGCAAACTTTACTTGCTTTTTGTAAACTGTGCATATCTAAAAATGTCCCTTAGTCTACTTCTCCCTCAATTATAACTCTGAAGCCTGTGATTATCTTTGTTCTTTCACTAGTTCACGTGTTTGCTTTATTGCTTTAATTTTTTTTTAGTTTCTCACATAATAAAAATGGCTAGATAATTGGAATTGTCATCCTGTGAGTCTTCAGTTTTAATGCTGTATTTTATCCACTGAAAGGTTTTCGGTGGATTTTTAAGGAGAAGATTCAGAACTAGTTTTTAATATGTGTGTATAGAATAAGCACACATACACTCTCACTTCCTTTATAAATAAACTATCTGTAAAGGAGGTTCGTTCTACCCTGGTATTGAAATTGACCCATTAAAGTGACTTTAAATCAGCTGGGTGGCCTGAAGACTAGCCTTTCTTTTCTAAGTGTGGAAAAGGGGAGAAGCTATTTTTAAAAAAAAAATCCAGGCTGTTCAATTTGAAAGACTGTACTGGATTTCTGAAATATTATTGGCAAAATTAATTCCTGGTCTCCAAAACAAAGGCAAAAAAAAAAAAAATTTCAAAATACCTTGTTTATGGCATATTTGAAGTGCAAAAAACAGCTACCAGAATATGCAATTAACTCTACATGTAAGTAAAATAATGTGCCTCTTAGCTGAAGGACTTATTAAAAATGATTCTCATAATAAACAGCTGGACAAATATCCCAAATAGTATGGATCTCAGGATCTACTTCTAGTTAGTAGAGTCCCAGATTTTTGGGGGGGTTGGGAGGGAAGGCACAGAAATGCTTAGAGCCTCATGAAGCGAGTATTGCAGGAAGCTTCCCTCACACGTTTCTTAATTTCCATGCAATCTACCTGATCCAGTACTTGAAGCCTCCAGGCCAGCAGCTAACTTGGCTTTGCCAATTCCTCTGAACCCACCAGGTGATGCGCATCTCCGCCAAAACCGGGGAGGGCATCTCGGATATGTGGGACAAAATGACCGAGTTCCGGGACCTCATGCTCACAAGCGGCGAGCTGCTTGCCAAACGACGGAAACAGCAGAAAGTGTGGATGTGGAACCTCATCCAGGAAAACATGCTGGAGCATTTCCGGAGTCACTTGGCAGTCAAGGATAAGATCCCACTTCTAGAGGAAAAAGTTCTTCGAGGAGTCTTGTCTCCTGGGCTGGCAGCAGACCTGCTGCTGAAGGCATTCAAAGATGGTCTCTAAGCATTGCTTTCTACTCTGTTCTTGTTAAGTGCTTTGTGTAAACGTGAACATTAAATACACTTTTTCTATGTGCGGATTCAGATGTTTTGCTGCAGCAGAAATTAATAGAAAACCTATCCAGTATTCTGCAAAAGAATTCTGTTGGATTCTATATATGCAGTGATCATGACAAATCTAAACACTCATTAAAAGATTATTACACACTATTGGAAAAAAATGAATTTCCACATCTTCTATTTCTGCATGCCATAGGTCTGTTGTTAAAAACTGGATACCCATGTAAAATGATTGGGTTTGGGGAGGGCAGGAGAGTGAGGTTTGTGGTGGTGCAGGGTTTGATTCTGCTTGTGGGGTCATCTCAGAGCAGTTGACACTGCAGCTTTCCATTCTAATATAGCAGCAGCTGTTACCAGAATGGATTGCATTTTCTTTCCTCACCTTGAGTGACAGCAAGAACATTGCACTGCCTGACAGCACCAGACCACAGCCTTAGTTTTAAATAAATTGTATGCATATAAATAGAACATAGTGGTGTTTGGTCCCTCTTTGGAAGCTGTAGTTAGTTATTACACACTGTACAGTAGGAGAAGGGAATTTTAACCATCTGGTTTCAAAATAGATGTTTTATTAAAAAGCAAAATGTAGTTAGACTTTTTTTTACATACAGACATCAGATTGGACAAATGTTACCTATGATGTTTTAATAGCAAATGTCTTTATACTAGAATAAGTTGTCTCTAAAAATAATGTTTTGTGGTTTTCTGATCTGACTTATATTTTTTGGATTCAAACAAAATGGCCAGTCGTGTTTGGTATTTTTTCTTTATCTCTTGCAGAAGACAGGACTGCTTCCAACCAAAAGCACTTTTATTTTCTATTTTCCCTTGAGAAAAATCTGGAGGAAACATTTTCCTGACCCATGATCTAGAAGGCAGAGCTCATCTAGCACCCACTAAATGTGAAGGATAAAGTGGAAAAGTGCTGATTTTTGGAGACCTGACAGTAAAACCAGTAAAACAGGAGAATTTGTGAGCCTGTTGGTACTTAGATAAATTTATTTTTAAAGAAATATATTGGAAGTGATAATTTTCACAGTTTTGATTTTCTGGACATGTATGTAAAAGGTAAGGTGACACTAGCTCAGTATCACCTGTTTGGCTTCTGGCAACCCAATTCCAGTATAGCAGTGAATTGGGTTATTTAAATCTTCTTTTTATCTTCATGGTGTTTGTTTTTGTTCAGGGTTTTTTTTTCCCTCAAAATATTTTTTCCTTTTCTTTCCCCTTGTCCCAGTTGTTACATTGTGATCCCAACTTTTGCCTGCTAGGTACTGTTTGCAGTGAAACACTAAGGAAGGGCATTGTGGTGTTTTGGGGGCCATACAGCTGAGGCATTTCTTTGGTAAGAAAGTTTGCACTGGGGTAGCTGGTGTTAGTGGTGTCCACAACCTAAATTGTCAGAACTTCTGAGCTCCGACCACTTAACTCTTGTTTCTTAATCGCTACTTTGGGGTTGGTGCAATCAGTTACAAAGAAGCAGCTGAAGGAATGTATGGAGTAGCAGGAGTAAAGTGACTTTGTTATGACCATGCTGAATTGTGAGAGAAATGCAGTGCTTACAGTTTCTTTTTTGTTTAAACAGCCTCTATTGAATATGACAGAGAGTGCCCAAAACTAAAAACAGCATCTTGCGTCCTTTGAGTCCTTTCAGCTTTAAGTACTGACTGTATTTTATGGTACCTTGTAGAAGAAATGACAGGTGGGAAATGTATTAATGAGAGCAGCAGCATTTTAACCACTGAGTTCTCAATTTTGATAGTCCCTTTTGTTTCAGTTTTTGAGCTCCTCGTTTGTGTTTATCTGTTAGATCAAACCCTTATTATCGTCATTACTTCTTCTGTCAGGACTGCTGTTTTCCTTGTCTGTTATACCTGAGCTGCCAAGTAAGTAAAACAGAACCTGCAGCTTTGTTTAAATGACACCTGCTCATGCAGAATACGCTTTACAGCTTCTTCAGTATTTATTTTCTGGATGCAGATCTACTGATCCACTCAAGCCATGGGCTATCATTTGCTTCTTTTATAATATTGTTAATTTACAAATGAACTCTTAGCAGAAGTGCAATGGCTTAAGCAGGTTCTTCAAACTGCATTTTCCTCTTAAAGCAGAGCATTAAATGAAAATCTGATTTGTCTTCTTTATGTGTTCAGTTATGCCTCATGCTTCAGTAGATGGAGAAATACCCTTACATTGAAAGAAGTGTTTGGAAATGAAACAGTAAGTGAGGGTCCCTGTTTTGTTTTTCAGTGGTTCCCCTACCAAACTAAAAAGCTGTCCTGTGCAAACTGTGAACTGAGCCTTCCATGTAGTAATGAAATTGTTTGTTTTACAGCCTGTAAAATTTTGCTGTGATGTGTTTTGGAGTCAGCTGCTGTTCAGTGAATTGTGCAGTTTTGTTCATGTTCTCATGGGCTGGGCAGATGCATTGTCTTCAGAAGTCCTTCCTTCAGAAGGACTGCAGAGCTTCAGCTGGTCAGCTACAACTCCATAAACAATCCACTGTGTCCCAAGATAGGGAAGAATGTTTCCAGCTCATCATTTTTAGCTCTGTGGGATTAACTTGGCTAAAATGCATTAAAATATTGTTATTCAAGTAAACAGGCTTCTGTAAAAAAGATAGTAAACAAATCTGTTGAGTAGGATGTTGACATATTCTTAGTTTCTGGAGTTGTCAAGCTGCTCTTATGTTAACACTTAAACCCACAGCTATTGCAGAATAGTATGGGAAAATAATATAACTTCATGAGAAGCCAATAGCACGATGAAGTTTGTAGCTGGAAGTATGACAATCTGTTAGACAAATGAGTATGGGAGGTAAGGAGTAAACTGTTTAGATACACAAAGTCATTTTCTACAAAGTCTTGCACTTGTCTGTAAGTGTGAAACTGTTCCCCAGGTCCCTGTGTAATAGATGTTGCTGGTGTTTCACAGCTGGAAAAAACAAGTGTGGTGAGATCAAGTGATTTACCAGGACTCTGAAACAGGTCAGAGAGTGTAAGGGTTACAGTTCAGTAGTCTTTACTCTGAGCCCCACGTATATTTACAGCCACGTTACTTAAGGTTGAAAAAATGCTCTTAGCAAGTTCATGCTCTTAGTGTGACTTATTCCTTTCATATCTAATCTCTCTGTTTTCAGTGACAGGACCCAGTGACCCCTTCTTGACTACTGTTCTGTTGTAATGTCCTGCTTTAAGTAATAAAAAACTTTCCTTTGATATCTAATCTGCCCTCTCCTTCTGTAAAAGCATTACTTCCTGTTGTGCATGCTGCTTCAGCCTTTATGTTCTCCTCACATATATTGCTTATTTGTGAAATCTGCAATGTGTTGGCTGTTTGAGATTTTGGGGCATGGGCTTTGAGTAAAGCTAAAGAATACAAAGGAACTTTTTTTTTTTTTTTTTAACTGTGCGCAGTTCCCTTCCTAAAGTTTTCTTTTGTAATGTGGCAAGATTCAATTACTGATTGCTCTGTACTGGTGCAAACATCCTTATTTCCCCTTTATTTTCCTTTCTCAGAGTGCTCTGTTGCTCCCCCTTGGATGCACAGTCAATAAGTAACATACTCCATGAGTTAAAATGAGAAGAACGTAGAACTTTTATGGAGTTTAGTGCTTCTGTAACTATTCCTGCTGGACTGTTCTAAAACATTTATAATTTGATGAAAGATTGAACAAAAGTTGATAAAGAGTGTGTTTAAGGAAACATCAGTGTGCTCCTCAGAAGAGTTGACAATCAGTGTACAGGCTGACTAGCAGCAGGATTCCTCTTCCAAAATCCAGTTCAGCTACTCCATAGTCATATTCCTTACAGTTTATTTAAAAGTAACCCACCCCCCTCATAATGGAACATTACCAGCATTTGTAAATTGAGAATAAAAATTTCAAAATTAAAAACTCAGAAGCAATTAGAGTACATACTTAGAATGGAAGGGTGACAGACATGTTCAGCTGATGAACAAGGAAGGAAGAGGGGCTGACACTCATGACAGTGTATGGAGAAGGTACATTATGGAGCAGCAAAAGCAATGCATATTTTTCTCTATTTTTTCTTCCATGGGAGCATAAGAATTATCTTGGATAATTCACTGTGAAGCCACAGAAACTGATGTGACTGACAGTGTTTGCTGTGTGAGGCTTACAAAAATTATAAATTCAACTCCTGTTCCTATCTTTTGGATTTGTGTGTTGCATGGGACCATGTGACCCTTGTCCTTTGGCACTAGGTGGGTTTGTTTGTAATTGTGCTCTAAGTGGGGAATAGTTAGAAGTTCTTGTAGTTTGAGTAAAAGATTGTTTACTTGTAACAACTTAAAAGCTTCGCCTTTCAGAATGCATGATAAGATTCCTGTATTTTTCCTTAAAATACTGTGGCAAAGTGAGCCTATAAAAGCTTTAGTTATGCACCTTTTAACATGACTCTAATATTCATGAAGTTAATCAGGGACTGACAACACTTCTGCTTTGTTTCTTCAATTGAAAGTGACCACTACAACCAAAAGATTACAACCTGTGAGAAGCCAAAGGCTGTTACAGCTTCAGAGGCCTGGGCTGACCTGCCCTGTTCAGGCTGCAATGGCTGGGGATGCTGGTGTGTGTCTAATGAGAAGTTGCTGCATGAGCTGTGTGGCTGGGAGCAGTGCACACTCACACTGCTAAAGGTTTTCTCCCGGCCCTGAATCTGTGATCCTGTTTGTAGTTCTCTAATTGCAACCAGCAGAAGACAAGGGTGATGTTGGTTTTTATGACTTGTTGCTTAGCAGCGTTGATCAACAAAAGTGCAACCTTTTCTTTTGCTGTAACCTCGGTGAACCCAGGCTTGGACAGAGCTCACCAGCAGGGAACAAGGGTTTCTGAAGCCGTGTGAAACTCCTGTGCTGTGCCTTGTTAGCAGCGTCTGAGGGAAAGCATCTCTTCTTGACCTCTTGGTTACCTTTGCCCTTTACTCCTCTTTCTCTCTCTCATCAAATCTTATAAGAAAGCAGGCATCATCCTAGGAAGATTTGGAGAATGGGAAATACAGGGACAAGTCAACTGTACTAAGATGTATGTATCCTGCCTCTTTTCAGGAAAAGGAGCTAAGCTGGTTCCTGGTCTGTGGTGTCAGACCCTCCTCTCACAGAAGGAGAAAGATTTCAGCCATCACAGTAAGGTCTATTCTTATTTAGAGGAGCTTTCCTAGTACTTCAAAGTAGGCAAAATAATCCATAGAGGAAAGGGAAATTCGGGCGCTAAGAATTTCTTGGTTTACGTCTTTTAGAAGGGATTTCACAAACTGAACCAGAAGTGGTATTGAACGTGGTTGAAAATGATTGAGGGTCTGCACTGAATGCGTGCCTTTATCTGATCAAATCTGGAAGAGCCTGCAAAATAAGAGCAAGGAGTAAGATGCTTGTTTCACCTTAACTCTAAACTGTAAATTGTTTGACTGGACAAAGGCTCTTTAGTGACACCAGAAACTGCAATAATTAATGTGCCTTACAACATCAGAAGCTTAGACCAGGAGCTTTTACTGTTGGTCAGATGCTTGTCTTTTACACCTAGATCTGAGTAAGAAACAGCTGAGTATTTGTATACTTTTTCTGCCAGAAATGTTGCTATCCTGAGCCACCTTTATGATCATGGACACTAGGTCACTGTACCTTGTCAGTGTGGCGGTTTTCTCCTTTCCACCCTGTCAACTCCAACACTGACTTCTCCCCTCTATTCATTGGTGGCTTTTCAGAGCACTACAGGTCAATGTGTCAAAAGGTCAGCATGTGTTTCACAAGCCTGTTATGCTCTGGTGTCCCTCCTCTTCTGAAGTTTAAAGAGAAGCTCTGCTGTTCAGTTATCCCAATATTGTAAAATTCGTTGAGAGGACTAATATTGCTGTAATTGCTTAATTGAGATCAGGTCGATCAGATGTTCATTCCAGAACAGGCAGCTACATAAGAAACTGGCTTCTGCCCTACATGCCAAAAGCATGGCAAGGGCATGGTATCTGGCAGAGCTCAATCAAGTAAAATAATCAGCAAATGGGCATGGGAATTAATTATGTTGCAAATATTGTTCTTTTTTTTTTTTATATTGGATGAATCTTAACAAAATTATCTACCTGGAAATCCTGACCACTATCTGAGGCTGAGAGGAATGACTTTTCATGCCCTTACTTGATGAACAGAGCAAATTGTGTTCACCCAAATAGGATTTCTTTATTTTGAACTGTGAGTGTGATTTGTCTGTCTTCACTGAACAACAGCCACTAATATCTGATATCTGCAGGAGTCAAAACAAGGGGCTGTAGTAATGTTCTTAACTTCTGATTTACAGGAGAAGTGGGGAACTCTGCCCAAGATCAATAAGCTTTTAAAAACAGCTTCAGTAAAAGTAAAAAAAACCCCTTTTTTGTTGTTTATGAGTGCTACGATGCAGCACTTACAACCTAACTGGTTCTTTCTGTGTGCAATGGGAATAGAAACTGATTGGATTTGAAAATTAATGTTTCAGACTTCAAATATTGTTGTTCTTCACTTTTCTTTTCACTATCCATTAGAATGTGACATCCTTAGAAATGGAGTCTTTAATGTGGGCCTCTTTAGTGCTGTCATTTCCACACCTGCAGCAATGGAGCAGAGCATGGCTACTGTACAGCACTAGTGTGACTAAAAGCCACTGAATGCTTTATTTCTGTACTGACATTAAAGAGTTGTTTTGAATTATGATGTGTTGAAAGTCCCAGTTTCATATCTTGCACATTGCACATGGCTTTCAGTTTAGCTGGAGACACTGCTCCAGACACTCATTTTCACCACACACAATTCCTTCCATGTTAGAAATGCTGCTGCCTCTCCACACCCTGAGGTCAGGAGAGGTCAGCAGTGGAGCATGTGCCTACACGTGATGGAATAAGGTCCTAGAATAAAGGCGGCCTGAGGTTTGTCCTGCTAGGCAGATCAGTTTTCCATTTCAGGGGTGGTAAACTTCATATGCAAGGAGACAGGAAATTTCAGAGGGAAACTGGGATAATTAAAATAATCTTGTTTGGCCCATTGCCCATTCTTCCATCTCAGAAAACATTGCTGTGGAGACAGGCACAGATCTTGTAAACTGTCTAGTCTGAATAGCTCTCATCAAACATTTTTGATCATTGAACCTTAGCGAACATCTAACATGCAAGGGCATTTCTGTGGGACAGTTTGAATACTTTTGCTTTCATAGTTTTTTTTTTTTTTTCTTTATTGGGTGTTCCTTGAGATTAAGGCTGGACTAAGTGGATCTTCAGGTTAGTGTGGTATTTCCTTATGTAGATTGCATCACAAAACCACTCCAGAAGAAGATATTTTTATGAGCAAGACTTGTATAAATTATGAAGAAAAAGAAATTGCCTGGAAAAGCTGAAATAGAGATTTAAATACTGTACAAACTGGATAGAATTAAAGCTACTCTTGTTTTTCAGTTTCTAAATCTTGAAGCCATAACATTTTCTCCTCCTGTGCTTAATCTAGAGGGTTTGTAAAAAACCACCTTGTCTGCATGCCAAGAGATTGCCACAGAGAGAAACAAATTGCTGCTGATGACAGAGGTAAATCTTGTTATTCTGAAAATTATTCCTCAGGCAGCTTCTTGGTAACTTCGTTTTCCAGATGATTCCTGACTAATCAGTGGCAGCGACTCAGAGAGGAAACAATTGCTCAGAGAGTTTTGCTGTGGTGACACTGGTGTGTGCCTGGGAGCCTGGCAACTGTCCACGAGCCAATCCATAGGTGTCATTCCATACATCCCCTCAGCAGTACTTATGGAGAGCCCTTAGATGGTGCTGTATGGCAGCGCTCGGCCCGTCGGATCCGCTGCCTCAGGGATGCCTGTGCCCCACCTCAGGCCTAACATTTGGCCACAGTTCAGTCTGAAGAAGGTGAAAAAGCAGTCTCTGGGCATTGTTAATTAGGATGAGTAAATGAAATCTGTCAGTAGAGACATATTAAATATTAAATTCAAACATGGATTTCAATAACTGCTGTAATTTAATCCTTATAAACTTGAATCGTGTTATGCTTAAACTTCAATGCCAAATGTAATGCTCTCTGTCTGTAAAACAAAGGGCTTTTAAATAATAGTTAAGGAGTTTTTAAAGGGCATTTGAGGATCATCCTGATGGAAGAATAGTGCTCACCCTGGGAACTTCCTCATGTAAATATGGGTGTGGTGGTGTGGCTTTCAGGTTAAATCTTCCAGGCTGTGAAACTCTCTTCATTTCTGAATAACTAGGGATGCAGATTTAGGAGTTTGAGTTGTGATGTCAATTACAATGGAATTGAAATGGAATTTCCTCTAGCAGGATGGGTTTCAAGCCACAGAGTAAATTTTATTTGGAAACTGTTGGTTAAATTATTAAAGAGAGTTATTAGACAACTCTCAAATACTCTCAAGAGATGGTATCTTTTGTGACAACACAGGAGACAAGTGAGGTGTTGAAAACAAATTGATCTCTGCCCCTTGGAAAAGAGTTATGTGACTGGTTTTTTTTCTACGTTGGGAATGTAGCCTTCCTGTAGTTTCACTGCATGCTTATGCACATTCCTGTATTTTGTTGGTGTTTTCCACCTGTTCCTGCAGCTTGAGGGGGTTAAGCCTGGGAATATTCTGCCAAAGCAAATGAAATATGAAATAGTTCATGTTTTCAGAATGACTTCATTTAGTCATGACTTTTATTTATTTAGAGCGAGAGAGAAAGAGCTGGTGTTGTTACAGTCTCTGCTCTCTCTGCTCTATTTTTTCAATCTCTGGAACTTCCTATAACCCAGCTTTTTTTTTTTTTTTTTTGGCATTTGAAATGTCCCAGGCTGCATAAACTGAGTATCTGCTGTGTGTTCCTCTCGTCCATTATGTGGGTTGTTAACATTACCCTGAATTCTGCTGCCATGTAGGTGGGAACAAGCACTGAGATTTTCTTTCTTGTGAGTTGAGAAAGAAACTCTGGCTTGAAAACACTGTCAAGTTACTGGGTGGTGATTTGTAGCCTAAAGCTGGTGGCTATAAATTCTCACCTGTGAAAAGAGAACCTTGTAGCTCTGCACAATATGTTCTTCCAGCTGCAGCTGAATATCTGCACTGCTAATATCCTTAAGCAGCTGCAGCAATGTGTCACACTGATCTGGCATTTTGCATCCCCAAAGCTCTGCTCAAATATTTGAACTTAGTAAGGCTCTCCACTGAGCTGAGAGGGAGACCAGTGTCGCTGCAGCTTTACAGAAAAAGAAACAGCACCTGGGAGGTTAAAGCAACTTTCCCTCACTATGCAAGTCAATGGTAGAGCTGGAATTACAGCTCAGGAGGTTCCTGGCTCGTGCTACACCAGGCTGTGGAGAAAGGTCATTTCCCAAAATAGTGCAGAAGGTTTGTTATTGATAATAGGGCAACAAAGGGCTCTAGATGTATTAATAGGTGACTGTGTGCCACTCTTAGTAATACATAATTTAGCAGCCTTGCAAAATTGGCTACATCATATTTTTCTGCAGCAGTATCACTTTCACAGTTAGTTTTGTCTGCTGTACTCTGGATATGTATTTTTGGTTTTGCTCTTCTAACACAGTTTTATTTGAAGTAAATAGGGACATTTACTGAGTAGGCATGAAAAGCCTCCTGATTAGCAGCCACATTAAACTGCAATATCCAGCTCACCTTTCAGGTCAGCACAGCTCCTCTGCCCCTTGGGAGCCACTGAGCACAGCTCTGTCTGCCTGAGGAGAACAGAGAGGTGACAGAGGATTTTGGTGGCAGTCAGACCTGGCAGTGCAGGAGCTGGGGTACGAGGATGGGAGCCCACAGGGCTGCTAGATTTGGTGATGGCCTTAGGCCTCCCAGGGCAGCAGGCAAACCCCATCCCCACCCAGTGGGACAGGGTAGAGGCTGCTGATACTTGCAAAGGGGTTTTCATTGAGATTTGGTCCCAGATGTTCCTGGGGGAAAAGACCTTGGGGATAGGGTATTTGGTAGCTGTTTTTGGATCTTGTAGGTTTCTATTCCAATTTGCCTTTTATAAAATACTGTTGATCCCCTTTGAACTTTTTTACTTCAGCAGTGTACTTACTGAAGGATTTTGTTTCTTCTCAAAATGAATTATTTGACCTGCTAGGTTATCCAGCAAATTCAAAAGTACTATGTAGGAAACAAGTTTATTTTTTCACCAAGCACCCAGATCTAAGCATCTGCAATTGAAAGAAGAACAAAATGGTATTTTGCCTGAGCCAAATCTGAAGAATTCTAGTGAATAATGGTGGGAAGAATGACATTCACAAAGCAAATAGGTATTGAATCACTTTATTCCGTCTCATTAGGATTTGAGTTTGGGTGAAGAGTCTCCAAACAGGGAAACACCAGGGAAAGAAATGTGGAAGCCAGAATGTGTAAGGAAGGTTAAGCAGAGCACATGCAGCATCCAGAGATGGCAAGGGTGCTGGTCTTTCCTCTTCATGTGTGTGGATATATGTATTTGAATTAACAGAGCAATGTGAGCTTTATGTGCTGTATGTGCCTTTTAATGCTTGTTGGTTGAAGTAATTGGATCTATTGTTGTGGGCATTAGGAATGCCAGCTTGGCTCTTAAGGTCACTGACTTGTGAACATGACCTTCTGGAGGTCAAAACACTGTAGAGCTTGCTCTGTTTCATTCTCAGAGGTACCAGTCACAATAGTCACTGCTTTGAAAAAGCAGTGTCAATGTTCCCTGCCTTTATCTAGGTTGTTCTTTGTGCTGAATTGTGGTGTGTTTTGTTTTATTCTGGTTTTACTAATTTATCTCTTGACCCATCTTCTGGTGGATTCAGAGTTTTTGAAGTCTGGTTGACTTTTTTTTCCCCCTGTGTGTGTTTTGGTTTGGTTTTTTTGAACTACAGTTGAGTTTTCAGAACCGAAGCTGGTTGATCAGGGATTGAATTGTACATGTTAGTGGTTTTGAGTGATGTTTGGAACTTGATTTGGCATCCTGCTTTCATTCTTCCAGATGATGAAGTCAAGCATCTTCCAGATGTAGTCAAGCAGTGCCACATAGGAAAATCAGTACACTTTCTGGGAGAGACAAAAAGCCCTTCTTGTGATTGAGGCCAAATGATTCATGGCAAATGCTGAAGGATACATTATTTCAGTATTGACTACATCTGCCTTCCCTATTAGGGAACTCAAGAGAGACCTGAGCAAATCATCCTGTACAAAAAGAGACAAATTATCTCTCTAGAATGTCTCAGTTTGTGCTCCTGGTCTGGAGCATGCTTGAGTTCTTGTGGCAGAAAGGGAGGTTTCAAGGTCTATGTGGTTTGTATTTTCTGGCATCAAATGGTTTTGTGGTTCTTCACAGTGTGAATCCTTTTCAGGAGCTTGGGAGTTGCTGTCAGTCCTCAACTTTCCCCATACAAACCTGTCAAAACATACAGGATTGAAGCACCAAGCATGGCATGCAACAACCCATGGATTTTGTGGCCCATCTGGATTGGCTGGACTTAGAGCAAAGCAATCATGGCCCACCATAAAATTCCTGGATGGTTCACATGGAGACAGTTGTGCTTCCTCAGAGCCCCTTTATTTCTCCCTAAAACTCACCAGGATATAACTATCATGTTGCCCCTATCAGAGATTCTGTTTTAGCTGATTTGAATATGTTTTTTCCCCAGGCTTTAGCCTTCTTGTACCACACTGCTCCTTAAAAATGTTCACATTACCAGCTGAAATTTGCATCTGCTATAGAAAAGTTGTTTGGGACTGTGGGTAGGCTTACTCTGTCTAGGTAGTGGTGTTGTTTTTCTGGAGCTAGGAGAGTTTACACCTCCTCAAAACTGAACTCCTGCTTATAATGGATTTGAGTATTTTTATGTCTTGCTAGAGAGCCTTATTTTTTTTGTGCTGCTTTGTGGCTTGATCGGGGCAAGCAGCATGTTGTATATCTGCCTGCACTTGTTTGGAATTGATACTGTGCCCTGGGTGTTGTGCACAGATTTACAGCTGAGGTAAAAAGAACAACCACTTGTTACCATCTTTTTTCCCCTCCTCAATGTGTCATACTGCTCCATGGTCCTTCAGAAGCACGTTGGGCTGCTCGGAACCAGGGGAAAAAATGGTGAGCAGAGTCCTAAATCAGTTGTCTGAGGTCTCATTTCCTTTGCGGTTCTGCATTTCTGACTCTTTTTGGCAAGGGTTTTTTCACTGCTTTGCAATGGGCGAGAGCTACTGAGGCTATAGAATGTTTTGGTGCTGGAGAAGAAGCAGGGCTGGGAAAGTTAGGAGTCACAACTGTTGTGTAAATAGCTTTAAGGGCATAACTTTTTTGAAGAGGCCTGTTTGTGGTTAAGTAGTTCAAGGCATTCTCTTAGTCAGGAAACCTGTTTTCTGTAGCACAAACATATTAAAATCCATTTGGATCATCTCACAAACACTTTTTTTTTTTTTTTTTTTTGCCTGGATATCTTTTGTTTATGTGGTATGGCCTTGCTAAAACTATCCATTTCTCAAAGCTTCCTTCTGCTCATACTTTTAGATTCTTATGAAGGTGTATTGTATAATTCACACAATAAATTGTATTGTGTATTGTTCTCCTTTTCCTTATTTCTCCCTGTAGATGGAAAGCTGCTAGAGCTGGGGTGAAATCCATGCTACCTTTAATTACTAGGGGCAAAGTCCCACTTTTGCAAAGCACTTCTCTTTCATTTCTTTCCACTCTGTATCTTTGCATCTCTGTCTTGTGAGTTGTTTGGCAAAGGCTGACAGACCCCTTTCTAGCCTGATAGGGAAATGCTGGCAGGGGTACCCCACAGGTGCAGCCCTCTTCCCCATTGTTAGATGAGGGAAAATGCATTTTTTCACCTGGAGTTAGAAAATTATCCACGCTATAGTCCCTTGCCCAAAATCCAGGCTGTTTCTCTTCAAGAGATGCTGAAGTTATATCATGCATCTGACTGGCTGATGCCACAGTATGGAGCCTTTATTTATAGATGTGTATAAATAAAATCAATCTTCCTCTAAAAACTGTCAAACTGTATTTCCCAAAAGCTGAGGAATCTGCAGTTCATTAAATCTGGACATAATGAATGATCCCAACTTTAGAAAGAGCACCTTTTGTTCAGAAAGACTGGTTTGTTTTAATCTGGCTGCTGACATGAGTTGTGTAAAGTTTTTCCCTGCAAAAGATGCAAATATTGTTTTTGATGTGTTAAAAAAAGTTACTGCATGATGGTATTTTGTGTAATTATGCTAATTCATGTTTTGAATTAAAAAGATCCTGAATAGTTGAAGGTGTATGTGGTGATATGAGCACAGACAAACCAAAATGTGCAGGCAGGGGATGAGGAAGGGGAATTACTTAAAGAAGGTGTTCATCTTCTGACATTATTTGTGCAAGGCAGAGAGTAGATCATAGGCAGCAGGTGCCCTGAGCACTTGGTATGGCTGGCTGCTGTTCACCTTTTTGGGATGTGGGTTTGAATTACAGTGTTCTGTTTCATCATTATCAGGAAAAAAGAATTAAATTTTGAACTGAAGTACTTCAAGGGTAACTCCCTTGCCTTATAAATTAAGAAAAAAAAACCAGTTGCTTGTCTTCATGGCCAGCCTATGAGACATGGAGGATGCATTACCCATTTCCTAGTGAAGCAGTATTAATCTGTTTTCTGACTCCTCTCATGTCCAAAACAACCTGCAGGCCCTGTCAGGGCACAGCCATATTGACCTGGCTGGTCAGAAAGGGTTGGTTTCAGGACCCTCCAACAGGTCTTTGATTAGAGTCTGGAAGCCCTGCCTCTACATTCCTGGAGAGTTTTATGGCCACTCTCAGGTCCTGCCTGTAATGAGCTGAAGACTGGATGGGCTTTGGCACATGCTTGATTGTCCATTAGCAAGAGAAACTGTGCTAATTGCCAAGAACCCCCCAAGATCTATTGGGCTGGGCAGATGGACGGTGTGAGGAGAGGCTGCTGTGTCTTCTCTTGCCTCTGCCCAGTGTCCCAGCTTGCCTGCTGGAGTCGAAGAGGGTGAGACTTTTCCCCTGCACTTAGCAGCAGTCTCTGTCAGTGGCTGGAAGGTTTCCCTGTGTTCTCTCACCTTGCTGGGAGATCTTTCAAAGACCTTTGAAAGAGGTGGGAGGGTATCTTTCCTTGAGGGTAGCTTTCTTTGCTGGCTGTCCTCTTTATAGCCAGGAGAGAAAGGGTAAACAAGGATACTGTCAGAATTCAAGTTGAACGCATCCTTGGGATGGTGTAAGATGTCAGATTTCACTTGGCTTGACTGACAATATTAATTGTGTTCTTGGGTAAGTGCTTTTTCCTTTTTTTGTTTACAGGAAAAGAGTCTTCAGAAAGTCCCTTTCAGAAAGCTTGTGATGAGACGATGTGAGGGACTTAGCAGTCTTACATTGGAAGCAAGATAATTGATTTGTTATGACACTGCAACTTGTTACAACAAGCAGTCTGCTCTCTGCAAGAGCAGAGCAAGAGGAGAGCAGGTCTGTGCACTTCTGCTGGGGTGGAAGTTCTCTGGCTTTCAGTGTTTGCACAGTGAATTCAATGTCAACATACCTACAGACAGCAGATCTCAGAGGAGTCAGAGGTAAGTAGCCTGGCTTTTTGAGGTTTCTAGAAAGAGCTGCAGAGCTAAGGGATTTCTTCTGAGTTTTTGGCCTGTCATGAACTGGCAGATGACATGGGAGGATGTAGTCCCTGGTCATTTGGCAGTGCCAAGAGCAAGCTTTGAACCATGCAAGCTTCTGGCAGGTTAGGAAACATTCCCACTAGACATTTCAGAGTCCTGGCCTCTTGGCTGCCAGGGACAGTTTTGGGTGATCTTTTTATTTATTTCTGGTCACTACTATTGAGTAGTCTCAGTTCCTCTGTTAGACTAGCCCAAGAAACTGAAAAAGTTCAATGGGGAACAGATTTTCTGAACAGTTCAAAACTGTACCCAATGCTTTTTCTTTTGGGTCTCTAAATGTGGAGGATTCTTGAAGTCTCTACCACCAAATAAGGGCCTGGATCTTGATAAGCTGTTGAGTAGGTGGCAAAAAAATCCTAATGACAACATTCATGTGACTTGGGCTAAATGGCAAATACAAAAGTTGAGTGCAGTTATTAGTTTTAATAGACTAGCCACAGGATAGTAACAGTGGGAAGATGGGGAAGAAGACTGGCCTGGCTGAATAGGGAGCTTTTGGTAAACTCAGGGAAGAAAAATAATTCCTGACCTTTAGAAGAAGAGGCAGACAACTCAGGTAAAGTACAAGGATGTCATTAGGTCATGTAGAGAGAAAATTAGAAAGGTGAAAGCTCAGCTGCAACTCAATCTGGCCTTCCCTGTGAAAGTTAATAAAAAAGTGTCTTAATAAATTCATTAATAACAAAAGGAGGGCCTTGGAGGTCTTTTCCCACCTTAATGATTATAGGATTCTGTGAAATACATTTATCTTTGAAACATAATACCCTAATTTTTGTGAAGTACTTAAATTCACCCTCAGTTATATTTTCCTGGTTGGACTTGCTGGAGGACTGAATTTCCTGGCTCTGACTTAGAGAAATCTGTCACTTTGAGTAGGAATGAAAGTTGACTGATGCAATCTTATCACAGTATCACCATATAAATGGATCTTATTTATTTTTAATTGAAATGTCAACTTAAAAGATGCAGTGTATATTTTTAAATCACACTGACATTATATTTAGATATTTTCATTAAGTTCTGGGTATGCAGTCCCATTAAAAATAGGGAGCTAAGTATAAAAACATGAAGTCTTAATGCTTGCTTACTAAATATTCGGAATGCAAGTGGGCATTGCTCTGGTAACACCTGTGAACAGAGCTATTCTGGTACATTTAAAAAGTGTCACTGGCATGAGTGACAGCCACCAATGTATTCATATTCCTTCAGATCCCTGCTGATGGAAGGAGCTTTCCTGCAACTATTTATCTTTACGTATGTTCCCATCCTATTTAAAATGTTTTTCTCAGTTTCAGGAAAGAAAGATCCAGTGATTTTTATTGTTAAAACAAGCCCTGCTTCTGACTCTGCTGGAATGCAACTGCACCCTGTGTACTGGAAGTCTGGGTGCCAGGGAAGTGTTGATCCCTGCAGTCGAGGAATACCAGACGTGGATAGTTTAGTTTGTCTTAATTTGTTTTGCTGGTTCTAGCCCGGAGCAGGGTCTAGACCAGGCTCACGTGGCAATTTGTGGCAACTTGAGGCAGTGAGAGCAAACTGGGAGAAACCTGCTCCTGTTCATTGATGCAGTCTAGCATCTATGGCTCCAAAGTCCTACTCACCCATGTGTGAGCACTTTAGTTAGGGCTTTGACCCTCCCAACTGGCTTCCTGGTCAATCTCTTAAAAAACAAATTCTTCAGCCTGGTGTGTGAATGAACATTCCAGGTTTAAATAGCAGGGAAAGAATCAAGGAAGTATTTGATGCTTTGTTGACCATCCAGGAAGCAAGGCCTATTTTTGGGTTTGGTCACTTTAGGCTGTGCTGCAAACATTGGCATGAAGGTCTAGGGGCTCAGTAAGAGAACATTTTTCTTTTCTTTATTTAAACAGGCACATTCCCAGAAGAGTAACAATCCAAGGTTTACACTTCCAGTGAAATGCTGTCTGAGAAGTGCTGGAAAAAGAAAGGTATGTGATAGAACTAGAGGTCTGAAAACTAAAGTCGAGCAGAACTAAATGCAAACAGAAGAGGAACTTCTACTACAGAAACTTGAAGGTTTTTTTTAAAAATTAACTATAGCCTAAACTGGAAAGAAAATTGGGGGGAGCTAACTTTTTCTTAGAGTTGTGCCATATGTTGATTTTAATCATGATTAAGGTGGATGCAAATGAAACAATTATGAAGAAAACCAAAACAAAGCAAAACCAAGTATGAAAACCCTTCCCCATTTTAAATAGGGAAATAGGCTGCCACAGGCTGCAAAAATAGTGCCATACTATCACTTGATGTTCTGCTCTTCTCCTGTGCAGTTGTTGGGGTTTTTTTGGGGGATGCTTTCTTTTTCTTTTTTTTTTTTTTTTTTTTTTTTTTGACTTAAACATTTCTTGTCAGTGTGTTCCCCTACCCCTGCTACTGCTCAGTTCCAGCTCTAAGTTTCCTTCACTTTCGCTTTCCTTGTCATATATGTAAATCAAACCCCTGCCAGATTGGTCAAAGGCAAGTGTTGTGCCCACGTAGAAGCCCAACAGCTGCATTCTTGATGTATTGCCAGGCATCCACCTGGATGGCTTTCTGGGATATGTTCCCAAGAGCTCTGCAAGGAGCCCAGCAGCCAGGTAAAGTCCCAGTATTTGGTTCAAATGGAACGTGTGAATTCAGTCAAGGTGTGCCCCCATCCCTTTTGCAAGGGCTGTGCTGGACACTGAGGCATCAGCTGCCCTGTTCAATGTTAGCTGTTAGTTCAGGGATTTTTAAATTGCATCTCAGAGAGTTTTTAAAACTTTGGTGCAAGAGAAGATGCCTTCTTCCTTTGCAGACTCCTTGAGTGCTCTGCACTGGGGAGATGATGTTCCATTTGCTGCAGCTCCACAGACACTGGTAGCTGGCAGACTCCAGGCAGGAGTGATTGTCTTGGTGTTTTATTAGCTCCCAGAAAATATATAGCAGGGAAAAAGGCCATGCAGGCTCCAGCACAGTCTGGCTGAGCTCTGACCCCTCGGGCAAGAGGCTACATTGCTTTTACAGCCAGCACTTAACCTTGCTGCTAAGACTTGTCAACAAGGAGGCCAATTAGCAGCAGATAAGATGGTGGATGATATAATGCAGATGTCTGTCTGTTAGGAGCATAACTGATGTATTTTTAACACAACAAGGATCTTAAAACATGGCTCTGCATAAATGATGCCATCCCCTCCACTGTAGAGAAGCCCTCTCGACAGTGAAGAGTTACAGAAAATTATAGGTTTGTTGTTTTAGTTTGGTTTGGCTTTTTTTTTTCCCCCTCCCACAAATTCTCTCTTAAAGCCTTGTTCTGCTAGGTTCATGATGACACTGGCATGTGTAGCATTGTAAGAAATGACTTTGAAAAAATAGCATTTTTAAGTTTATTTTTTTAAATATAGATTAAAAATGTACACAGATTCAGAATGAAAACGGGGCACTTCTTGTTTTCCTGAAAGAGTCAGTACACAACTGGAGCTGTTTTCTGTAATCAGACATGGATATTGGAATATTATCAGAAAATGCAGACTAGGGAAATTTGAGTTAATTGATTAAAATCATGCAGGTCTACAAGGTGGTTATAGCCTCCTGCTGCCAAGGGCAGGAGCTCCTTATCACATCTCAGCGTATCACACTAACACCCCTGTTAACGTGAACACAGCGGTTTTCTGTTAGACTTAAGCTTCAGGGGCTGATTGCAGGCAGTTTATGTTTTGGTTGAGACTGGCAGTCAGGATAGTTCATTAAGATAATTCAGGCCCCTCCCAGCTTATTTTAAGTAATTCTGCAGTCTGGTTTTAGTGATTTAGAACTTATTTAAGCAATTAAGCCACTTCTTCATAGAATCACAGAATGGTTTGCACTGGAAGGGACCTTAAAGTCATCCAGTTCCAACCCTCCTGCCATGGACAGAGACACCTTCTGCTGGACCAGATTGCTCAGAGTCTCCTCCAGGCTAGCCTTGAACATTTACAGGGATGGGGCATCCACAGCTGCTCTGGGCATGATTTGCATGATTGCCTTTTAATTGCTAGGATTACTATTTATGTCTAGTGCAAAAAACTCCACAGAGAGTTCTCACTGTATATTTTCTATTACAGATACAGCATGGGCAGGAAGAGAGACACCATGTCTTCTTGAGAGACACCATGACTTACCCACTCTGTGTCAAAGTTTTTCTTTCAGCTAAGGAGTTAGCAGCAGAAGAGGAGCAGTGAATTCCAACACCCAGCAACATGTACAAGGTACTGATAAAGGCCCTGAAAATTAGTAACCACACCTCAGAAGAAATAACTGTAAGAAGTTTTTTCAGTTGAGTAGACATTAACACTGCCCTAACTGTGGGAAAAAAAGGCAGTCCACATGTATTTAATGGTAACATTAATATATCTGAGGATAATTCTTACTTAATAAACTCCCAGATTATTTTCTTTCCTTGGTTAGAGTTTACGTAACTTCTTTTAGGATGCTGAGTGTCTTTTCTTGTCTTTTCTGTTTCTTGACTCAATGGAGTCAATAGTACCTTTGCTTCTTGGAAATTTGTCTGCTCTTAGGGCTTCCTTCTTTAGTATCCTCTGTGCATTTTAATTGTTCCAATAATCTCTGGTTAAAACCCAGGTTTTTCTAAAATGCTGATAAAATGAGTACACAATATTTTTACGATTAAAAAGAAATTATTTTCATGACAATGTTTTAGTGCACCGTGTTCTTTCATTCACTACTTAGCTCATCTTTAAGGCAATTTCCTTGACTTCATTTGGTCTACTTCCAAGCAAGAGCAAGTCCACCAAACTACTGCTTAAGGATCAGAATTTTTTGAAATGCAGAGTGCATTGACTGAGCAGAGTGCACAGAAGAGGAATTATCCCCCTTGCAGAACTGACCTGGAAGGTTGCTACAAGCACAGAGCCCACAGAGTGAAGTCCTGGAGTTATCCTTGGACTATTTACTGTATTTTCTCATCAGGAGTGAGAGACAGAGCTTTCCTTTTCAATTTCAAAATTGAAGATTAATATCATTGATAAGAAGAAAAAAAGTGAAGACGTTATCTTCTTGTCTTGTAGGAGAATCCTTTCTCCAGCCCTCTAAATCAACTCTAAATATATTTAGGGTGAAAAAAAAGAGAGGAAGGCAAAGCAAAAGAAACCAGAATATAGCCAACCTTTTTAATTAGAGTATATTGTACTTCCAAACTGGATACACTAGAAATTGGCAATGCAACATAAGATGCAAAGAAATATACCAGTTACTGTCAAAATGACCCTGTACAGCCTTATAATGCAAAAAGCTTTATACAATACAAATTTTTATTAATGTACACAAACCTTGACAGAATGATATTTGAACATAATACAACAAGTAA
>VZRH01002746.1:733-98746 GCA_013397555.1 Urocynchramus pylzowi | reverse complement strand
AAAAAAAGAAAGTAAAAAGTGCTGAGAACTTTAAATGAATTACTGAATGGAAAAACACGCCAGCTTTCATTAAAGAATGCATAGTGAAAACCAGTATGAAATTATCTTTATGGTGGGGGGAATTTATCAGAACTGTTGGTCATTAATCAGTAGGGGGAACCTCTGGAGAACATTCCTGTCTTTAGTCTTGAACTGCAAACAAATTATTTTAATATGCAAGAGCTCTGATAAATAGGGTATTTTTTTTTTCTTAAAAAAATAAAAACCTCCTAACACACTCTTCCTTACAGAGAAAACTTCTATAACTTGCCAGAAAGGATGAATTTATCCTTTCCAAAGTGCTAAACAAATTTCCCAGGTACACTAAACATTGCCAGGTCAGATACTGGTGCAGTGGAACATGGTCAAAACACGTGGCGGTCGCATGCGGGCAGCTCATTCTCGGAAGTTCCAGCCTCATTTAAACTGCCATTTGGTTTAGATACAGTGGCCTACCTATTATAACATTCCTCCTTCTTCTTCCTCCTGGACAGCTGTACTTTACCTGTAGTTTGTGTGAAAAACAAGCTTTTTGATTTGGGAGTGTTTAGTTTTCTGTGGTGTGGTCAGAGATGCGTGTGTGGAGCGTGTTTTACAGAACTGGTAGAGCTGCTGGATACAGATTGCAGATTTCATGCTGTCAAGATAGTAACTGTTTTATGCTCTGAGTACTTCCAACACAGTATTTTCTATTTTGTCTGTACTCCCAGGGAGGTGTGAGCAGGAGCTCTGATGGAGTAAAGCATGGTGAGCAGGGCCCTGAGTTAGGTAAGTTGTTTACAGAGGTTAACACGCAGTTTGGAGCAGATTTGGGTTTTCTTCACTGCATAGACAGAACCGCCAAGTGCTCATTAGAACCAAAACTGTCTGCTGGAATGTAAACAAATGGTGAGACTTCTCTGTCCAGTAATTAATAATGCCAAATGATATAACCTTCTACGATTTTGGATATTTCCCCCTTGTAACTAGCTTCCAGTATGGTAACAGGAGTGCGCAGATTAGTATGTCCTCCACATACAGGAAGAATTTGGTCATGACAGTGGAGAATGTTTGGCCATCTCAATACAAAACAAATGTAGGAATCTTGCAGATAGGTTAAAGTGATGCAAGTTTTGCATCCAAAAAGTCTTTCTACACAAGCTTCATTTAAGAACTAATGAAGATTGAGTTACAGTTCTACTTGTCCATATGGCTAAGAGCCTTGTGGACAAGAAATGCCTTCCTGAACTGGGTCGTTGCTTTCCTGCTGGGGTGGTTGGATCCCCCCATCCCACAACAACTTGTAGAGGAAGTTCTTTCAGGACAGCATGAGGGTGGGTAGATGTGACTCAGGGCACCTCCTACAGTGGCTTGGCCAAGGGACAGGGAGGGACTGTGGCAAAAGCTAGGTTAGACATTTCTAATAGCTGGTAAAAGACAGCCAGATCCAAATCCAAGAGATGCCATGGAAAACAATAATTCAGTATGAAGGCATTCCTGTATATCATGTGATCATTTTGAAATGCTTCACATTTTATACTTCCAATTGTAAAACAGAGTGCTTTTAATCCCAGTCTTTCTTCCCACATATTAAGTTGTCTAAGGAACAGAAATCAATTAATGGTCAGTTAGCTTCTCTTGCATTAAGATCACTCTTGGCATTTTGCGATCAACAAAGGTTATACAACCAATCTGCATTTGCTTCTTCCTGCAATAAAGTGCTACATATAACATGTCATTTTAATGACCACAAGTAGGAGCATTAAATAAGTACAAAGTTAGCTTCCTAGCAGGACACACTTTATCTGCCATCAACAGAAAGGAATAAAGTATTAATGATGACATGGAGGGGAGAGAGAGGACTGTCAAATTTGCAAGTACAATTGAAATACTGAGGGTATAAAAGAGAACTTTATGGTTCCAAAAGCATCTTTTTATAGCTTTATATTTCAAAGAAGTTACTGGTACCTTTTCAAATAAACAGTCTTATTAACTTCAGCCCACAATTTGTTTTTTTCTTTTTTTTTTTTTTGCAAGTGAGAAACAAACTAGTGCAAGACTAAAGCACTGTGCAAAACTGCCTTTTTTTTTAGTCTGAGTATTTATACCCAGAATTTATCCATACCCTTTTTTAAATCCCCTTGTTGGATTTTTTTTTCCACCATAGAATTCTAGTTATACAAGTTGTTCCTGCAAAGTAAAAGGTAACCACTGCATAATACAGTATATATATATATAATATTTATATGCCCTTTTAAAACAAAAGATGTATGCTGTGTCCCAGAGGCAGGTGTTTGTCACACCTGTGTAAGAGCTGAGAATTGGGCCTGCTGCGTGGGTGTGTAGGCTGCACACACTGCATGTGTGTGGACATACACACTCTTTTCATTGTCATGCTCTCATCCTGCACTCCTGAAAACAACTATTTTTCTTCACCAGTTCTACCCCAAATCCTCAAACCTTGACAACTGAATACAAGGCATCAAACGACTAAAGGAAGCTGCAAACAGCACTGAAATAGTACACCAGTTGTCCCCCTGCCCTGCCCCAAACATTGCTCCTGAACAGCTCCACAGTTCAGGGGGAGGCCGGGGGAGCAGGGAGCAAGTGTGTGGAAAGGGGAAAAGAAGGATGATTAAAGAAGCCAATCCAAGGGATGTGCTAAAGCAATGTCATGGCACACTACAGGCAGCCTCTCCTCCACGCACCCGCACGCACACAAAGCCCAAAAATAAAATGCATCAATATGTCATCTTACAAGTGCTGATTGCCAATAAGGACACTCTTTTTTTTCTTTTTTCAGCTTAACAAGACAAAATAGTTTCTTAGATAAGAGTACTGGGAACATGCCTCTGAAGGTAGAAGTATGCAGTAGGTCACCTCTTGGAGATTTAATAAAGCAGCTTTCATGTCAATGCAATAAGTATACACACAGAGCCATTTGCTAAACCTTACTAATGATATAGTACAAGTGTTCGTTACCTCTCGGGGCTACGTTTTGCAGCAATGTATAACCTGCTGGATTTGTTGGGGGATTTTTGGTACAGAATGCAACTGCCCTCAGACAGTTTCTGCCCTTTCTGTTAGTCCAAGGTAGGCGAGGAAGGAGTGTTTAGGTGAAGAGGCACCTCCCGGTGCAGTCTGAGGTCTGGGTGGATGGAATGTGAGATCGTAGTGGTTTTTGGGGAAAAACATTGTTAAAGGAATAAGGTGGGCAAACTCCGAGTTCCAGTATTTATCAAAGCACAGGGAAGTGCCGTTGATGGCCAAGGCTTTCACTGCCAAGTTAGGCTCTGCCCCACTGCCATGTGCAGCTGACATAGCTACTGTTTGCAGAGCCTGGGAGGCAGACATAACTGAGAAGGGTGACAGAAGGTTCCTGGAGCTGATCACTGGTAGGAGCGGACTGGCCTCCTTGGAGGTTGGATACTGGCCCTTCTTCTCCTCTTCAGAGCAGTCCCCGTTCTGGTGCTTCTTCACGTGGCGGCTGAAGACAAAAGGGTGGGTAGTCTTGAACAGGCACTCGTCACAGCTGAAGGTCTGGCGTGGAGCGTGCTTCAGTTTCTTGTGCAAGTTGAGATTGTCTTTGCGTTTGCAGCTGTAGCTGCACTGGTCACAGTGAAAAGGGCGCTCGCCGGTGTGGACACGCACGTGCTCTATCAGCTTGTTGGCCGTCTTGGACAAGTAGCCACACTGATCACACTTGTAATGGTTGCCAAGGCGGTGCTCTCGGATGTGCATCTCCAGCTCCAGCTGGTTGGCTTTCACTGTCTGGCAGATCCGACACTTGTACTCCATCTTGTAGTGAGTCTTCAGGTGGCACTCCATGGCTGCAGGGCGGTTCGTGGAGTAGATGCAGAACGGGCACCTGGCAACACAGCAAGGAAGGGCAGGGACAAAGAAAAGAGGAGTCACTCAGCTGGCAGACCTGCCTTCCTGCTTTAACCCTGGCACTCAGCCCCTTTCTGACCTACTAAGGAGGAGAAAAAGGCACTCAGTTCTCCCTGTGAAGCCTCTTTTCAATATCTGGTTCACCTTGACACATCTCTACTTAAAGGAGGTTTGCCTGTTTAATGGCATTCCTAGGAAAACATTGATTCACTCTGAAGGAGCATCCCTTTAACCTTCTCGCTTACCTTGATGGGGTCTTCCCCAAAGCAGGCCGGGGAGTGCAGGGTGGGTGACTGATGCACAGGTACTTTGTGTAACGATTCCTAGTGTTTGCACGAAGTCACTTTGGCCATTTTTTCCATTAAGAAGTGGTTTAAAGTGAGTGTTTACAGATGAGTATGAAAACAGCTGTTTAAGTAAAGATGGAATAAACTTGTAATACCACATGTACAGCAAAAGCTTAGGAATTCGCTTTTATGTGACCATGAACAATAAGCTTGCTGGGTATCCTGCTAGGAGCAGCTGAAAGCCAGGCTGTTAGGATGATTTGTAGGGACTCCCATTTCTGGGAGATGAGCTAGCCATGCTGAAAGGGGTGTGTGCTTGGCAGTGTTTGCCTACAGCTGCCTCTGCCATGGCAGGAATTGCTCCTGTGTAGGAACAGGATGTGGCTTCTTCTTACTCACAGCAGCAAGTGTCCGGCCTGGGGTGGACATGGCAAGGGGCCTCACCCTAGTTCCTGAGCCAGGAGAGGCCGAGAAGGGTAGAGGAGGGAATCATGAAAGTTTGGAAAGAAGCCTGAGCTGCATGCTGAACAAGCCTGGCCACCCAGCAAACCCAAAACACACCCACTGTTGCTTGGTGCAGTTGAGAGGAAGTTGGTGGGGACAGCTCCCTGCCAGGGGTCTCTGCTGTACTGAACCAAGCACGCACCTTCCACATGGAACTGGTGAGCTCAGAGAGCAGGGCTGGATAAAAACTTACAACTAAGGCAGCTGGCTGCTGTCTTCCAGCATCCCTAGCTGCCACACATCTGCATTCACTGTTTAGCAGGTCTGCTAATTGTGTTCTGGCATTTGGATCATTTCTAAGCTGAGATTCTCTCTCTCCCGATGTGTATTTTCCTTGCTACATCTGGTTGCACATACAGGTATAATAATAATCTACAAGTTAATAAAGAGATTTTTGAGGAAAGTGAGTAAATAACAGGAGGACAAAGAGATACAAAACCACCTGGACACATTTCCTGATGCACATCAAGTACTCTGATCCAGAGAGGGAGCCTGTCACTGAGGCTTCTAATGTGATTATCTCTTTCACCAGAGGACTTGGCTGTCAACGCACACATACCTCTCCTGGGCTGGGTGCTCTCTGGATCAGAATCTCAGATTTTGACCTGGAGCTGGAAGAATCAAGTTTTTTTTCTCTTCTCCCACAGCAAACAGGAGACAGAAAAATACAATTTACTTAGATCTCTTCAGGCTCTTCGGGATGCCTTAAAAAAAAATAAATCAGAGCTTTTTCTTAGATGCAGCTTTCAAGGTATCTAATTATTACTTGAGTTGGGCAGGAATATAGACTGAGAAACCCATTCTGTTGGGAAGACTTGAGTCATATAATGGTCATGGTTTTTCCTTGGTAAATAGAACAGATTTTACTCAGCTTAAACCAAATGTGCATTAGACAACTGGTCTGTATTCCAAGGCAGACATCCCGTCGTTCTGACACAGTGCTTGTTTCTCAATCTGGTCTTCTTCCCAGATTCAGTCATCTCATCTCAAGTGACCACAGATCCCAGTCTGTGGAACTATTGAGCTGGAGACCAGAGGCTGCCTGGCAAACAGGACCAGTTTTCCAAAGCTGCAGCGCAAACGGGAAGGAGCTGCAGGCGGTAACGTTGGACGTGGTGCACTCCTCATGTCCCAGCCACAGCGCACCAACAACATCGGCCTGCTCAGCAAGAGCAGCAGAAGCTGGGAGGCCTGTGCTGAACCCTAGCTGGGCTCCAAGTGGTTCAGGCAGCAGCTGGACCAGACAGAGGCCAGGGACGTGCCTCTTTCATAACATCACACTGCCTGCCAGAGACAAGCATATCCCTCCTACCCTCAGTGGTCAGACTTTGACATAAGGGCACACTCATTCTCTAGAAACATTGTTCTGCACCAAAAGACCTTGAAGAGTACCACCACAGCCAAAACCAAAGGGCTTTTATCTTAAAAGACTGTGTTACCTATTACATGGTAATTTATACAATAGTGATTGTTGTGGAGCATGCAAAAAAAGCAGAAAGCATCCAAGTTATTCATTCTTGGAGAAAAATGACTTTGGATTTGAGTATACAAAGGCAATAACCTTTAAGGTTGTAACTTCATACCTAGAGGCTGTACAGGATTTAGTTTCTTTGAGCCAGGTGCAAAACAGAGCCTGTGCTGGATGCTTCTTTTTGCTTGGATGCCTTGGAAAAAACCCTTGTTCTGCCAAAAGCTCTTTGCAGTACTGCCTCATTCTCTGTATGACCCATCATATACTGTCACCTCTTTGACTTGAATGGGGAAAGGACCACAGTTTGTTACAGCTCTTCTGCTGCTAGGTTACCAATCTGCTGTAATGATGCAAGCCTGAAGGACTGGCCTCATCTAAATACAAGGAAGCCCCAAATCTGGATTATTACTTAACTGACCCTTTCTGACTGACTTCCTTTTGTCCTATCCCCACAGTATTAAGATGCTTAACACAGTAAAAGTTTGTGTACTTGCTTTCCTTACTTGAGCCCACCGGTGGGGACAGTGTGGCATTTCTTGTGCTCCAGTAATTGCTCAGGTGTCTTCATGAACTTGTGGCACACATCACACTCGAACATCCGTGTGATCAGGTGGATTTGGAGGTGACGCTCAAACATGTTTTTTGTTTTGCAGACAAAGTTACAGAAAACACATTCAAAGCCTGAAAAATAGAACAGCAAAACTTAGTCCTTACACTGTGGCCAGATTGACTGCATAGAGAGTGAGAGTTTGTATTCATTAAACAAATTTTTTACCTTTCTCTGACTTCTCTTCAGTGTTCACTGAAGTCTGACTACCAGGCACTACAGAAATGACCAGTAGGTTGTTCGACCCCTTGTTTTTTGGGGTTATATCTGCATCTTCTTTGCTGTTGGCAGAGTCACTCAGTGCTGACAGGGAAGATGAAGATGGACTGTTAGATTCACTAGGTGTCTTCCTCTCTTCAGCTGAAAAAGAAAGAACAATAACTAGTTCAGTATATTAGATGGAGTCTCCATGATTCTGTTTTAAACTTCAGAAAGTACTTATATTCAAAGTTAATTCAAACCAAGTCTGAAATTATTGAGCTGATTAAAAAAAAAAACATTGTTGGGCCTCCTTCCTTTTTATTAGTGTTTAACCACAGTACATCTCTCAGTTTATCCTGCAATTGAGTGCTTCTGTGATAGTAGAGGGAAGGGATCATACAATTCTTCCTCATTACTGGACTAAAAAGAATCCCAAGAAAACACTTTGATCACTCAGAGTTCAACAGCTTGTCACTCAGAAAGGGAACAGAATTTCTATAGATTTGAGATACAGGAACCAAAAGTACCTACTGGTCCAAGCTAAACTTCCCCCACCTTTCCATTTATGTGGGTCCAGTGAGTAAATTTGGGATGAAGGGTAAAGGAGAATAATGTCCCTCATTGTACTAAAGAGCGTCCTCAGTTATCATTGCAGAGGTAATAGCATGGTCCCATATGAGAACTCTTATGGCCCAATGAGGCAAGGATGGGCAAATTATTCCCTCCCACCCATGTCCTGGTTCAACAAGAGCTGTGTTAAAAGGAGACTTCACTAAAAGTTCAAATTCTCCATGTGGTACAATGCCCTGATCAAGGCCTCTGCAAACACCAGCACCCATGTACTTGACTTTAAACTGAATGGCACCTTTAAGATAAAAACATAGGAATGCACTAATGAAATCTGATGACCCGAGCTGCCAATAGGGAGGATGACTGGATACCATACAGAAAGATTCACTGACCTTGGGGACAAGAGTAATACAAATGGAATGAAATTTAATAGCACAGAGAACAAGGTTATGACCTGAAGGGCCAGTAACAAGAATTTTTGCTTCAAATAAGAAGTGCTTAGGTTGGAAACAGTCAAGGAAAACAAAAGCAGAATTGGAGCAGAACAGGGGATGAATATGAGCAATCAGTGTTGGGGAGCCTTTAAGGAAGGTAAATGTGATCACAGAATGTTATTGTGTCACCTATTCCCAGTAGCTGCTGCTGGTTTGTACTGCCACCACTGCTTATTTCATTTCAGCATGTACAGCTGTGATTGCATATGTCCAGAGCAGGGGTTCCACAAGAACATATGCAATGAGAGATTGGTACAGCAGGAAAACTGTGTTCCATATAGGAAAAGGCTCAGTGTACATTTAGAGGGGAGAGTTGTTGTTCTTCAGAAACATACTACAGTAATAAATACTGTGGAAGGAGTGATGAAAGGTGGAGAGAGGAAAAGGAGGACTGCTGTTTCAGATAGAGGGCAGTTCTGGACAAGAACAATGTATGTGTACTCTGGTTATCACTATGACACACACTGGAAATTTTAAAAAGGTCCCTAATCTTTAATGCAAGAAGTCTACAGCTGCCTGTCTCTCAAAATAGTTCATTTAAATCAAAGATACTTCTTTGAAGGCATATGCAATATCCTCATAAACAGCCCCTGGTAACATCACAGGATAAGGAACTGGAATCAAGTGACCCAGAAAATCCATTCTATTTTTTACTCTGTATTTGCCATATGTGTGAACATTTGGCTGAATCACCAGCTGAGGGGCTCAGTTGGGCAGGGTGAAGGAAGAACAAGGGGGTTTTGCCTATCATCAAAAGACAAGTAGCAGTTTCAATCTTTTAGCCACAATAGGAAAATACAGCAGAGCACAGCTCACTTTTGAGCTCTGAGGCTTTTCACATAGCTATGGGTGGTGTTTCTCATTTGCCCTGAACTCCTCTTTATGAAGTGAAGTAGTGCTGAGAGCTATGCTGGCATAAAATCCCTTGAGAGCTTTCCAGTAGTTCATATTTCTGTAGTTCCATTTAACTTATGTATCTGTGAACACAACCAATTGTATTCTTCTCTCCCCTCTTCTTCATCCCTCCTGTTATCCCAATTTTATTCCTGGTAGGATGAGAAAAGCAATTTAGCAATGGAAAAGTTGTGCTGGATGCAATCAAGTTCCGTATTGCAAATACAACCATGAGTAGTTTGTGGCAGCAAAAATGCTTCTGCTTGGTCTTATAAAAGAAATTAATTAAGAAGATTCCAATTTTCTTCTCCTTAAATTATGCCAGACTTCATTAGTTGGACTAAGCATATGGAGCTTGTTTGAAAACTGCTATTGCTCTTATCCTTGGCTATTAAGTGAGCAGGACCGGGGAGCAAGCACGACTTGTTCTGCTATTTAATATAAAGTACATTTATGGTATTGCTGAATCACAGTGTCAACTAAACATCAGCGTGAAATTCCAAACTGATGGACTTGGGAGGGCAAGCACAATGAGGAGCAAAGCTCAACATAATGTTTATTTCAGACTTAGAGCCAGGTATGCACAATTAGCCCTCGAAGTCACCATATCATCGCTGAAGTCAAAGCAGGATTTTGATGAAATAGTAAACCAGAAAAACAAATGAAATATTTGACTGACTCCAGCAGGAGAGGGGATTTGGGGGATAAGGGTAATAGGAAGAAGAAGGGCTAAGTAGTCCTTCATTTATTTCACTAAGCTTGAAAATTGATCTGCACTACCAGATTATTTGCCTGGCTGGAGTCCAATTTTCTTCAACTTTGAGATCAGGCCTTAATTAGCAAGCATTTCAGTGAAAGCAGAGTGCTGATGGGAAGTGTGAAGGTTGCTCCTAAAAAGCAAGGAAGAGAGAGATCACTGCAGCTGGGAGTGAGGGATCATCACCTGCGTGCTTATTGTTGACATGAGCCTTCATATCTGCCTCTTCCATAGTGACAAAATCGCAAGCCGTGCAGCAAATGGAGAACATCCACTGCTCCTTATCCACGTGGAGGGACATATGACTGACAAACTGGACATTCATCTCTGTCTCAAACCCACACACATGGCAGCTGCAGGCAGAAGAGAATTCAAGAGTAAAAGAAACATTAAAAACCAAACCACAAAGAGAAACCTATCACCTTTCCCCAAATTTGCAAGAGGAAACTCACAGCAGTTTTCTGCCCTTCCTCGCTGCTCAGTGTTCACTGCAAAACTCTTTTGTCTGCTGAACTGCCTTTGAACTGATGGCCATGCCAATGTGATTAAGGGCAGGCACAATGCAACAATCCTGTACATGCTATAATGATGCTAAATAATCATAAAGTTAATTAAAAACTACAGATTCCAGATGCTGTGCATCACCTAACCGATTCCTTTGGGCAATAAGAGGCACTGCAGCTTTGCCAAGATGTTTAGTACAGCTGATACACTGACAAACAGAGAGCTTGCTGCACACTCCAGGAGTGATTTTCAAGCCCTGGAATGGTTCCCATGCCAAACTGGGATCTTGTGCAAAACTGCCTGGCAGTTTCAGTGTAAGCAAGTAAAAACGGGTTCAAACATTTCTTATGCTTGACTGAAAAACAGCAGTCCTCAGCTATGTAAATAATTAGCAGGGATACAGATTTTGCAGCCAGCACATAAACAGAGTGATACTGAGAGGCAGTGGAAAGGACCCTTTAATTTAACTTTCTTTGCAGAGTCCTCCTCTTGCTTTGATTAGGCCATTAACATTTAAAACAAGCCAGAAAGATTGGAAAACGCATATACTCCAGGGCACTATTTTGCTTTCCCAAGGGGAAGCACTAGATAATCTAATCCAGCAGGTCTCATTTATTTCTTACTTCTATGATTTTGTAATTAAATCTGCTCTTGGCACTTTGACTAAAAGTAAGAGTGATTTGGTAATCTGCTTGGCCACTAGAGTGCACATCACAGTTTGCAGAGTGCACAACAGCGTGTACAACAAGGAGAATGTCTAAATATCCATTTCATCTGGGCAATTCCTTTCAATTTTTCAGGCAAATTCTCCTGAAGGTTTTCTTTCTTTCACCATGTTGGTCACCGAATTGTTAAACCTCTAGCAAACAGAAGAAATGTGTAGATTGATATAACAATTCTTGATAACACTTTTTAGCTATTTGATTTCATAGATTTGGCTGAAGACAAGGGAACAATCAGAGGCAACTGGAAGCACCAGGCTTTAGATTCGCTGTGAATTTGTGTACATCATGGGATGTTTCCAAACACAAAACTTAAAGGAACACTGCTTAAAAAGTTAGAGGGGCTTCTAAGAGCCCAGCTGCCTCACAAAGCCTCTTAGAAAAACCAACCCCACAGCAAACGCCTGAGTCCCTCCCAATGGCCAGCCAAGTCAAACAGCACAGAGCAGCCAGTCGGGGTTCGCTGCTCATCCTAAGCCAGATATGGGCAAGACAAATACTGCAGTCACGGCTCCAAGCCCTCAGCACCAGAAGGGTGGCCCTGTCACACATCCTCAGCAGGCACACGAGGCGGTGCCTGGTGCACAGCCCTTGCCTGGGCGCTCACCTGTAGTAGTAAGGGTGCTTCTTTCCATCACTGCCCTCGGCCGTGACGGCGCTGACGATGTCCTCGGTGTCGGTGCTGACCAGCTTCACCGAGTGCACAGTCAGGTGCTGGTTCAGGTTAGCACGGCACTTAGCAGCATAGGGGCACAAGTGGCATTTGTATTTTCTCTCTTCTGAAAAAAGGAGCAGAAAGACATGAGTGTATACCTCAGTCTGAAGCCAGCTGCTTTGAAAGCTGCCAGTAACTAAGCGTGCATTCCTTTGGGTTTCAGGATGAGGTACTTTGGAAGCTCGACATTTTAGAAGTTTATAGGAGTACACAGCAATTACTCAGAAAAAAACCCCAACTAATTTGAAGGTCGTTTAGGGCAAGCTTTTTTAATTTGCTCTACCATTTGTAGTCAGATAATATAAAACTTTATAAACTGGAAAACTGGGGCAAATGCTGTTCTGGGAGCTGCAGCAAAGCCAGTGGAGAAACAGGTCAATAGTCTACAGCTATTTACTTCTACCAGCATATTTTATTTGATTTTTTGACTTAGTTATTGTTGAGGTTGCCCATGCAATCGCTTGCAGAGAGCTGATAGTTGATGAAATTTGTATTAAAATCTGATGGTAGGAGGAAGGGGAACACTGTATATCATCAGTCCAGTTCCAAAAATGAACTCATGAAAAAAGCTCAGTCAAAGAACAGTCAAAAAAAAAAATTAATCATGAGTTTCACAATTTTAGATATTCCTCTTTTTTATTTTAAATTAATAATGTCTAGATCCTGGCAGCACAGTTTTTGTGCATGCACCAGGCTGCATTTTGCGAAGGGTTGATTAAAATAACCAAACATTATGTCTGCTTTTACAACCTTTTCCTTTGAGGGTCTGCTCCTCTAAAATTGAAATACATTGCTACAAGTGTGAGGGGAAAGGCATTCCATAAAGCAGCTTCGGACTAAGGAAACCCCACTAGACCATGGAGCATCTGGGCCTTTTCAGGATGGCTCAACATACATTGGCATTATACCAACAGGATTTCTCAGCACTACATGGGAAATTCTTGCTTCCAAGTGTTATTTTATGCAGTGCACCTCAGCAGGCTGATAGAGTGCATCTTCCATATAAAAACTCTGTTTGTCTCAGCTGATTTGAGGCAGATTCACTTTAAGAAAGTTGATGTGGAGTAGAACAGCCCCTGTTCCTCTCAGAACTGTATGATGAGAGCAAAGATGAGTTATTCAATCCTTTCAATTTCACAGATCTAAAACACCAAGGCCAAATCTTTTGTTGTTCAGTGATACCTGAAAAGTTTATCAGGTGAATGATATTTCTGTCCAAAAAAATGCCAAATCTGTCCAAAAAAAAAGGCTGTGCCCTCTCTTCAGAACTCCATTACCAAGCTTGGTTATCTTGGTTAGTTGGTGTCTACAGTCTGGTCTGCTGGAACCTGGACAAACTTAATCAACAGGTTTTGTAAGGAGAAATTTCATGTAGGCTGCAAAGAAATAAAATGTTCACTCCCTAAGCCTCCTCTGACATTGTGTCCTGCTCCTGCACTTGGCTCTGCCCCAGGTGAGCAGAGGATGGCTCACACACTTCTCTCCTTACCATCTTTCTTCTCCCTAAAACAAACCCCACAGAATTCCCAAGTGCTGTGACAACCACAGGGAAGCCCTGCCTTACCTGTGTGCAATGAGAGATGCCGGGACAGAGTCTGCTGGCGACCAAACACTTTTCCACACACATCACAGGGAAACAGCTGGTCGTTAAATTTCCAAGATGGCAATCCATTTCCCACCTCCAGCCCCAGCTTTTCTGTTTCTATGCCAAAAAACACAAAGCCATCTTCAGAGCTCTGAAGACTTGCAGATTTCATTCAGTAGAGCCCTGTAGGCGTCATATAAAATGCAGCACTTTGGCGGCATGCTGTGTGATCTGGCACATGAGTTCATTTAGAAAGGAAACTCCCATTGCTGGAAAGGAAATTAATCTTTCATACAGCATCTTTCATACAGCACCTTTCATATACACTCTAAAGCAGAACGCTGAGCCAAAGTGCTCTGGACATAGGCACAGCCAAAGAGTTAAACCAGATTATGTACAGAGAGAAAGTCAAGAGTGAGCAGAGCAAGCATTAACCTCTAATTATGGTTTTGTGGAACAACCACTCCTTTGCTTTTTCAGTCACCCACCTCTGCCTGGTGCATGAAGAAACCTGGTCTGAGATGGTCTATCTAATACTGGATTATTATTCAAGGCTGAATAAAGATTTTCAGATAGTTTTTTTTTTCTACTGAGGCAGGAATTATTGCTACTTAGATGACAGAATCATTTAGGTTGGAAAAGACCTCTAAGATCAAGTCCACCCATTAACCTGACACTGCCAGGTTCATCACTAAAGCCATGTTCTAAAGGGCCACATCTACACACACATGAGAAGTCTGGCTCTGAAGACCAGAAGATTGCTCAGACAAACATTAAAACAAAAGGACACAGCACCCCAGTGTTTGGCTGGCATCCAAGGTAAGCTTTACCCAGCACTGCTGTCCTCTGGCATCAAAATCCCCAGCAGCTTAGAGGGCCATTGAAAACTGTGACCCAGAGTGAGCTATTATCTTTTAATAAGTGGTTTTAATTGTTTCAGGAACAGACAGAGTCTGCAATACAGAAAAAAAGAAACCCCACAGAGCATAGAGCACAGATATGAAAACACTTTGTAAGGAAGTCAAGAAAAAGGGACTGGGAATGAAGAAGAGGGAAAAAGGTTACACAACGCTTCAAGAATTTGAAAGCATGGACAGTTTTGATTTGGACAGAATGGAGCAAAAAGCAGGTAGAAGCTGGGGAAAGCAGTGTACTACTTAAAATAATGAGAGAAAGAGCATCAGCAAATCTTGAGTGAAAAAATACCCTGTGCAAGGGTCCTGTTCCTCGAGGAGAAGGGACTGCTGTTGTAAGAGGTGCACAGAACTACAAGGGTACTTTTTAAACACAGCAGCCAGTAGTGAGGAGCTTGGTATAATTCTTCTAGTTCCACTGGAAGGAAGAATGCCATTGGCAGAGTACCTTTCCCCAAACTAACACCGCCTCTGGGATCGCTGCCCAGAACAAGCTCCACCAGCACATGTGAACACGCCCTGATGGAGGAAACCACTTGGCTGGCATTTCCAGGTAAATAGGGGAGAGAAGCTGGGGACAGGAGTTCAAAAACATTATAGTGAGCATAAGTCAAAGTGGTGGAGTTTGGCACAAACAGCAAAATCTTCATCCCATGAAGCACTGAGGAATAAACATTCCCCCCTCCACTGGCAGCGCCTCACTGACAGTCAGCTACCACTGCAGATGTGACTACCATGGCTGAGAGAGTCTCTCCTTCAGAGAGAGCTTTTCAGACAACTCCACTGTGGTTTAGGCAAAGAGCTGTCAAATACTGTATTTAATTTAAGCAATAATAAAAACAATGCCTCATTTGGGGCAGAGAGTCCACATAGCAATCTCAGCAAATTTAGGGCTGGCCATACTTGCCAGCCCCTTATCCACTACTGTTTCATTCTCCTGTGACCCTGTAATATGTACAATATTCACACCAGAGGAATTCTGAGCCACCTCTGAGTGCTACCATCCAACAACACATTTTTCTTAAAAAAATTTCTAGTTAGAAAACAAGTTCTGCCTATTCAAAATACTCATTTTGTGAAATTAAAAAGGAAGACACCCCCCATCCCCCTAAGGGCTGTAAGTGACCCATAACCTCTAAGAACTTCAATAAAGAAGGATTCTTTTTCTTGCTACCCTTGAGTTCCAAACAATGGAAAAATCTGACTCTGGTAGCGCTACAGATGTTTCAGCAGAGCTTTTTGAGTACATAATCAAAACAGTGCTTCAAATGAGGAAAACAGCAATAATTATAAGAGAAGGTCACAAGGGTGTAGGTTGCTTCAATATGGTCACAACAAAAAATGAATTAATTGGGACACGTACCAAACAAGCAGGCTCAATTAAGTAAATAAGTCTCTTAACAATTCACTTCAGTATTAGTCATCAGCCCTCTTTTATCTCTTAAGCAAAAGAAATATAATATCTTCTTCCCTATGAGGGATTGTCCTGGGAAGCTCATGGGAAGCTGAAAAATTGCAGCTTTCTGATTATGTCAAACTGGTGACAGCCAGTCCCTTGCAAAGCAGCTGCATATTTTTCATTGATGCTAAAGAGGACACTGAGGTGTTTTGGAAGTACTTGTGTTTACTTGAAAGATGTATTTGTGGAGTCATAACTACAGTGCTTCTTCATTCTGACTGAATCTTCTCTCTGCAGCAAAGTGCTTTTTCTATTCAGCAGCCTCTTAGCTTGCTCATGGCAAACCAGAGCTGGTCTCTTGCAACAGGAGCCTTAGCCCTTTGTGAAAGATTTCTCAGCTCCAAGGAAAACCACCTATTTCCACCCATCCTACCCTCTGGGCAAGCTTTGACTGCATCCTGGAAACTGGAGCTCTGTGTCCATGCAGTGGTCCGGAAATCTTCCCAGAATATGCCTGGCACTGACCTCACCAGTGACCTGAAGAGTCACGTGAGTCAACTTCTACATTCATTCCTTGGGCTCTGGCTCTAATTAATGCCAGGGAGTAGTGTTTTCTGGGAAGTGAGTACAGGCCCAGTGACTCCAAGACCACAACACTGGGCTGTGCACAGTGTTCTCTGTGCATGCCTAAGCCCTGTTCCCAGGCAGTCAGCATTGTTAGACTTAAAGAACACCTTACACAGTGGCCAGGAAGAAGATGGACTGAGACCAACTAATGTTAAATAATAAATCACTGTTGTGAAAGATGTCTCACAGAAATCCATCGTTCACCATGACATTCCCTGTACTAAAATGAAAAGGGAAACAAAAAGAGAGAGAGAGAGAGAAAAAAAAAAAAGGACTTGATACAAGATTTCTGCTTTAAATGTCCACAGCAAATTCCAAAACTCCTATGTTAGAAAATCACACAAGACAAAGTTATATTGAAATTATTAAGCAATAGATTGCATTTCTGTATGAGTTTTGGAGTCTAAAACAAAATACACTCAGTAAAATTAAAGACCTCCAAGTTCTCCAGTACAACATTAAAAAGAAACAGAAGGATTAAGACTCAGGATATTACAAAGCTAGTGATAAAATTATTTTGAAATAACTTTGCATAGAACACTTAAGAGCTAAGAATCTTATGCAAAGGCAAGACTTAATAAATATAGTGAAATACATCTTTATGGACATCTTTCCTGCCCTCCTGCATCACCTGGTATCACTCCTTCTAGCCACAAGTCAGCTTCATAATGAGTAGCTGTGTAGAGCTGATCATCCAAGAAGGTTAGGAACTGCCACCATTTGTATTTTCTCTGAGATGAGGACATCAACTGCAGAAACATTGTTCTGTGCCTCCTCCTTCCAAATAGATTTAATTTCTGGCAAACAAAGCACTGCAGCTTAAAAGAGTCACCATTTACCCCTTTCCTGAGGTGTTGGGCATAATTCTGAACACAATGTATTTTCAGATTTCACATTTAGTAAGTAATCTTTTCCTCTTCTTCTCCAACTGGTGATATCAATAGAGAGAATGTGTCAACCACCCCTTTTGAAAAGTCTTTACCCTGACTTTTGTCAGGATATGCTTGGAGAGAGGACACCATATCTGGTGGAAGCAGAGGACTAGGACCTAAATACAAAAGTGACTGTCTGGAGTCACCCAATCAGCCTTGTAACTGCTGGTGGCTGTCAGGCTCAAGAACTCCCCAGGGACTGGCTTTGGACTCTCATATTTTGATTATTTATTTTCTTTTACTTTGATGTATTTGTCAACTCCTGCTTCACAGTGTTTTATGCTACATTATGTTTTAATATGCTGTCCAATGCCATGCCCAACTTTATCTCTTTATACAAACAATGGAAAGAATGAAACCACTATGTAAGTGAAAAAGACAAGTCTAAGAAGACAAACAAAAAGTGTGCTGAGGTATCACTCAAAGAAGATAAATTCATGTTTGTATGCTTTGCTGGTTTACTGTCTGCTCCCACATCCTGTGACTCACTTAAACAGCTGCTTCTCTGTTTTATCTTCACACCTCCATAGATCTTGGAAGCAACCAAAACCACAAGGGGAGATCCTTATGATCAGATGGAATCCCATGGATATAAATGAAATGGATTGTTCTCTGCAATAAGTATAAGAGATGGGATTGAGAGGTGCTGATAAGCCTTAACATGGAAGGTCAAAATTCATTTTCTCTCCATTCTTCTGGAAGTGTATGTCAGGGTTATATTTTGGGTTATTCAGACAGTTTGACACCACACAAATGGTCAATGAGAAACCAGGCAAGTAATTTTGAAAATTAAATGAACAGAAATCCTGTGAAAATAGAGAGTGGTGGTTAGAGTGTTTTCAATAAATGCTGCTTGCAGGCCACCAAATCAGAAAAAAATTAATAAACAGACTAAGAAAAAGTGGACAAGGTAACCAGGGTTCTGTGAGCTCATGGCAAGAGGATGAATACTCCTGTGCAGATGTCCAACAGCAAGGCATCTCACTTTACTCAGAAAGACTTGGGACACTAAACAATCATCAGGTAACTTTTGGCTGCTCCCAGCCTGAGGTGAATTGTTGCTTTTTCCTTTGAGATCTGTCAAGTACCCCGCATCTAAATACACTGCATGCAGCTCTACAGGAATGTCAGGAAAGCTTGCTCCATTTGTAAAGTTATTTCTGTTTGGTTGTGTCTAAAAGACAAAAACTTCAAGAAATTATTTTATCAGAAACCAGGTATTAAGGTCAAATAATCATGCAAACATTGCTTTAAAAACATTTATTTGCTCAAAGAAATTTTCTTTCCTTCTTCTGTCTGCATTTATCTATCTTACTATACCATCTTCCTATTTCTGCAGTGTTCTCATCATCAAAGATGCATTTTATTGCTTTGGAGTCTTCCCCTTACATGTTCATCCATCACCTCTGGCAAGCACACTGTATTTAAAAATTGAGAACTCCTTTTATGAAGTATGTAATTATGGCTCTGTTGCAAGCTTGTTTGCCAAAAGCCTGTGAAAGGTTCCCAAGCTCAAAAATATATTGACTATACAGAATTGCAGTGCTCCAAATATTATATATCTTACTCCCTTTCCAACTTGCTTCCAGAAAGGTTTTATTTGTTGGGCCAGAATCCTTATTTCTAGTAAGTCAGTTAAAATAAACAGTGGAATCCTTCCAGGTACTGTAGTTCCTGAGTAAGAGATCTCTAAACTTATCTAAGGTATCAGAGATCCTGACTGGCCCTGCAGTCTTAATTTGTCACCCCCTACATCGCTGCATCCTGTCTGCTCTTGGTTCAGGGTGTATCTTTTACTGTGAGCAGACTCATCCACTATTAACTGAGATAAGCAGTTGCTTTCTAGGCATAACATTTTCCTATATTCCCCACAAAAATCCAAAAAAGATAGAAAACTCTAGTTCCACATGTGAGGGAGTCATGTCCTTTTTGTTTCATAATCCCCAAAAATCTGTTCATAATCAATCTGAATGACAGAACAAATGCACAGAGGAAGAAGAAAAAGTCTACTTTCCAATAGAAAAACTTTACCAATTAATACTCTTATTTTTTTCCCCTCTAAAGCTTTGCAAATGTGTAATGTTACTATGAAGATTGATAAAAAGCAGTAATGATATGCGAATTTAAAATCCTTGATATGGAAGAAAGTAGAACCCAACTGATTTTATCTATCAGTAGCACAGTACTTAAGCTGCTCTTTCTGAAAACAGCAACCATCAAAGTTGAAAATACTTCAGTGAAGTGCTTGCACAGCCCACCAAAAGAAACATTAATATTGTGCACAGAAATAGTCCAAGTGCACAACAGACAGCAGCACTTGAAAAGGTCACTGAGAAACCATAAAGATGCCAGGGTTTGGGAAAAGAATAAAAACAGGTAAAAGATGAACTTTAAAGTTGACTCCATAGAGAAACATGGGAAAAAAATTGAAGCCCCCTTCACTGCTAAGACTGAGCCCATTGCTCAAAAATGGACAATCAGAAGCAGAGGAGAAAGTCAGGGCAAAGACAAGATTGGGACGATAATGTCTGAATTTAAAACACAAAGCCACTCCCACATTCCACCTTCCATCAAATCTCACACCTATTTTCACTTCTCTTTTACAACAGAAGACTTCTGAGCAAACCATGAGATACCTTGTGATAACCTTCATCTGCATTACAAAGCTCTGGGATTTGCTTTTATTCTCTGCATTAAACTCAAAACTTAAGAAACAACCAAGAAGAGAGAAAAAAATCCAGTAAATTCTGTGCAAGGTGGCTGAAGTTGCAGATTTTTAAGGAACCCTAAAGCTACAATAATGTCGCAGTCATTACTTGAAAACTACTTTTACAACATGTACATCATGGCATCAGTTTGAGGATAATGCTGGGTAACAACCTCTACTTCCCCCAGCTTGTATTACCACTGCCTTGCTATAGCATAAAGCACAAACAGGACTGTCTTGTGGTAACTGCATCCCTTACACAGCAAGAAAGAATAGAACAATGTAAAATTCACAAGAGATGCAAAGTCAGGCCCTCCCCAAGCTGTGAATTTGCTGGCTGAGATTAGCAGTCCTGGAAGAATCCCTTTATCTCACTGCATGGCTCCAAAAGCTCCTCCACTGTTCAGTTATCACAGGGAACATCAGCTGGGTTTCGTGGCTGCAGGTTAAGTAATGCAATATGGCCCAGAGGAAAAATGGCTTACTTTTTTTTTTTCACTGAGGGTGCTGAGACATTTCAAGAAAGGTGAAGGAAGCACCAACAAATCTGCTCTCCAAAAAGTGTTTTTCAAAGCTTTAACTGATCATTGTTGGCCAAGAACAACTGAGCCTTCAAGTAGCAAAAGGCTCTATCAACATTACTACTTTTTTTTTTTTCTTGTTTAGAAATAACAGCTAAAGTTAAATCCTGTATCTATTGTCAGAGAAAAACCTGGTAAGGTGCTCTCTTATCTTTGCATAATATTTTTTATATTAATTTCATTTCCTCCTGAAAATATATTCATGACAACAGTTAGATGTGCCATAATAAGCTTACCTAAGTTTCCTCTAACTCACTCCCAAGCAGGTGGCCCTGACATCTATCTCAACCATTTACACTGCTTGCAACACTTCTTTTGGGTGCTCCAACACTGAGTTCCTATGAACTTATGAAAGTATAATTTGCTCCTATTTTAAACCAAAATTAATTTGGTTAATTAATTAATTAATTAATTGCTATTTTAAAACTAAAATTAATTCATTTCCATAATGCCAACAGGTTTCTACCTTTTTCATTTTTTCCCTACAATTCTGCTTAAGACATACTTCCAAGAAACACTTTTAAAAATCACCCAAACATTTGTGCACATTAGGTCCATTATGGGGCGTACAAATTTTCCTTTTTTGCTTTTGTTTTTGTAAATGTGACAATTTCTGCTTGCCAATCCATGGGAAATGCGGGTTTTTCTTTTCTAAAGAGAAGATAATAGATGCACCTAGGGCACTTTGCACAGGCTAACACTAGTAGTTCCCCATCCAGCATTCAGATACAAATAAAGACAAACTGGCCTTGAGATTGTATTTTTCTTTTCAGCTTTCTGCCTCTTTTGGGGTGAAGCAAAATATTCTGTGCTTGGAGAAGCTGATGAGCAGAAACCTCAGTGGGGGATAAAAATAAAATAAAGTGCCAAATGCAGGTTGAGATCCCGAGCTGAGTGAATTAACAGAAAATAATCAACACTGGATGAACAAGTAACTACAAACATTTGGCCAGAGCCACCTTTCCCAAGGTGCTTGTGATTGCTGCTGAGAAATAAAATGTTTTTGCTCTTTTATTGCAGATTCTTCAAGTGATAAACACTGAATCTGCCATTTCCTCGAGGTCTTTAACTCACTCTTTTTAAGATACTAATGTCTCTCCTTGCTCTCTCTCCTATCACCAGCACATGCATCTGCCTGCAAACCATCCCCTCCTTCTGCATAATTCTCCCATCTGCCTTCTGCTTTTGCAGGGCACCAGTGAGCACCACAACTGTCCCAAACTCAACTAAAACACCCAGCAACAAATTAGGGCAAATTTGTACTCAAATTGAAATCATGCTGTAGAATAAAAAAAACCCCAAACTTGTCTTCAGCTTTGCTTAGATTATTTTAAAACAATACCCTTTATGTCTATCTATCCATCTGTCCAAACAGCTGATGAATTCTGCATTTAATTTACTCTTAGGCAGACAAATGTTATAGAATACAAACTTGTACAAGGTAAGATAGGTGAGGACTGAAGAGTCTCAAGGTAACTCTAAAAAGAAATGTCAGGAATGATGTGTTCCAATTCCTTTTGCAGAGCTAGAAAAGTAATTTTAAAATCTGTCTTTCTATTTCAAGTTGAGCTTGTATTTGGAAAAGTTTCATCTTTGGGAAACAATTTGACTCAGTGCTGATGCTTACATTTACAAAAGATTCTGATATTAGGAAAGACAAAAGAAGATATGAAACCAGAGATAGGTTTGAATGAGATGCAGATTCTAAACTACGGCATGCTGAGTATCAGTAAGCCAAATGCCTTTATCTATCAAATCTCTTTCAGGAGGCTGTTCAATCATCACTGTAGCTTTGTTACTGAATTTATATCCCAGAATTAGAGCAGGAAGGGACTCCCAGAGGCCAGCTTGTCTCTCCCACACCCAGAGGCACATCAGTCACTCACCAAACTTACCCATCAGTCCCAACAGATGTTTTCTTACCAATTTTTTTTAAAAACCCTCCTGTGACAGGGGCTCCAGAGGCTCCTCTGACAGTTGTGCCAGTGTAAAAACACCCCACTGGTAGAAAGTTTCACTTGGTGTTTAGCTGCAATCTCCTCTGCTGTCATTTAAGCTGGTTATTCCTTATTCTGCTCACATGAACTTAGGCAAGGTTTATTATTTTCCTCTCAAAGCTGTCATTTTACATATCTGAATGCCATTATCATATCTCCCCTCTTTTCTTCTCCAGACTAAATTAGTAAAATTCTTCAACCTTCACCCACAGCTCACGTATTCTAAACCTCTGACCACTGCTGTCTCCTCCACATTGTTCTTGGATTATAGAGCCCAAAACTGAACTCTGGGCTCCAGCTGCAGAGCAGAATTACCACATGTGCCTTATAGACAACATTCTGAACACCTCAGCCAGATGTCTGTCCTTTCTGCAATTCTATCTCTAAACACGGTGTCTGACCAACACTAATCTGGATCCCTGCCTTAAGCTGCACTGCCTGGGCACTCATTCCTCCCCTTCCTTCATGGCACTCACCATTTCCCCAGGCACAGGACTTTGATCTCACCACACTGGCTGCTATTTTTCATAGTTTCTTCAGTTCCTCAAGGTAAGTCTGAACTCTAGTTCTGTCCTCTCAAGTGCTTATAGCACCTCCTTACAAGGTAAGCCACAGACATTTAATAAACATCCTTTCTCCTCCATCATCCACAACATTAATGTAATGAATGAATGCCAGAGGAAGCACAGCCTCTTGCAGACCCCACATGGTCCCCAGGCTGTGACAGCTACACTTCACCCTTAATTAGAGCTGTACCTACCCTGGCTTTCCCTGCTCACCATGGGCATATTGTAGGAGGACACATCAGAAGCTTCACTCAAGCCCAGAGGTCATTAACTATTGTTTGGCTTTTTCCCATACACATCTCCAAGTTTGTTCCAGTTGTCCTTCCTGAAGCCAACAGGCTTTATTTTGCTGTTTCCCCTTCTTCCTTTCACAAAACCAATTCTACAACCTTGTGTTATTCTCCTCCAAGCTGTCTTCTATCACCTGCATCAAAAGACAGCTCCCTAGAACTTGCTGGGCAGCCCTGTTCTGTCCCAAATTCACTTCCCAGAATAACACATGGTAGACAAACCCCCACATTTCTCACCAAGAACTTCCAATGATTGTAGCTGCTCAAAAAACCCTTCTCAAATTTGACCTCTACTTGTGTTATCTGGTTAAGAATATTTATGGCAACAATGATTTTACTTTTACAAAAATCACTTGCTATTGAGTAACTATTACTCAGCAAACTTATTATGGTAAGTTAAATAATAAGAGTTGCCAAAATAATAAGAGATGTCAATGAGTATTTTTGCCTGCATGTGAACACTGCATGGTACTGGAAAATAAGATTTACCCTGGATAAAGGCAGACCATAGTAAAACAAGAAATACAAGTTTTCAGATAGATGTCAAGTGCCTTTCAAGACAGCCATTAGTCATGAACTCTTCTGCTTTTTTTAATTAACACCTTTCATCTTGAAGGTCCTGTAAACGATTGGCAAAATAATTAGTGCAGTGGCTTCACAGGGAAAAGAAGTGGAATCTACGTGGTCACATCAATTTGTGCAAAGTCCTGCTGTTAAGCCTGTATTGAGAGACTGGCCAATTCACCAGGAGTTTCATGGGATGCTCAGAAGGATATGATTGCATTCCTTGCCCAGTAAATACTGATGGTTAAGAAAACCTAAGACTGTACAACAATGCACGTGCTGCACATTTCACTCATCCTGCTTTAGCCAGAGAATACACCATACACATGCTTGAGCATGTTTTTTTTTCACATTTGCTGATTTAAAATTGTTTGTTCTGCATAATGAATGATGTTTTCAGCTCTGAAAGGGACTCTGCTACTAATGAAAACTGTGTGGCTGCTCAGGAGACAACCTCTATTGCTGCACCACACGTGCAGGAGATGCAAACCTGCTTGGGAGCAGATCCAGAAAACTGCAATCACTTGAAGCCACCGTGGTTACAATCTCGTGGAATGAACCAGAAATGTGGAAGCCTCTGCTCGATGGCTGTGGTGCAAAGTGGTTGTCAAGGCAGCTGAGTGCACAGGGAGAGAAGGCTGCACGCAGGCAGACGGGCACGGGGATGTGCAGACAGGATGCGATAGATGGAAAACGTGCCAGAGCCGCTATCAGGCACTTTAGCACTAAATTATGTTGAACAAATTCTGCAAAAATCTGTCTTGCTTTGGAGAACTATGCCAAGTACAGCCCACTTCTATAGCAATCCAACTATCTCACCTTCCTAGAATGACTTTCCACAAGTTTCCAGCTATCTGTCTCTTGCTATCAGACTGCAGAGAGTTCAGCCCAGTGGCTGACAGTCCCTGGCCTTCCAGAGAGTTCACACCAGGCACTTGTACCCACAAGACACTTTTTTTGTGGGAAGAATTAGCACGTGGGAGATAAGGAACTCAAATACGTTACTGAAATCAATCTGCCACTCTGTCACAAAAAACCCCCTTTCCTACCATCTATGAAGCTATCACACAGGTTGGATTTGTCAGAGGGACATCCCTCCAGTATCCTTTTGCATGTGTGGATTTTTACACAGCCATACCCATGCACACCCATGTGTACACACACACACGCACACACAAAGAAGAGTATTTGGTTGAATCTTACTTCCAGAAAAGTACCAGAAGAAAAATAAAATTAAAAGTGTGCTTTTGAGGACCGAGAGAGGCAGACTTTGCATGGCTTAGGGAGTACCTACAATTGTGCCCTGCAGGCAGCAATGACTGTGTGGCATCTGCTTCCAGCACCACTTTCCCCAAGCACCTTCCACAGAAATTCTAAGACAGAAATGAACAGCAGGACCCAGTGCCTGATGGAACATGCCTTGGTAGTGAATTAAGTGCCACTCTCACTTTTCTACCCTGACAGGAAGCCAACAGGGGTCAGGGACTCCCATCATCAGGAAACTGAAGGAGGTATCCAATGTCTTGGATGGGCAGAGCTCATAACTCAGACCAAAACTGAAAGCAGATAAAATGATCATAAGCACTAATAATGGGATAAAGCAAGGTGGAGAAAAAGCACTGTGTAAGTCAATTCACACGCACGTGCACTCTCCCCCTGCAATTACATTGGCAATAAAAATTGCTGTTCCATCACAGGGACAGAAACAGCTGCCAGGGTCCTGAAATATTCTTTTAGGCTCTCAAAAAAGTCTGAAGTCCAGCAAACATGATTAAGGGAATGAAGCAGCTGTCATACAAGGAGAGCCTGAGAGAACTAGGACTGCTCAGTGTGAAAAAAGGTGACTTGGTGGGATCTTTCCAACCTGGATAAATACCTGATATGGTGAAATAAGATGAAGTGAAGAAGATGAATAACTCTTAGTGATGTCAGTGGAGCGGAGGCAAGGACACAAATTAAAACACAAGAAAATCCATTTAAACATAAGAAAACAATTTTTCTTATGGTGAGCAAGGTCAAACATTGGCACAGCTGGCTCAGAGATTGTCCAGAGTCTATTCCTGGAGATATTCAGGACCTGACTAGACATAGCCTTGAGCAGCAAGATGATTCTGTTCTGAGAAAGGGACTGGAACTTGACTTCATATCTCAGCCATTCTGTGATTCTCTCAAAAATAATAATCCATGGGTTCTGCTGTCCTGAATAAATTCAAAATCAATTGCTTGTAATCATGCTCTTAAACCCTGGCTTTCATTTACAAATTCTAACATTTGAACATTTTAAGAAAGCCTTCCTACAGTAAATAGGATTACCCACAATGTGGAGTTAGAGGCTTTTTGGCAGATGTAAGCAAACAAGAGTAAGAAGGTGTGAATCATTCTAATTAACTCCATGGGTACATAGCAGGGAATCTACACAAGGGCAATTTAAATGCCAACATTCACTGCTGGTCACTTCAGTGGAAATTCACAGGGTTTGTGTGTTTCATAGTCCCCTAAGGCCTAAGGGTATTTTCCAGGGTGACAGAAGCGGCAGTGATCCCACACACAGAAATCAAACCCTCAAGGTGTCCTTTCATTTCGCAGTGTGCTTACAGTGGTCTCATGATGATGACCTAAAATTCAGAGCTGGTTGCTGTAGAAGGCTGCAGAAGTTTAGTTTCCTGTAGAGCACAGGAAATCAGAACAGAGCACAAATACTGCCAGAAAATAGTGGATATGAGCACCTCTGCTGGTTGGACCAAACAAGCTCTTGCTATCTACTTTCTAGATGCTCAGAGTCACAGAAAATTACAACATCAAGAGCTACATTGGCCTTAAAGCATCTTTAAAAAGGAATTAGGCAGGAAGATGCATGCAAACTCATACTAAAGAATGTGGTATCTGCACAACACTACCACCATGATTATTTATCATATTCAAGCTAAAATTCTAAACCCTCAGGAGGTACTTTTCAGGTACAGTAACAGAAGAAAATAAACAAGATGAAATATGCTCATGGGCACACCACTCTCAACCAAATGCTGAAATTTTGCATGGTTGAAGGATACAGCCTCCCTTCACCCTGCTCACATCCCACCATTCCCACAAACTACTAGTGAAACAAAAGGAGATTAGTTCACTACTTCCCCTGCTGTGGCCACACAGGTGTTAGTACTGCTGTGAGCAGAATGTACAAAGATGAGCCCCTAGGAGCAGGCAGGTTTTCACCTTTTAGTATTACTGAAGTTTCAGTGAAATTACTGCTCTAGAGAAAAGGCCAGTGTGAGTATGAACAGTAACAGGAGAAACCTGCATATCTGCAGAATAGTCCTGGAGTTCCAAACATACTGGAATTTTTGTTCCACGTATTACCTTACATCCATAAACATAAAAATGGGCTGATCCCACTAATTACATTATCAACAGAAGAACAACTGACACTGCCAAAATGCAAAATTTTTGCAGTGTTTCCAAATTTCTACTGAACTAAGCACCATGCTACTGATTCAGGACAATCCTGAAGAGGAAGCATGGCCTGTCTGTCATCTTACAGGTCAGTGCAGAATGTGGACACACATGGCAGAGGAGGCTCTGATGCATTTCAAAAAGGGACTGGAGCTTTACTGGCTTTATCTCACTGAAACAAACCAACAACCAGTAAATTAAGCTGTGGCAAAATTTAAAAAGAGAGGACTATTCCTGGACTACAACTCCCTAAGACCTACATCCTCCAGTTCAAAAAATTTATTTTAGCCATCATCATAAATTCATTTACCACCATCAAATTACAGTGTTGCAAGTAGTACTAAATTCTCACAAAAAGATGGATTAAAAAAAAAAAATTCACTACAGATGGGATTGTTTCAATATTGGCACTGTCAATAAAATGAAGGAGAATACCAGGTCCTTAATAAACAGGAGAGCAAATAATGAAATATTATTATACTACATACAGATAGATATACATGGAGAAAAAAATCCCAAAAAGTCATGGCTGAGGTTTTCACCAATGTTAATAAACCATCCAGAAAAGGAATAATGAGTATCACTCATCTGGCTTCCACGAAGGCAGGTTTGATTTGCAGAATGAGTCAATAAGATGGTGGAAAACTATTAAAGTACATTAAAGACTGACTAAGGGTCAGGAAAAGCAGCATAAGATCAAGTTTCAATTTATCCAGTGATCTGAACTGAACTATATAGTCTGACATAAGACTATTCTGTCAAAAGAAAAATCTTATAAAAGAGAAGATGAAAATGTCCTTTTTTAAAGTGACTGTTTGAAATAAAAATTTTAATTTCTTCTCCCTACCTTTTGCTAGATTAAAAGAGGCCACATTCTTATAGGGAGCAGCTGAAATTATTGAATTGGTTTGGATATGACTTTGTAATAGATACGATGGTAATTTTTGAGCAAAGTGTGTTTGGTTGATGTAGATATCAAAACTATTTTATTTCCATTTTTGAGTAAAAATGAAGTTATTTGGACAGTAAGACTAAAACAGAAAAGTGCATTATAATAATATGGTTATTAACATAGAAAATACCTTAAAAAGTGAGAGAAGCAATTCCCCAAATCTAACCAGTAAATTTGAACTACATATCCTAGGAAACTCTGTCTTCCCTTCTCAGAGTATTAAGCATTCACCATGGATTATCAGGGAGATACCATGACTTCTGTGGGTCTGATGAGTCCCTTTCTGACAGCTGCTGGAGATTTCATTGGTAGTTCCTTGGATACCTGAATTAAAATCAACTCTCCTGCCTGTGATACTGCTGCTGATTAGGAATACTCCATCATTTTTTCAGGCCAAATCCATTACAATATCATTATTTATTTAGGATTTACCCCCATCAGTGTATTGCATTCACACATCTTTTAATATTCTTTCCTAATTATTTCATACTCCTTGGAGGATTTTATCTACTCAATTCCCTACAAAGAGTGCTCTGCCACTTAAAGACCCAAATTTGCAACTTGCTTATAAACTGGCTATAAAGTGAAGTGGTTTGCACTGAGGGGGCCACTAAGCTTAAGTCTCAAGGACTGAACTTTGGACCCACTGTACTTAAAAATCCTCTTTAATAGCTTCAACATACACACATACAAAAAACCCCAAATAAACCAGAACTGCATTAATGAAAGCAATATCAATATGCAGAAATTTCAGAGTACTAAAGAAATCATTTTGAGAGCTAGAATTTTTAAAAAGTGAAACAATTCAAATTACAAGGTCATCTGCCTAAGAGTGTAGGAACAAGAATTTCTCTTGCATGCTGAAATCATCAGCTGAAATTATAAAGAAAAAGAATAACATGTTACTATTTGACCAGCAAGAGAGACACCAGCATGTTCTAGTTACAAAGCTGTGGTTAATCAGGAGAGGCATTTCCAATATGCACTCAGAAGACTGCAGGCTGCTGAAAAAGTCAGGGATAAAACCTCCTATGAAAGAGCACATATAGCTCATGACTACTCTGCAGAAATTAATGCCCCTAGACAGAGGCAGAAAAAGGCTAGGAAATGGAAACCCTATCATACTAAAAGAGACTAAAAGACTGGCTGGCTCACTTTCCCAAAATGAAGGCAGGATTAGAGGAATGTAAGGAATGGCACATCAGATGGTGAACATCGCAAGGAAGAGGAATTATCAAAGTTGAAGGACAGCACTGGTGAGATAACAAAAGTAGAACTTGCTGTGAATAAATTCAGGCTGGAAAAAGAGTGGTCCCAGTTCTTCAAAGGGGTAAGGTTCTGAAACAGCATCCTCATAAAAATAGTAAGGGTGATGGGGTTTAAGATGGAGCTTGGTAATGAATAAGATTGCATAATGTTACCTAGTACAGAAAATAATTGAATTTGACACATGAAATATCCTACTGTCCTATGTTCCTGTCACTTTTCCCAATTCCTCTGCAGCTAGGGTGCCAAAAAGTCTGCAGACAGAAAGTTGGCAGGAGTCTGGGGATGCAGCCGCCCGTTTTGGTGCTCACTTGAGAAGCAGCAACCGCATACGTGGGGTTCCACCAGGGCTACTGGACTGGGAATTTCCTACCATTTTCTTATGCTGCTCTTTTCTACTTTTTACTGTCCTGTTTCAGGGATGGAGTAACTCAAAATAAATCTCAAGCGTAAGCATTTTTGTGTGGGAGACCACATACACACTTCCACAGCATTTTCTGTAACACTTTCTGTAGGCCTCGCACAATGGTTTCCTTCTGTTCCTTAATGCTGCTCTTTGAAGGGATAAAATGTTTTCAGAGCTACCCATAGCAGTACATAGGCTATTTCTTCTTGCAAGGCTGAAACTAATAGGAAATTTACCTGTGGGTATTCTGCTGCTCTTTTACATGAATATAATATTTATAATTGATTACAAATTTAAATCACATTCTTGGTGCTACTGTGAAGTTGCTCTTCAGGCCCAAGAATTTGTTGTGAAGCTGAGAAAAAACAACGTATTTGGAGTGATAAGAGTTGTTCCGTAAATAAAAATTTAGCAGAAATTGGCATTTTAAAATTTTCAGTATACTTGCTACTATTATTATATATCAGACTCTTACAACCACAGAGCAATATGTATTATAATACACAGATCTATCAAGGTGCCACAAAACAGATTATGGAGCAGCAAAAAAATATGAAATTCCAGTTCCTCAGAAGCCTTTTTAACACTCCAGGATGATCTAACCAACAAGATACTTTACATCTTTTAAGCAGAAGATCAAACATGTCACCAAAACCCACCTGTACTTCTAGTGGCCTCACTGAAAGTGAAGTCTTAGAGAGAATTAAAATTCTTATACATTTACCTCGGTATGATGTAAGAGTCTTGCTGCTAGAGGCCATGTCCTCTGAGGTATCGAGCCCTGCCTAAGGAGTCTGTGAATTCTCATCTTTCATCTGGGCATATGAATATTCCATGTTATGCCAAGGTCAAAAGCCAGGATTGAAAGTGCTAACCTGGTTTACATTTTAATACTTAAAGCACCACACCTGATCTGGTTCTCCTCACCCAGAGCGACAGAATCCACTGCTTCCTTGCCGAAGTGTGTCTATGCACAGCCTGAAGACCCTTGTCCTTATCCTACAATTTTTTTTCTTCTTGCTATGCATATTTACCCTTAGACAGCATCTAGCTCTTACCCTCATCTGCCACTTTGCAAGCTGTCAAATGACTATTCAAGCATTAAAAAAAATGAAGGGTCTGTTAAGTTGTAAATTAAATGACAGTCTATAGCTGAAAATTAGCAGTAACGTGCCCAAAAGTTTATTGATTGCTAAGAAAAGGTGAATAACCCCCCCTACAGCTGACTGTGTAATTACTGACCTTTAGAACCCCAGAGCTATTAATTTAAGAACAGATAGCAGTGAACTAGCAAACGAGTTATTTTGCAGCAGAACAGTGAAGGCACATATCAAGTTTTTGCATGTGTTCAGTGCGACCTTGAATAGTATTATTACATGCCTGTATTTTCCATTTTAATGCAGAATATAACCCAAGCTATATCTGGACATAAAATGCCTGTCAACTAGTTCAGAAAATCAGTGGGAAGGCACCCACAGACACTGTGGCCTTTCAGTACATTTAAGAACTCCACATCCTTCCAGAAAGGTTCTAAATTACTGCAAAAGCCAGGAAAATTGTATTGCCAAGCTCAGCCACCCTGGTACATGTCCTGCAAACATTTCATCTGTATCTAGAGATGGAAATGGAAATGGCCAGGAACAGGAGAATAGCAGACAGTAATTCAGCATCAGTACAGTGACAGAAACACACACACAAAAAACCCCCTCACCTCTCTTAATATTGCTAAATTTAATCTGCTATAGACTATTGCACAATTCATAGAAACAGTAGCCTAAAGACTATTAACACAAATGCTCCAGCAATATTTAATTTTTCTCTTTTTCTTCTAAATAATAAGCACTTACTATAATAGAGAATTAGCTGCCTTTTGACAAAGCAAACCATATTTTAAGAGCCTTGGTCAGGTGGTGGAATTTACAGTAAGAAAATTTTAAAATTATCTGCTAACTGGAAGTAATGAAAGAAAAAGGTATTTGACCTGGTGCAGACGTCCTTCCATGAAGAGTAGTTTCGCTGGGCAGGAGGTCTTTTGAGTTGGAAGTGAATGGTGATTGTCTAAATGTGTCTTCAGAAAAGAAAGGGCTAAAAGAAAAAACAAGATGCCTTTTTTTAAAGAAAACAGCAGTTAATAGAAGAAGAAGTAAATATGAATTTTGATTTCAACATCTTAATATTGTAAGAAATACCATCTTGTTAAAGAAACAGTTTCACTTACAGAATTCATGCTGAAAAATAGGCAAACCATGAGGCAGCATGCTTTGGTAAAACTGCATTTCAGAGTGAAAAGTGAAGACCTCACAAAAGGCTTTTAGCTACATTTCAACATATCACATTTGCTGTATCACAATACAATATGGATCATTAAAATTAACACTTCAAAAATTTGCATTCCATTATCATATCTGGAGAGGGCAATCAGGAAAGGTAAAAAATATTATTTAATAATCTGAAGCATATAGTACTCATCTTTAAAACAGAGCTTTTCAAATACTAGGTTAAGATGCTGAATAGTTCTATTCTGACATGGCCTTCCATGAATGAAACTTCCTCCATGAATTTGATTTTTAAATCAGGAAACAATAAACTGAACGGGTGTATCCCAAAGAGTACAAAGCACAAAAATTACCAGCTACATGATTCCAAAAAGAATATTTTTTAATATAATAGTTTGAAAAGAATAGCTTTAACTAACAGAAAGAATAAAGATAATTTTAATAGTGAAATGGCATCTCTATCAAAGTATTTGCTTTCTGCTCAATTAAAGATCATAACAGAAATAAGAATTCTTTGTCTTCAGTACAGACAGACATCAGCAAGAGGTACATAAAAAAACTAAAAATTGAAAACTACAGTCTTTCTTGGAAAAATGCTTTCTAAGGGAATGTATTCCATCTGCATGCAAACTATCAATTTCTTCTAAGCAAAGTAAGAATCACTTTAAATCCGATCTCTCCCAGACTGAGAATCCTTAACAGACTGGTATACAGTGATTGTTTTAAAGGTGCAGAACAGGAGGCCAGACCATTTCTGCAGCCTTTTCTTACCCAGGCATAAAATCCAATAATCATTTCAGGATAAAGGACCTACCATGAGGTCTTACAAGGTGTTGCACAGCGGGTAGTCCAGACTCAAAGTACGTGCCAGCTGCACCCAAGCTGACCTGACCAGTCCAGATACCCAAAGTTTCTGTCCAAAAGGCATCACTTGCCTGTGCTTTTCCTCATGCAGTTTTTCTGCAGAGAGTGAACAAGGTGTCTCCACCAAGTCACTTGTATTCTTAGTTAGATCTCTTCTGCCTCAGGGAAACTTGTTGGTAATTAGTTGACTTGATTGTGAAACACTTTTGGCAACCATGTTGTTTTACTTTCCTATTAAGTTTTTTGGACACTATTCATTTTGTGCTGTTCAATATTTGACAGTTAATGGGGTATTTTGGTATTTCTACAAAAGTCTGAACACATCCGTAAGCAGTCAGTATTAGGCTGTGCTGAAGGGGAAGGCATGAAGTTGCCCCAAACCTGAACAGTGTGGTGAATGCCAATAGCTGAACAATGCAGGATACTTCAGAAAACAAGTGACCAGGATAAACCAAAACAGCTCCAACACACATGTGCAAAACTTGACCTCTTCCAAGACTCACACTCCCACTCAGGGGTGACATAATACAAAACAGACTGACACTGTATAAAAATACGCCATGATTTATTGCAACATTCCTCTCACTGGTTTAATAATGATTTGAAAGAAAAACAGCAATAAAAAATGGTTTATTACTATTGTAACTCTTCAAAATCTTGTATTCCGCTTGGGTTTCCATGTTGGCCTTCCTGCTTGTGTTTTAGATTCAGTCACTGGGACACGGCTCACTGCTGGTTCTAAGCAAAATAGATGGTGCAGGGCTTATCTATTTCACATTAGGCCATAGGTCATGAGCAGGTGCTATTGAAGGCCTCATCATGTCATATCCCAAGGATTTCCCTCTCCTCCATTGGCTTCTGGTGAATTACAGAAACATCCTTGGATACCTCTTTTCTGCCTTCCTCTAGAATGGCAGCAGAGTCTCTTCAGAGGAGGCCCTATTATTATTTTTATTTCAGCAGATCTGTCCTCCAATTCCCAGTGCAAAGTGTGGAGGGAGGAGCTCCTGCTTCATAGCAAGAAATTACACGTTGTCCTCAATCACTGTGCAAAGTCCTTTCTGACGAAGGTTAAGCTTTAGGTTATTTTTTATTTTTCCTCTGGCTGCACTTTTCCAGTTTCATGGCTACACAGTTCTCGAGATGAAAGAAACTTATCTTGGCATCTTACACTGGTGTACTCACTTCCAGATCACTCGCTTCTCCACTTTCTGTCTTCTCATCACAGATGGCAGGCTCTACCATCTCACACAGCCACTGAACTGTGAGGAATCCTTGCCAGTTCCGGCTGCTTAAGCAAAGTCATATGGAAGTATACGCTGGCAAAGTTCAGGAATACTCACAGGAGGAACAGCAACAGATAGGGGACAGTTAGAAATGCTAATAAGGAATAAGACAGCAAAAAGTGCTTGTGTACCCATCTTCCTGGGGTTTGCTGATTTAAGCCTCACCAGTGACACAGCTAAATCTTCCTGCATCCCAGCTACTCAGAGGTGGACAACGCTGACCTCACCTTGGCTCTCTGCAGCTGTCAGCACATTTCACACAGCAATTGTGATTCAAATGCCTTTCTGTCATTACTCCAGATGTGGGTTGGTGAGCCAAACTGCAACACCACATGTTTTCTTAATGCAGTCCAAGTGCCTCTATCCTCCACTGGCTGCTCCATCACATTCTATTTTTTGAGAAGGCGTCATAACCTTACCAGCAAAGACTTCCAGCTGTTTATTTGCTTTGGGGTGGATTGGTTGTTTTGGCTTTTTTTTTGGCAAGGTCTTTCAAGTCAATCTGTTTGAACTCACAGGATTTAGTAGACTGACTCACTTCCCCTCTTAAGAAGCTCTCCTCATTCATGTCTTCTTCTGCTGATAAATAGGCAAGATAAGAAAAGCACCCAGAGAAACTGAACCAGGCACTCAGCATTTCATGCCCTCATGGGTAGCAGCCACTGTAAGGACATCTCAGTAAAGCTCAACACAAGTTTGACAACAGCCAACTGTGCTATCCTCTCAAAAGCTGGCAGCCAAAATAAGGGCAAGTTGTCTTTGAACTGTCCTCAACCTTTCCAATTGGGATTATCTTTGATAGATCCAAAAGTAGCTCTGGATTCTCACACCAGTCCTGCTGGTAACATCATGAGACACTGAAATCTATTTTCAACTATTTGTCAGCCCATCCCTGCAGTGCACCCTGGATGGTTAATGAGTAGTTGGACAATATGTGCATTTCTCTCTGTTTGTGTCTCAGGCTTATGCTTTTTAAGTAGCACAGAAAGGCTGTGCAGGCTGCATATCCGACAAATTCCCACACTAGCAAATATGGGAAGCATTCACTGTAACCAGAAGCCAAAAGCTCAACTGAATTATCTTTCAACTTGTAACATCAAAAAGTCCCTAATGTACATTTACTGAGCTGGTCAGTTTATTAAAAACAAGTTATTTATTACATCTACCATGAATGAATTGAATAGGCCTAGAAATTTAAGTACTATGTATTTCAGAGACCTTTTCTTTGCAACTGAAATGCTTTTCCATTCTGTCTGGGCAAAGTTGTTGTAAGTTAGCACTGAGAACTTCTGCAAAGGGGCTGCAGAAGCAAGAAGCTCTTACTCTGTCTTTGAATGAACCCTTCATCACTGCAGTGTGTTCAGTCTCCAGCCCATATACAACAATTAGGGAACTTTCAGGTAGGAAATAATTATATCCTTGCCAATTCCTGCCTACTCCTCCTACCCTACACCAAGGGCTTCTAAGTCTTTACCAATTCCAGATACCACTTACTGCATAAGAACTTTAAATCTTCCATAGGGACGCCTTGCTGCTCATGGATATGCAAACACCTTGTGGGCTTGTTCCCAGCCACAGCGCTGTAAAGTACACATTTCTTTAACAGCACAGGCCACAAAAGGATCATGTTTTTAACTCCTGCTTAATTTAAATTAGTGTAATAATGTAACTGTAATCTTTAACACGTTTTGTTAGCACTGTCTTACAGTCTGACTTTTTTTTTCTCTAGAATGTACTGAGATGACAAAAATACTAAATTGAAATTTTTCTAAAGAAATCTGGCTAGACAGAAAACAACCAAAATCACCTCTTCTTACATTGGTCCATGTCTTAAAATCCAGTTATCAGCCTGGTCTTCCCTCAAGCACTGCATGTACCATGCAGCTTCTTTTAAGTTTCAGTTTTTGTTGAAAAAAATAGAATAGATAATTCTTAAAATGATGTGTGACTACTTGATCAGAGGGGAACAGACAAAAGCCCTTTGGGCCTTTTTGACTTACGACCCCTATGCAATCAGATCTATAGTTGTAGCTTTTCAGATATGGGTTCCATTACTCATGAAAATATCTTATGTTTGTACTATCAGGTCACTATCAGGTCACTGCAGGAGACACACAGGTTTGAGTTCACAAGGCAAAAGGAGGTAATGCTATTTACAGTGCAGCTTTGCAGGTAACCACAGGCTGTACTTACCTGGCTGTAGTTCTGATGGTGTTATCTTTATTGTGGTTGTGCTCTTTGCTCACCTTTTCTGCAGAGGAACACACATGAGTTTTGTGATTAGCATATGCCTCATGTTCTCTATCAAATTTTATTCAGCCGAACTATTTTAACGCTTTCAGGTAACAGCATAACCCAGGGTTAATTAGGGTAAATGGTTCCAGCATTATTAGAGAATGGGCATGACTTTATTTAAATTAACACCCAACAAGTTTTTTCAGCTCCATGTGTCAGTGTTGGAGCTCCATGCAGAGCGTGCAATGCGGATGTTCACTGAACACAATGCTGGTCCCACTGCCTTTGTGTGACAGATGAGGTTCACCTTCTTTGCCAAAGGAAGTGGGCAGTGCAGCCCCAGGAGTGCTGCATCCTGCAGCTACTGGCCACTTAGGCCAGGAACTGCCATCTGCAGATTCCCCTCTACAGGGATCAAAGCAGTCGTCACAAATTATTTAATTAGCTTTCAAAAATACAGGAGCTGAACTCTGGCTTTTCCAACTCAGTTGAAATACTGTGAGCCTGACCTGGCTGCCACAGTGCTTTAAAGCTTATGCAGACTATGGGGGACATTTGGCAAGGCCTCTGTTTCAAGTGTGAGGGTTGGAAGCTTCCTATTAGTTTTCAGCCCTGGTGATCTCACAGTTTCATAGAACTTAGGGGTTACACAAAAAAATCTGATTTTGCTCTTTAACTTCAGCTATTGAGCAGTTTGCACTGGATTTACCTGACAGCTGGAAGAGCAGCTCAGATGCCATCTTCACTGATATGTCCTGGCTGAAGAGATTTCTCTCTGGGAGCACACGGCCCTCGGGTGCCTTCTGGATGCGCTCGCCGATGTCCCGCCCCAATAAAGTGCTGTAGCCAACGCTGTGGCCGGGTTGGCTGGGTGACACCGAAGCCTGTGAGTCGTGGATGTCAACTTCCATTGGTTCTTCCTTTATCTTTACCATCTGGGCTTCCTTGAAACTCTCGGCTGCAAATATGTATTAAAAAAAAAAAAAAAAAAAAAGAAAAAAGAATAAACAACCACCATAATTATTTAATTAGGCAGTAATTTTTCAGAGTGCTCAAAGCAGAAATCACAATTACCAAGTTATAATTTGTGTACTGCATCCCTGCAAATGGGAAGGGAATCAAGCAGCTGACAGCCTCAGTATTCTTCTGGCTGTTATAAATAGAAGCAAGCTCTTGAAAATAATTTTTCAAACTAGAAAGCAGAAAACAGTTGCATATTTGCAAATATGAGAGTTACATCACTTTCTATGAATACTGCGTGTGTGATGACACACTAGTTAGTGAAGCTTTGTTTCTATTTATTTAACGAAGTTACAGCTCCACCCCAGCTCTCCTGAGGTGGGCACTCAACAAGGCCTCTTACAAACTCCAAATTACTGTGCTTCAGCAGAAGTACCAGCACCAACAGTCAGAAGTACCAGTTTGGGGATAGGGGCAGAGGAGGAATCCTCATCTTCTCCTCTCTCTTTCTATTTTATGGAAAATTCCAGACAACCACGTGAAGAACCTGTTCGTTACACCTGCACAAGCTTTCGAGATGAGGGGAATATTCTGGGGCTCATGCTTTTCTCAAGGCTGAGATATTCCCTCATGCATTACAAGGTCCATTAACCTTAATGAACAATTTTCTTAAATCCATATCATCCCCTGCTTGCCTTCCTCTCCAGTGTCCCAGGTCTAGCAAACAAAACCATAGTCTAGAAGCCAATTTCTAGAAACTCTAGAGACAGCATAAAAAAGGCAATATGTCTGAAGAACCAAGAACATAAATAAATGCATGAACAGAGTTAAATACCAGAAGGAATATCCAGGTAAGGAATCATTCCAACAAATTTTTCTTTGCTCTGGTTTTCCCATCCTCTCTAACTCACGTGTGAGTGTGTCAGCTTCACAGATTTTATTCCAAGTGTGAAAGATTTAGGCCTTTCATTTTCAATTACCCAATATTACAATGGATCTCAGAGGCACCAAAACATTGTTTGGCTATCCCCAAAAATGTTTTCAACATCCTCAGCTGGTTGGTGTCATGTTGTCACCTCCAGCAAAAGCTGGACAGAATCTCTTTATCATAAAGGCATAAGCATTCTACCTAAAATTAAACTGGTATGTATCACCAAGTCCTTTTTCATTACCTTGGTTTTTGCCTCTCTCCACATTCCTGGAGTAGAGAATAAGTGGCTTTGCTTCCTACAGCTCTTAAAAAAAAAGAAAAAAAAAAAAATTGAAGCCAAGAGATAAATGCCACCTGGATATGTTCCAGGAACAATTTACATGAAGGGCTTTCAATCTTTTCTTATGACATTTCTTGACCTTTAAAAGACACATCTAAACACTGATAAAAATCTTTACCCTCTACTATCCACAGATACATCTCAGACCTCAGAAATTTTTATAGTGAGTTCTCAGCTGAAGACTAGTTAGAAATATCATAATGCCTTTTTTTTTCCCTGTTAAGAAGATTTTTCTCTTTTTAAAATTTTGTTTGAAGCTTCCATTACTCTCTTATTATAAAACCACAGAACCATGCATCTGTATTAAAAAGTATAAAAATAGCAAGCTGTGCATTGAAAGTGAACACAGAGCAGCAAAGGAACGCATCAGGTAACAGTGTCAATCAAAAGCTCAGGTAACTCCACAAACAAATGAGTTCTTCAGATGTCTGACAGACTGAGCTCTGCACCCAGCTGCCAAATTTAGGTGCAGAGTCAAGCTGACCTTTCATGCTCTCTCTGCTTTTAAAATATTCTTTCTATTTCTGTTCCTGCTCCACACAGTTTAATTCCCTGTCCTGCAAATGCTTTTGTATCAGACAAACTGATAGGACCCCAACTAAGGCAAGAGTCAAGCAACACCAGTGACCTTCTCTCCCTCACCATCAGTGAGCACTGCAATTGCCCTAACTACATCTACATATTTGATCATTTCCTTTGACCTTTATCTTTCCAGCTGCACCCTTTTGATCTGACAGAATGTCCCTGCCAAATGTGAATTCTGTCGTACTCTAAATCCCCAAAGCAAACACACAAAGAGAAGACTGAAGGAGGGTTTCTGATAATTTTACAAGAGCTAATGAAAGAGAAACACAGTCAGTCTGTCCCACAAGCTGCAATCATAGGCATAAAACCCTGCTGTGCTAGATCTTGTGCTGGCAAAATACTGTAATTAAGGTTATGCCCATACCTTTCTCACCAAATAGGCAGTCAAACTCCAGCTTCTTGAGGATTATTTTCCCTTCTGTGCTATTCATTGTGGAAGAAGGTGATAGCCCTTATTTCTTTACATAGGTATCTCGCATGGTTATAGCACAGCTAAAGTTTTTCAAGTCAAGTATAGGTACACAAAAAGTTCACCTGCTTTAAATTACAAAATCATTTTATCTTTGACTTTTATAAGGAGATCTAGTAGGTGAACTGGTTAAATAATCTGTAATGTATGAGAGTATGAAGTTAGTATATGAGACTCAGGTTTTTTTCTTCAGGTCAGATTTCTATAATAGTACAGCAAAATCTATGGGCTAAAGAGACTCAAATAGCTCAGAAGTATCCAGACCATGATCTCCAAAACACAGTCTGCTATTAATTCAAAACTAACCTGGGTGAGGCTCAGAATAACAGCACAGCAGTGCTGAGACACTTCATAGGGCAAAAGATGAACTAAATCACCCAATATGTCTTCTTCTGCTATTAACTTTGTGATACAGAAACACCTTAACAAAATAAGAGGAAACTATTTTATACATGGATGTACTTTATCAAGCCACAGAGATGCTGTTTCTTTACAGAGCAGTGTAACTTTTAATCATCTTATCTACAAAAGCCTTAATGAATGTCATCCTTTTCACATTGAGCGAGACAATTTTCCACATCAGATATGAAAAAAAGAGTACCGGACAGGCTCGTTCCAAGAGGAAGCAATTTCTTCCACAGTTTTCAGGTTCTCGTTCTCTGGCCTTCACAGATGCAAGGAATCACAAAGTAGTGATACTTGCTAAAAAACCCCTCCAAACCAAGCAAAAACATGAACAATACTTCTGCTGAGTAAAGCCTAAAAGCCCTAAAAGCTCAGGGTACAACATTTATCACTGAAGGTCTGACAGTGTCACCTCTGTAAGGTGCAGCAGTAAGAGCACTTCTGGAATTTAGTCTCACACAACACCATTCTACAGCCTAGAACAGAGGCTGGCAAGTTCTAGAAGGACCTTATTCAATCTCTCTGAAAGTTGGGACTATCACAATCCAGCTCCAATTGAGCACAAGTCAGCAAAGTGCCCTTGTGGGGCAACCCTAGGGCCAACCCTATTTCGGGCCCCATTATCAGATCTGCAGCCATCAGGCAGAGGGAGGGGATTCCTACCCTCTGTTCTGCACTTATGAGGCTGCATTTAGGGTATTGTGCCCTATCTGGGGCTGCCCCAGTACAGGACTGACATTGACATCCCCACAGCATGTTTAGTGGAAGGCAACCAAAGTTCAGAGGGCTGCTGCAAGACAGAAGAGGAGATCAGCTGTGAGAACTGGGTTTGTTCAGCCTCAAGAAAACAACACTAAGGGAACATTTTATTGCTGTCAACAGCTCTCTAAGGAATAAAGGGAAGGTGCAGAGAAGCTCAAGTCAGGTTTCTCTCATAAATGCACAGTGATCGTGTAAGTCAACAGACAAGATGAAACATGGGGAATTCTGTTTATATATACAGGAAAAAGAATTCCCATCAGGATGGGGAAATGCTGACACACATTCCTGAGAGAGGTTGGGTTCTCCATCCCTCTCAGCAGCCTGACTGGCTTTACCTGCTCTGAGCAAAGGTCTGGAATAGATGACCCTGGAGGTCCCCTCCAAACAAAATTATTTCATGAACCTTCATCACTAGGCCAGCTTCAGGTTCATCTTGCAGAACTTTCACAAGGAAGATAAGACTTGTTCTAACGCAGCACTAGAAATTTTTCTTAATGTCCACTCTGAACTTCCCAAACTGCAGCTGGCAGCTGTTACCCCTTCTTTTACCATCTGCTAGGAGGAAGAAAGTGTAACTCCACTGCTTTCCAAGTTTCCTTCAAGTAAGTGCAGGCTGCAATTAGATTGGCCTTTAGTTCCCCTATGCCAGACTGAACAGGCTTAGCTTCCCCAATGCTTTTCAGCACAGGGAAGCCATGACCTGATGGACCTGATCAGAAGGCTGGAACACTTTCCCTGTGGAGACAGGCTGAGAGAGCTGGGGTTGTTCAGCCTGGAGAAGGGAAGGCTCCAAGGAGACCTTACAGCAGCCTTGTGAGAGAGGTGAGGACAGACTGTTTAGCCTGTTGTGATACGGTAAGAGACAGTGGTTTTAACCCAAAAGAAGGTAGATTCAGACTATGTATAATGGAAGAATGTTTTACAATATGAGTGTTGAAATACGGAAACAGGTTGCCCAGAGAGGTGGTAAATGGTCCATCCCTGGAAACGTTCAAGGTCAGGTAGGACGGGGCTCTGAGCAACCTGTCTTGATGAAGATGTCCCTGCTCGTTGCTGAGGGGTTGGACTAGACGACCTTTAAAGGTCCCTTCCATCCCAGACCATTCTGATTCCATGCAGCACTCACATGCTCTGGAGGGGACACTGAACGTACCCTTCCTAATGCAGCACACTGTTTTTCCCATTATTTGAGGCAGAAGTCAAAGGTAAGGGATAAATTTCATAAAAAACCACAAGTTATGTAGTAAATATTTGACTGACACAACAGCTGTCCAATAACCTTGCATTGCCAAAATCAAATGAATACTTGTTAAATCATTCCTGTTTCTTCGCACCACTTTACTTAAAATTTTACCCTGCAACTAAAATTCTACGTTGCTCATATTTGCTGAAATGCCCATCAGCTTTACAAATCAACTTTATGAATCAGCTGAGAGAAGAAAGCCTTTCCCATATGTCTCATAAATTGGACTCATGTACCAGTCTCCACAATGAAGCAGACAGGGGTAAATAGTGGGTCAACTTGTACCAACTTCAAAAGCTTTCAGCACGGAGAATCAGGCGTTTTGTTATGCTAATTGTTCTGATTTGCTAGAAATAAACATGCCCTAAAACAGCTTAAATAAAACCTCAGAGGTAGGGAACAGTTGGCAAGCCCTGAAGGTTCTGCTACAGAGACACAACAAGGAACATCTGATGTTCCCTAGGGCGCTGTGCTTGATGCTTTATTTTGCTAGTATTTTTTTCAAACTGCTGTTTTATATAAGACAATGTCAATGAATCAATGTAACAGGCATTAAAAAAAAAATCATGAAGTGGCTCATATTTATTAAAGCGGAACCTTTGAACTCCCATGTTACAGAATTTTGCAACTACAAGCTGCTTCACAGAAATGTGATCCAAGGGGAAAAAAAAAAAAAGGAACAAATTAAATCCATAGACTAATAAAAGTTGTGATAGACATCTGCTGCCCCTTCCATTTAAATGGTAGGATGATGGTGCTTACCTGCAAGACCCTACTTGAAGAACCTGGTTAAAATAAAAAACCAAAACCAGAAAAAGCCCCAACAAAATCCACTTGGCCAGTAGCAGGGTTTAATCTGGGAATGTGACTTGCCATGGTTTGCCAATTCTCTACTTCCCACGAAGAAAAAGTCTTATTTTGGATCATACACTTCCCCACTTATGTTCTGGGCTCCTACAGAAGCCCCAAGGAACAAAAAACTTCCCTGTATTTTCCCTTCTCTGCCTGTTATCAAGGCTTTCTAAGCAGGGATGAAAGCCTTGACAGTTCTCCTGAAATCAATCCAGGCGCAGGGACTCTCACAAGGTACCAGCAACAGGGATCTCTGGAGACAGCAGCCTAACTTCACACGGGCACTTCCCAGAGCAGTCCACAATGTTGTGGAAAAGAAATATACAGCAAGATTAGTTCTGACCTTTACCTTATGCTAGAATTGTACTATCATTCTTTTCTCCTTGTTTCACTCTTTTTAAGTAGTTGTTCTAATCAGTGTGATTTCAATTAAATGTACGATACAGTGTCAAAAAAATTAACGACAAGGTATGAAATACAAAATTGCCATAAACATTTTTAAGTGGACAAAGACTTAATACAAAAAAATGCCAAAAACCCCGTCATACCCCCCCCCTGTAATAACCAGTTGTTCCAAAAGAGGAACTATCATATAATTAGCTGGTCATAAATGGAGTTGATCAGGAATGCTTTTGGACTCAGTTGTAGGCAGCACCTCACTTTGCGTGCTCAGGTCATGAAGTCAGTCTGCACTAATTGCATGAATTGATAACCCAAAATGAAGACACTTTGTTGGTACTGGTGTATTACAAGAAAACACTGTGTGACCTGAGGACTGAAGAACAAAAAATCCAAAGGAACCAAGGAGTACAAATATCATGCACTTGCTTGGGCTGACAAGGAGATGTACAATACATGGGGAACTGATCCATGGAAAAAAGAGAGGAGAAAAACAACCTGAGTTACATGCAAAATGAACACATTTCAAAAACAGGATACATCTGAAATAAAGGTAATTCAGGATACATCTGAAATAAAGGTGATTCAGACAACATTTCTAGGGAAGGCAAGGACATACTAATGTCCCTGGGTAAAACATTACTTAAAAAGTGCTAGTACCTCTCATAGATTTTATACTCTTCTACCTATACACTCATATTTGGACAAGAAGACAAAACATTGTATGCTTCTAAAAGCTAATACATGCCTCAAACATATCAGCAGCATGGCTATTTCAGCAGAAAATGAGTTTTTCAGCTCTAACATTGGCATGTAAATGCAAATATTTATTTTTAATTTCAGTCTCCTCTGAAACGTACCTTTCAATTTACAAGACTGAGTGTACAAAACTGACCAGGAATCACTGAGGGTGCCACTTAATTAAACATTTTGAGCAATAAATTAGCTTTTCCATGACAGAGAACTGGTAAAAATGTAAAAAACAGGTGTATTTGAAACACATTACTCCCATTTCTTCTAGCTGGTTTTGTACAATATTTTATGGGAATTTAAAAACTTGCAGTGAGGGCATCCTTCCAAACAAAGATGAGAGCAATTTGCTCCACTCCACTATCTCCTCAAATCTGTTTGCTTACCACTGGACCTAGTCTCAGTCAAAACTTAGCCAAGGACAGAATTCCTAGTTGACTTTTGTGCACTCCTACATATCACAGTGGTAATTTTATTTTCTTCTGTAGAATGGAGGTTGAAAATCTGCTCAAACTTTGCCTGTTAACTTTCAAACATCATTTCTTTCAAATGGGCATTTGATTTATTCTGAAATAGCAGCTTGATTGTTAGGAAGTTTTGTCCTGGCTGTTTGGTTGGAAGTGGGTTCTGCCCAGACATGCCCAAGAGACATGAGCCCTCTGAGCCTGGATAATCCTTTGGAAGAGGTGTGAGTAGGTATCAAATCTAGGAACTGTGGGATAGGAGACCTGAATCCTAGGGAACATGGGAGAGAAAGAAGTGGTGTAAAAGGTCAAATTCCACCCAAGTAATGTGTGAGGCAAGGGCTTGATCCCAAACTCTGGTCATGTTGCTAGAAGCAAATGTCCAAAGAGCCCTTCAGCTTGAAGGAGAGAGTCTCATCTTGTAGAACTAAAATAGCTGTGTGTGATTTTCTCTTGTTTCTTTCCACCTGCTTCTACAATGGCAGCTAACAAATGTTCTGTTAATGGTCTACTACAGGAAAATATGTTTATTCTTCTAACTTTTCCTAGGTCTAGAGTAATTTCTGAGTAGCTGCCAAATGGAGGCTGATAAAGGGCTGGGATTTGGAGTAAACCTACCCTACAGTATGCACCAGACCAAACCAGGCCTCAGAGGTGGAAGGGCCTTCCACTACCCTGTACAGCTAAGAGCTGACAGCACAACACCTCTGTTTGGGAAAAAAAAGATTTCCCAGTGAAAAATATAAACCAGAATATCCTTCACATGGAAGGAAATAGCAAGGTCTATGCCCAAATCCCAAGTGGCTCCCACCCATGAAGCTGAAACAATCAGCAGTATTCTTGCTTAGAGGATAACAGCAGCATGTATGTCAGGAATGCAGGAAGCACAACACTGTTATGTTGGAAATTCCTTCCTGAATTTGTATGTGATGCAGGTTTTGGTAATTAGTATTATGCAGAAGAAAGTGAAAAGAACAAAGCAAGAACACAATCCATTCAGTCCTTACCGAGCATATAGAGAATCTGTAAGGACTTGACTTTTACCCAATTATACAATATATCAACCAATTATACAATATATCAAATCTAACAAGGGCACTTGACTGAGGAATTCCCACAGAGAATAAAACATCAAGAGGGACTTGTTCCAGTTTTTTTTTTTCTTTCCAGTACCATGAAAAAGGAGGAAGCTTGTTCTTGTTTTCCTTTTAATCTCAAGAGGTGGCTCAGGAAGAATTGTGGATGCCTCATCCCTAGAAGTGTTCAAGGCCACACTGGATGAGGCTCTGAGCAATATCTTCTAGTGGAAGATGTTCCTGCCCATGGCAGGGGGGTTGGAACAAGATGATTGCTCTCTACAGCTCCCTGAAAGGAGGTTGTAGCTGAGGAAGTCTCTTCTCCCAAGCAACCAGCAACAGGACAAGAGGAAATGGCCTCAAGTTGCACCAGGGGAGGTTCAGGCTGGTCATCAGGAATTGTTTCACAGAATGGGTTGCCAAGCATTGGAGCGGGCTGCCCAGGGAGGTGGTGAAGTCATCATCCCTGGAGGTGCTCAAAAAAAGACTGGATATGGCACTCAGTGCTGTGGCCTAGTACAAGGTGGTGATCAGTCAATGGTTGGAGTGAATGACCTTGGTGGTCTTTTCCAGCCTAAATGATTCTGTCATCTTTAAGGTCCCCTGATGCCTTGAGAGGCTACCTAGAACAGAGGCTAGACAGTGTTAAAGGAACAAAGTAGGTATTTGTTAAAAAGGCCTTCAAAGGATACACCTTGGGCAGTACAAGAGCCCAGCTGAGGCTACACCCAAGATGGATGATGGGTCACGAATTTTCCCACTTTTCCAGTTTTGGTCCATTTACATATTGGGGTTAATTGTCCAATTACAGCTTCAGGTTATGAAGTCCCATACTCCCAGATTGCTCTTCTCAATTCACTGTTGTTTATACTTTTTGGGCCTGAAGCTGCTACGGTGTACTTGGTTCTTAGGCTGGGAAAGGATTGTTTTGTCTGACTAAACTGTGAGGAGAACTTGCTAACACTTTATATGAAGTTCAGAGTTATATACTAATGAAGTACAGAATCTGGAAAATAAGAAAGCTAAAACTTAAGGCATCACCTTCTATGATTCCATGAAGAAATGGCTTAAATAAGTAAGTTCTAAGTCACCAAAACCAAGCTGTAAAATTGCTTACAGTAGGCTGCGAAGTCAATATGATATGGGAGTGATATGGGAGTATTCTATCAGATAAAGTAAAGATTCAAAAAACCTCAAAATAAACCACTAAAGAGGCTAATAGTTTTAAGATTTTCCTCTTATAATTGTCCTACGTTAAACTGTATCTCAGTGTTTTCCTCTCCAGTTCCTGCCTTAGATGGTAATTCAGGGGGGTGCAAGTTGAAAACTGTCTGTGACAAACTCAGTGCAACCCCACCCCCTGGCTGATGCAGCAGCAGCACCAACTCCATAAATCTGAGTCACTCTTCACATCCTAATCTATGGATTAGCCAAAAAGACCACTGTCAGCAAAAACTGCTCAGTCCCTAAGAGCTTGTAAGAGAAATGTTACGCTGGTGTATTACTTAGTACAGCCTTTAAAGCCTGGGAGATCCCAACACAAGCTGAAGACTTGACCAAGATTTAATACATGCTGTATTTTTCTCATACAGACAGGTATTTAAGGCACAAATATTCTAACATAATAGGCAGCAATAGAACTATTTAAACACTATTAAAAGTTCAGCCTGCCAGTGCTGAACTCCAGACTGACAATCCAGAACCCTTGTGTCTCTGAAGTACTTCAAAAAACATTAAATTATGGAGCTCTTTCTTTATAAAAATAGTTATGTACATTTATATACACCAAGAAAAATAGTCCCAGCTTAACATTCATTAGGCTGCAAAGTTTAGTTACCAAAACACCTCACTCAAACCAGTTACCAGCAGCAATTGTGAATTACACCAATAACCAAGTGTTTCGTATTTGGGAGTCTGAGAAAAAATCTGGAAACTGGTGCTCTGGTTGGCCTTTGTACTTGGGGAACTTTTTGCACCATTAACATGGAAGGCTTGATTCAAATTATTCTGCAAATTAAAATGTGGAGGCACAAACAGGAGTGAATGAATTACATGTTTTATGGGGGAGATCCTAGTCAGCTCAAGTCTTTCAGATACAAGTTTGAGCTGTAATTCACAGCTGACAGTGTCCAATCAAGACAACTGATTTCAGGTAGGTTTGACAGGGATCTCAGAAGTTACTAAACTTGTAAGCATTCCCACCAGCACTTTTTGCATGACTTTGGACCAATTAAAAAAAATAAGTCTTGTCCAGTTTTGGAGAAGACTTAAAATCGATCAGATCCGGTTCAGGTGCAGAAGCACAAAACCCAGCCTGCCAGACCGACTTTCATGTCTTGGTCCTAAAAATTGGTCTGTTATAAGTTCAAAGCCTTTTCAAATCCACTTAACCTGATCCCAGTGAAGAAGAATTCAACCCTTTTACTTTCTCTTAAGCCTTGATTCTGAAAAGTAGACAAATCATAATTAGCAGAACATACACTTCATTTGACTCCCTCCAGCTTTAACTCTGCCTGTGTGTGTACACTGCCTACTTGTCTGACAGAAGAATCTGTCACTGAGGCAATGTAAGCAAGTTCAACTGGTCCTGCTAAATGCAGAAAGCTGGCTCAGTTTACACAATTGTTTTTACAGTGTATCTTGTAATTTTGAGTACAATATATTGTCAGAAAAAAATAAAAGCTTTAAAAGTCATATTTTATAAAACTATGTCAGGTGCAGTAAAGTACAGAAACTTTCTTATGATGTTAATAAGTGACACCTGTGAATAAATTGGTATTAATATGGCTTTGTACATTTTAAAAATTACAGCACCTAAAAGCTTTAAGGCATCATTTCTTTTGACTTATTCCATAGTCATTAATTTGAAAATCAGAGCGGAGAGAGATAGAGAGTGTGGCTACAGACCAAACTGAGATATTTCACATACATGACACTTTGTAGACAGGCCTTTTCAATTGTTCCTTAGCTTGCTACTAAAGCTGAACCTACCTTCTTGCAAGATAACCCTGCTGGCATACACAAAAAAATAATTCAAAATTCAACATTATTAAATGAAATAACTACCTGAGAGCTTCATGAGGAGCTCAGATGCTGCCTTGACTGACATGTCCTGCCTCATCACATTTGCCTGTGCTTCTTGTGGCTTGAGTTTCTCTTCAGGGACATTTGGAGCTGAAGCTTCCGACTCTTGGCTGAACACATAGCTGGGCTGAGACACGGCTGAACTTCCAGCTTCTTCATCCTTAGGCTCCTCTTTCACTTTAAAATTAGGAGTCAAGGGCTCTTTTTGATTTGCAGCTGTCAAGACAAGGAAAGAAGCGAGACTTAGTGTAATATATAATCCTGGAACAGCTAGTAACAAAGAGAAACCATAACCTGAGAAATGCTAGAGCAGGTACTGGAGGCAGACACATCAAACTGTGCTCAAAGATGCTTCAAGGGACAAACAAACTTCTGCACCTTTTCTACAAAGGGGCAGTTTTGAAACACAACAACTGCACGTACCAAAGCTCAGAAGAACATCCTCTCACTTTTCCCCTCCCCACTCCTCCTAAAAGCTCTCCCCGGTCATTGGTTTATTGGTTTTCTCCAGGCTTGGTGGAAGTTTAAATCATTTCACATAAGGGCAAATTTGAGAAATCCCGTGGGTATGACATACTGAGGTTTTAACACATGGAAGAGAGGCAAGATATGAAGAGAAGGAAGATAGAAAAGCTAAGAGGGGAGTAGAAGGGAAAAGATAGTAAATTCTTAGGTCCTAAAAGTTGCTGTATTGAGAAGAGAACTAAGGGATTTTCAGAAGACAACTCTGCACTTTTCCAAGCTCTATATCGACAAAAATAAAGAGAGTAAGTTTTTAAATATTCCTTTTGAATACTCCTCCTAAGCAGCTGTACAGCCTCAGAGGAGGGTAAGGAGACTTTGGGGAGCTGCCTAAGATCTACACACTGAGCAATGCCATTCTTGGAGGGTCTTTCCAATACCCCTTGACAGTGGCAGAACCTCTGCATGGTGTTTGGTTAAAAGGATAAAACCAGAAAGCTCTTAAACAATACTTCCAATTCCAGCCAACATAAATTCATGGGGAGAGGCATGACAAGCAGGAAGCTAAAGAAGTTGCACTATTTTTCAAGTAAATATTCTAATATTTTTTTTTAATGTTTACCCATGAAGAGATACTTCTTTCCCTGTATCTTCGTGACCTTTTCTTGGCCAAAATATCACTTTAAATTCTCAGTAACACACAGCAGGTGACTCGTTGAGTGCCTTTAACTTTGGCAAGTTTACATTTTTCCCACCTCTCTAAACTTCTGTATCCACAAACACAAAAGACAGAGCACTGTGCCTGACAAAATCTGGCAACATTTACCTGCTTAAACCTTTGGTCAACTTTCTCTTCCAATTCACAGCTTCTTACCTACTCTCAGTCTCCTCACTTTTTTGGCTTATTTTTTCAGACACTCTCCTTCTCAGCAACTCCCCCAAAACTCCTAGAGAACCCAAATTCCTGCATTCTTCCATGAAGTGCTCACCATCTCCCAGAGACCTGAACTCTAAAATATGAGGTACAATTACCATCTTTATCAGAATTAGACACTTACATTTGCTGCTTGGAGCCTTTGTTCATTTCCACACAGGTCAAATTTTTTATGTTTGTCTTTGTGCTCATGATTTTTAAAGCTACTGCATTACCCAATAATACAACACATATTTTCAATCTATATTTCAGAGTTGTTTGATTTTCCTCCTTGTTGCTTGGCAAGCCATTACCAAAGCAACGTGCACATACACATTAGTTCTAGTCACTTCAGAAATTACGTTACCTTATATCTAGAATTTTTAACATGAGCTATAGGCACATTTACCAGCACTAGGAATTGCTTTTGCATTTTTTATTTTTTAAAGAAGAGCAAAGGCACAAATATGAAACATTAATACTTGCTTTAAACCATAAAAATACAAAGAGCTCTCAAGCCAATCTTAACTTTACTAAGGTACTAACAAAAAAAATTCCACCTATCTTCTTTATCCTGGCCTCAGTCTATTCTGGGGTTTGACCTGGGGTGATGAATGGTCACAAAAACAAAGAGACTCAAACCTTCGCTGCTGAATTACCTTCTGCTGTCCTTTGCTTTTAAAACATGCCACTCCAGCTACTATGCTGATATGAAAAATACCTCCACCAGGATCTGAGTGCAACTGAGAGAGAGCAGTCTGCCTGAACTTTCAGAGAACACTGGGGAAAGAAAAGGTCTTTTGAATTTATTAATTTAAAAAAGGTATTAATTCAAATTTGTCCCAGAAAATAAAGGAAGCATGAGTCTGAGTGAAGAGGTAAAGATGACCCACTGAGAACAACCATTTAACCTGTGGACCGAGCCTTGTCTCTGCCATGAACCAGGGCAGAAAATGAACCAGGTAGAGCAAGCACTACAGGCTGGGTGAGCCTACACTCTTCCACCATCTAAAATAGATGTGATATTAAACTTGCATAGTTCAGTTTAAGTTTGAAACCATATGCCATGGCAAAAGCATCCATAAACAAACGGAATGTAACAGAATTCATATAATATCACAGACTTAAGCAAGGTACTTATTACAAGAGTTAGATGCTATAGTATGCAGTGGCAGACACTTATTGCATTATTCTACCACAAAAAAAAGGATCAAAAGGAACGCTTTTGGAAGAAATTAGCTTGTTTTTTAAACCCTCTTATCACCAAGGCAAAAGTCAGCAGCCAATTTGACCCAGTCCAAGGCCAGGTCTAAAGTGGTGCCTCTATGTTCTTCATCCCAGGGTATCCTCAAACCCTACTAAGATGAAGACAAGTTCTAATAGCTCAGAAGACCAAAAAATTCAAGGTAGATCACATCAGAGTTTAAACAGTTTAGTGTTAGTCCAGTTCTTGGCCCCTCAATTAAGGAAGAACATTGAGGTGCTGGAGTCAGTCTAGGGAAGGGCAACAGAGCTGGTGAAGGGTCTGGAGCACAATGAGAAGTGGCTGAGGAAACTGGGGGTGTTTAGCCTGAAGAAAAGAAGGCTCAAGAGCCACTATCACTCTACAATTCCCTGAAAGGAGGCACAACCCATGAGGAGGTCAGACTCTTGTCCCAGACAGCCAGCAACAGGATAAGAGGAAATAGTCCCAAGCTGCACCAAGGGAAGTTTAAGTTGGATGTCAGGAAGAATTTCTTCCAGAAAGAGTGATTAGACATTGGAATGGGCTGCCCAGGGAGGTGATGGAGTCACTATCCCTGGAGGTGTTTAAGGAAAAACTGGACATGGCACTCAGTGCTGTGGCCTGGTTGACAAGGGGGTGTTTGCTCATGGATTGGACTCAATCATCTCAGACGTCTTTTCCAACCTGACTGATCCCATGAAGCAATAGATCCAGAATGAATCAAGTTTCCCTCCTTTCCTCTGTACACCTTTCCTTTTCTGTCCTTACCCCACATGTGATCTCTCCTGCAGTGACAGCACGTGCTTCAAGGAGCTACTGCCTCCTCACACTTCTGAGCCAGCATCCAGGGTAACAAAGATAAACAAAACCATGCTGATAACAAATCTACCAGCACAGCATCAGACATAATCTAAATGAGCTCTTCATATATAATGAGCTCTACATATCATGAGATATGTATACTCTGTGTGTTTACAATACTTCACCAATGAGAAAAATAAAACACAGTCAGTGTGCCCCAACCCAGAGGAAGCCCTGAAGGTGTGCCTTTGGCAGTATTATATGAAGGAAAAGAAGCCCAGACTGTTGTTCTTACCCATGTCACTTCAGATTCTGCCTCTACCTGCTTTGTTTTGGACAGAAGAGGGTATTAATGAATTAGGAAAGAAGTAGAGTCTTATTTCTTTAATTAACTGACAGCACATTCCTTGAACTGATGCTGTTTTTTAAAAACCAAACATTTAAATTGTAGATAAATCATAAAAATAGAAGAGTTATCTGTCTCATTTTTCTTCCCCCAGAAAATAAAACCAAATCAGACAACTACTGGGTCAGTTTCAAGCCAATTGCTACTATTAATAGAGTTTTTACTCTTTCTTGAAATATACAAAAGCAGATTTTAATGTAAATGAAGCCTAAAACACAAGGACAATTAAAAAAGGGCAGGTTGTCTCATTTATCAGATCCATACATTAAAGCCAGAGGGGGAAAAAAACCACAATACCCACAATACAAAAAAAGACCCCTAAACAACAAAAGTCCCCACCACTCTTGTCTCTGTCCCATCTTGGATCCACAACTATGGACAAAATTGCTAACACATGGGGAATAGCAAGTGTGATGCATCCACTAGTCATTTTAAGGAAAACAATAAACAGATGTAAGAAAAAAACATTGCAAATAAGGGAAATAAAAGTTTACTATGACCAGTTTTTAAAAATCCCATGACTGAGGAATCCTTAAAAAAATTAGAACCAGACAAGAATTAAAAAGAACATGTTGAATATCATCAAAGTATATTTGAATGACAAAATTATTACTCCCCAGAAGGAAAAGTATCTTTTATCTACATACAAAAATAGATACACACACATATCCTAATTTGTATTTAATTTACATTCATTCTGAACAGCAGTGAGAACAGAATGAAGGATGTGTTGTCTGCAGACTGAATAAAAAAAACCCAGCAATTTAATTTTGAAATACACAGTGAGGAAACAAAACAAACCCACATAGCAAATGAAACCAACAGGCAGGACTCTCTCAAGCGTGGTGGATAATGCTCCATTTGTTCCATTCCACATCCAGAAAAAACACAGATCAAAGAATATTCCAGACTGCTGATTTTTATCTTCCTGGCAACTGGAACCATTTGAGCCATTTGGCAAAAGTAGATGATGAAAGTTATAACACTTTCCTGAAACTGCCAAATGCCACAAGAAAAGCTTTGGGCATCTGCCATTAATCTGAAACACTCTGGTAGAAGCTGCTAACTCCATCAGTCCACTTAAGAAGATTTCTAAAAGCTCAAAATGTTTATAACTGAAAGAGGAAAAATGGGCTGATTGCTTCCAAGCCAAGCTCAATGTTACAAGTCACAATCAGCAAGAAGCTGGTCACTGCTCTATCTGTCTGAAAGAAAAACATGAAAAAAACCAGAATTCACAACAAAAATTCTGTCACAAAAAAAGGCTATGAGAAACAGCATCCATGGAGTCGGGGTTGAAAGGATCTATGATGAAACTTCCATCCCAGACAGTAAGCTCTGAGCTGTGGTGGTTAAAATGAACCAAGGGCCTTTGACAGATCAGTTCTGCCATATTTGGAGGACACAGTCCCATGACAGTGGGCATCACATCACCCTGAAGGCAGCTGTGGTCAGTAAAGGATGTGACTTGGGTCATCTACTGCTTTATTCTCTAGCAGTTGAAATGTCCAGGTAGTAATTTTAATTGTGCATGGAGACCATGGCTAGTATTTGATGACATTCAAGAACTGGGAAAGAGGCACAAACACTGCAGAAGCAGCCCCCAGTGAGCTAATTGCTTTGTGAGAAAAATCTATGGTATTGGAACCTGTTGGAGAACCTCCAGACTAAAATCCAATTGGGCTGATAAATCATGCTCATCTTATTAAACACAGAGGCTGCATACACTGTAAGTGGCCCAAAAGGAGAAATACTTTTCTTCTGGCAGGACATTCTAGCTGGTCTGTCATTTCCTTTTAGTGCCTTTTGCCCTGGAGTATTAATATGCCCCAGAGCACTTCATGCTACCTAACCCTTCTAGGAATTCTCAGTCAATTACACCTGAATTTTAAAACTCTCTATTCTGTCCTAACTAACCTATAGGGCTATAAGGGACAGAAAGGGCATTACCAATGAAAAAGCTACTCATGACTCAAGGGTGCTCAGCATTACAACATTTCTTTTTATCAAAGCAGTGCAATGGCAGAATAGACAATCACAAATACGATGATGCCACGACTTGAGACCCCTGGACTTCAGGAGATCACTTAAAATGTGAGGTCTTGCAAACCATATTGCTTTAAGTACATTAAAAACTGCAAGCATAGGTTAAGAAAGGCCAGCTAAGTAAACTGATCTTCTTTAGAGCTGCTCTGTGTTTAGAAAGCTGGAGTCAAGCACAATGAGACCATAGCAAAGGAGAATGACCAGTACTGCTACCATGACCTCAAAATCTCCCTGTGTTCTAGTCCAAGTGGAATGAAGGAATCAGGCAAATTGCTAAGGCAGGTGCAGAACCACACATCCCTCTCGACACCCCAAGATGTCTGCTATGCAGTCAAAGTCCCACAGGGTAAACAAGGCTGTAGCATCTGCTAAGACCATTTCCTCCTTTCCAGGTGAAAGTCAAAACAGCAGCAGAACAGGTAAGATTGTGAGGATTCTGGAGAAAAGAGAGGGAGCAGTGAAAGGAGCAAGAAGGAATTTATTGCTGATAAGAAAGAATTGCAATATTGGAATGTCTTCTCTCTACAAAGGAGCGAAAACAGGGGAGAGAAATATCACCAGACCAGCCTTTATATTTGTTTAACAAAACAAAAAACAAAACAAACAATCAGAGATGATTAAACTAACAGTGTTTTCAAATCCCATTTTGGATAGATGAGAGAGAAAGGCTCATGAGCTCGGACTTCTGCCCAGAGTAATGGTGTATTCAGGGAAACAAAAAAGCCATTAGCTTAGTCCAGTCCTATACTCCTAATGTAACGTTTGTGTAGACTTTAAAACTAAATTGTAAGCACAGACCTGGTCCAGAATTATATTGCTTGCTTCTTTTAAGTTGTATTGGGCTGAGTACACACACACAAAAAAAAAGCTGTTTGTTATTCTGCATTTTAAATTGTTGAATTAGAACAGAGACTACACTGCTTTATCTTGCTTAATTCCACAGGTTCCTTCAAGATGTAAAACACAATGGTGTGATTTTAAGGATGCTGGGAAATTGTGGATGCAAGACTAGAAATTGCTGAAAAGAGATTATAAGGGTGATGACATATCAGTAGCAAAGATTAGAACGAGATTTTATTTGCCCAAGTTTTAAGTAGATGTGCTATTGCATATCAGAATTTTACTTCAAACTAAAGGTCTATATGGAAACTAGGAAAATGTGAATCTGGAGAGATTTCAAAGAGAGAACTTGATAACATCGGGGTATTCGCACTAACAGCAGCATTATGGAATTCACTGTATTTTAAAATTAAGGACATGGCTCGGTAATTGCCAGTCCTGTGCACTTACATATTCTAATTGAAATTTTACATTCTGACATAAACTATGTATCCCAAATATAGACAGCCTGGTCTTTTCTCTGTAACTTGCTACTCAAATACATCAATTATGGCAATTAAATTGGATATGCTTTTATTTTATTAAAAATAGCTGTTTGAAGAGTTCAAGCCAGCCAGTTCAGCACAGTCAATGGCAAGTTATAAAACATTTCAAATTACTTGTGTTACCTTTAAGGAATGCAGTGATTTTCAAGAGCCAAACAGAACAAATAATCTAAATGATTAGTTAGCTTTTCTACTAATATGCTATATGTAGCTGTCTGATGATTTACTCTCTCATTATTCCATTAATGGAATCAGCTAATAAAACACAAATGAAAAGCCCAGATATTTTGGACAGTCACCAAAGTCCCATCGTGGCTTTATTTCCCAAAATGAAGACTTCTCACATGACAGTGACAGCAGATAGGACAAACTGAGAGAAAGCAGTTTCTAACTGGTTTAACATGGCCAGCCTCAAACCCTCAGCATTTTAGCTGCTTCCTCCTGTCTTTTTTTAAAGTTTTCCATGCAAGTAACTTGGGGAACATAAAAAGAACAGCAGAGGCAGGGCACACTTGATACCACTCCACAAGATGAAGAGACCTGCTTGCTGGAGCAACGCACTTGTTTAAACCCAGAGAGGTGGGGGAGAGAGGCCAGCAATGAAGGATGTGTACCAATTACTGTTTCCACACAGAATCCCATGGAGAGCAATAGTGCAAGAATCCCATTCATTTTGTTTGGATTCATTTATTTCCAAATGTTAAAAGTTACTGCAGCACATAACGTAGGCACAGTAATAACATCACTAGGGTACACTGGCCATTGTAGTTTGGATCATTGTGAAAGAAATTTTTATTGAAAAAAAAAAAAAAGCTCAAACCTGAAAAGTGTGGAAGGAAACCAGTATTTAAAGAGATGTGTTGTATAATGTCTGCCACTGAAACCTTTGAAACAGAAAAATCAAATACTCTTTCAATTAAGATATGAGTGCTGTTATAAAGTTTCAACATGGAATTAATGGACTGGGGGAGGAAAACATTCTGACAAAGCACTGCTACAGCACAATACTGGAAAAATTTAAAGTGTACAAGCAGACCTACTGAAATCAGAGGAGCATGATTTGAAGGTAAAAACATGCCCATGCTTAAATAGTCTTCTTTTTATGTGTTGAGTATCTGCTAATTGTCTTTACAAAAAACTTTGAATAAAGTTTTAGAGAACCCTTTTAAATTTCTTGTGAATTTAAAATCCTCTCCTACCTTAAACTAGGACCTAGAGAATTAAATCTAGGGAAAAAAAAATCAATATTTGTTCTAAGTTTTAGATTTACATTTGGTGATTTGTGTTATGCCTTATTTCATAAAAGACGTAACTAAAGATCTTTCTGGCAAGCAGTGGCACAGAATTGGGCGGGCATGAAGTGGTCTTGAAAAGGTCACCCACACCAGTATTTCTCAATCTCTTTAAATCTAAAGCTCCCCTTCGCCTTTCTGAAAAAAAAACCTGAATGGCTGTTTTGGGCAGTGTCACCATAATTCATCTCTGGCCCGCTCCAAATCAGTTCTAAACATCTGTAAATTTTTTTTTTTTAACATCGGTAAATTTTCCCCCAATTTGCATCTCTGCATCTTGCTGCTTGTTTTTGTTCACATAACATTTCTTGCCACTGCTTATGACATCTTATGGTCCACTGATTGAGATACACAGATTTAGTCCATCTTACTGCTTCATATGTGACCAGCCATATCTGACAGGCAGCTGTTTTTACATTTCCCCAGTGGCAGAGATGGCACAATCTCTCCAGCCAAACTATCCTAGAGGTATACATACCTCAGCTTTGGAAAGATTTTCCTAATATGAACTTAAGCCATACAATCCTGTTACTTTTGGTCCTAATTACAATTATTTTATGATTATTTACTATAATCTGCATTCTCCTGGAAACTGTGCTAGGGCACATGGAAAACAAAGAAGTGGTTGGTGACAGCCAACATGGCTTCACCAGGGGCAAATCTGTCTTTTTATGGTGGAGCTAAAGCACTGGTGGACGGGGCAGAGCAGACTTGTGCCAAGCATTTGACACTGTCACATGTGACATCCTTGTCTCTAAACTGGAGAGACGTGGATATGATGGATGGACCTCAGCAGGTTTCTTATGAAACTGGAGGCACACAGATTGACAACAAGCAATAAGAGGAGCAATAAACATTGGCAAGCAAAATAAATGTCCATTTAGAAGATCAATATTCAATAAGAATAAATGCCAAATTCTAAAAGTCTATATATCTATCTACTGCTTCTTTCCTAGCTATAAGGCCTGTCAGAGAAGAAAATTAGATTATTTTGACATAATTTGGTCTCGAAAAATCTGTGTTGGCTGTTAAAATTGGCATATACAATTTGAGATGTCAAAAGATTTAGATCATTGGAAAGGTAGGGCAAATAATTGAAGCTCTGATGGGCCTAACAAGACTGTCGTAATAAAGAAATCACTCAAAGGAACTTCGTTCAGCAGAGCTGAACCATCAAAACTGCAGCTAATACGCAGCCAACTTGCTAAAAGAGAATTACTTCTACTCTAAATTTATGCACTCAGTATAGAGGAAAGCATGAACCAAATGTATGTAACACAATATAAACCTCAGAAGAAAAGAAATACCCCTCCTTCTGACATTGCTCTTCCTGCATAGCAAACTTGGTGACTGGCAGTACATTTTAATCCAAATACGCGCACATACAAAATTACAGATACATCTTGCTCCCCCAGCGACTTTATAACATGTTGCTAGGTAACAGTGCATACAAGTCAGGTTTCAAGACCTTTAGTAAGTCACCATGCCTTTTGCATGAATAATGTAAATTTGTATCCTTTCTCTGATGCCAATAGAGCAGACACTGAAAACATGACCGTCTGCCAAACTGTGAACAGCTTCCCATCAACTGCTACATGAAAAGCCACACACCAAATTGTTGCATGTTCTCTCAGCTTTCAGACTTTCCCCCCCTCTCCTGTACTCTGCTCTCATTCCTGCTACATGCAGCCATGACAAGCACCACCCTCCCCAGGCCAGCCCTGCTGACGTGCAGAGCCTCTTTGTGCACAGCAACTCGAATTTAAGATCGACATCGGAACAACAACATGTGTGGGACAGCTGTTGGACAGTGTAAGATGGATTCCATATCAAGCCCAAATTTGAAACTCAAGTAAAGAAATGTACAAGCAAATCCAAACAGACTCATCCTGCCTGCTTTTTGTCAGTCAGAATAGTCACTTATATTGATGGATTATTTAACGTTTTTTTTCAGGGGGAGGTCCTGTGGCTTCTTCCAACCAACACAGCAAGCCATTTGAGCCAGCCCAATTCACCTCTTGCTTGCCCTTAGCTGTTTTCTCTTTTCCTGGCTGGATCCATGAAGCCTAAGTCTTGATTTCTTGTATTAACCCATTCTAATCAATTCCTCACAGAACTGTGATCCCAGGGGTATAAAGATCTGGAATGATGAGGAAAGAAAGATTTTCCTAAACAAACAGGTGTGGTTTTACCAAGACTGGGCATTAAGACAGAACTAATTCCTTAGTTTATCTGACAAAATTTGGTCAAATACAACTCACTTTTCATTTAAAGGAGAAAGCTGACTAATTATTTTCTGTTGTAAAGGTTTTCTTCTATTTCCAAAGCCTAAAATGTCCCATAGGGACTGAGATCTCATTGTGAAACAGAAGTTCCTTGAGTGACATTTTTCCTGATTTCTTTCTCTTCAAGAAATTCAAGGCCAATTTCAAAAATATTTGGCATAGAACACCTCCTCAGCATATCAACTGTTCTGAAGTATTCAGTCAAATCAATAAAAGAGCACATAAAATATAACAGATCCACCCTAAACACATCCTACACTTCAGCCTAAGACATGAATATCATTCTTATAGCAATATTCTGACAGTGAAAAAGCACTAAACACATGTTTGGCTTTAGATATAGATTTCAATTAAAATAATAATAATTTTAAAAACCTGTACATGAATCTTTAGAACTACTGTTCTTTTAATAGTGTTAGCAACAAAACCCAAAAGCAGTAACATTCACACTTCACATGCACTTACTGCATAGGCCTCAAATAATACTTGGAAAGGAAGGTGACCAATACTTTATTGGTCCTTTTTAACAGGTGGGTGAAGGCAGAAAACTTAAAAACTGAATTTTTGAATGTGCTGGGCACTTGGGTGACCCTCAGTGATTTCAAACTGGAACTACAGGTATTCAGCATGCCTGGAAAATGCATCACAAGAGATCTGCCAAGGTAAATACTAATGAATATGAAAGCCTGGATAAACAGTTCTCACTCCTAATCCCAGCAATTAAACAGCAAAACCCCTCTCTCCTCTCACTGTTTCCCCTCTGCCCTCCATCATACACCACTGCTACCAAAAGAAACAGGAAATTTTAAGTTAAGAAGCTATAATGTTTTTGCTCCTAGCAATTTCTTGACTTAGTAAAACCAAGACAAAGTATCTCCTAGCCCATAAAAGAGTAGAAGCAGCAATTTTTGCAGCAGCAAAACTGCTGCTCAATTACCTGACAGCTTCATAAGAAAATCTGATGCCATCTTGACAGAGATGTCTTGGCTGAATAGTGCTGATGCTGTATTGGCCACAAAGTCAGAGGAGTCTTTCAGCTTTGTGTTGTTTGGAGCTCTGTCAACAGTGCTAAGAGCAAAAGGTGCAGCTGAGGCGCCAGGGTCGTCTTTGGGCTCTTCTTTCACCAGCAAAGGCAGAACGCCCCCAGCAGGCTGCCCAGCCACATCGGGTGTTTTGGATACAGATGCTGATCCTGTGAGGTCAGGCCCCACTCCTTCCCTCTGTGGTCCCGGGCAGGAGTCACTGTTTAGCTGTGGTGACCCTTTCACCTCAGTTTCTGGCATTTCCTCCTTCACTTTGGACTCTGTCCTGAGGAAATGTTGGTGGCAGCGCATGTGGAGTTTCAGGCTGAAGTGGCGGGAGGAGGTAAAAGGGCATAGCTGGCATTGGAAGGTCTCACCCCTGTCTTGGTGTTGATGAACCTGGTTCAAGAGGTGAAATAAAAAAGCTTGTATTAAGCCAAGCAGATTAATAGAATTGCAGAAATCTCAACTCTGTTTCTCACACTGTTTGGAAAAAAAAAAAAAAAAAGAAGAAAATATTAACTAATGAGCAAACTCTTCATTCTGAGCACTTGGAAAATGGTCAGACCCCAAGAACAGTAGGATTCTTTCACACAAGTCAAAGAACGTAAGCATCGGACTCGAGTGAAAAAAAAAATAAAAATCAGGAACATCTGTTTCTGCAGCTTGGAAATGATGATGTCTGCTTTGGATCAAACAGTCCTTACAATCAGATCCTGATGACCTGTCAGTGCATAAAGACTTCCAAGCTATAACTAATAGCTTTCTTGATTAAAAAACCAACATCACTCTGTACAACCTAACTAATAAAAATTTTTCAGAGCAACCCAGCTAAAAAAAACCCCAACCAACACAGCAATGTCCATCATTGATTTATGTATCATTAGAGTAAAAACACAGCACCTGGCATTACCAAGGAGCTATTGAAACAGTTTGTTGCAAATTAATTCTACCAGAAAATAAACAGCTGTTTTATGATACAATAGAAACATGAGAGGTGGTGTCTGCCATTTATTCTAGTTTATCAGTCAATTAAGGATCACAGTTAATCTTACTGTCCTCATATTTGGACTGCAGGCTCTTTGTCATGCTCCAGTATGAATACAAGCCTGCTATGCTCAGGCTCGATCCCGATTACCTTTTAGAGGAAACGCCATCCATCTGCACGTAATGGCTCACGTACTATATGAACAGACACACTCATTAAACTATATAGACTACAGACATAATTATACAATTTCTTGCTTCATACAGTACTCATTAAAGAGAAGGAGCAACTGAACATAACAGCAGCAAGGCTGTTGAAAAATCTTTTTGCTATGGCTTCACAAATAAATTTTAAATCCTGACAGCAGCACCCCAGGCTACTCCCTGCAAAAAGGCTGGCAAATACATACATTTGTTCCTTACTAATGGATGAACATGTGATCAGGGCACACTGGCACCAGCTGAGCTCCACACATTCACTTTCACTTGTGACTCAAGTTGGTTGGAAACATTTCAGTGAGACAGATTTTTGTTGGAAAATGGCAATTTGTTGAATGCAAAATATTTCACCTGAAACATGGAGAGGTTTGATGAACTCTTGGCAAACAAGGTGTGATTCCCCTACCCTACTGAGTGGCACTCTTCCTACCCCCTGCTCCCTGGGCTTGGCTCAGAAGCAGCCAGCTGTGCCAGGGATCTAAGGCTTGCTGCTACAGCTTGAGAGTCCAAAAGCCCAGAGGGCTGCAGATCTACACGAGGGAGCTTGGAAAACTTAGCTTTAGCTAAGGCTTTCAGCCCTTTCCAGTCTCCTGCAGAGCTGAGATCTGGATCCTGAGGGTCCCAGTGCAGACACCACAGTGCTCCAGGGTAATAGCAGCATTTCCCAAACAAGACTCTGTCAGAATTCAGGCTGGAGTTTCACATAGTGGTAGACTTGGCCTGATTGATTTCCTATATTGTAAGAGGAACTCAGTCACAAGCTCAGATCCAGGATTTCCAGTTCTACACAAGCGCTCAACTCAGATCAGCTGAAATGTGAAGATGGGGGATCTCCCTCTTTTGGTACTTTTTGCATTCAGTGAAGACACATTTCACAAGTGTTGTGTAACTTTTCATTCAGTGGTTCTTTGGTGGCTCTGGGGGTGCTAGACAGATAGCAAGAGAGTATTTCTCTTGGCCAGAATGACATTCTCAATATTGTCTAAGCATGACATTTACAGACAAAATAATTCTGGAATCCTATAATTGTACCTGACAACAACAATGACAACAACAACAAAAACAACAACAACGACAAAGAAAAAACAGTTTGTTAACCTAACACATATTTAAAGCAACCTTGCAGAAGAATAGCAGCACAATAAATTCTAAATATTAGCAGGTTACAATGAAAATGCCAACCAGATTGCTTGTGTACACCAGTGGAAGCAGGATGGTCTGTGAGCACAGCAGTGTGTGAGCACTCTTCACAGAGAACACCGAGATGTACTCAGGGCAGCAAGCACCCTCACCATGGCAACTTTATCTCTTACACCCACAGATTCTGTGTGCCAGGGTTTCTCTCCAGGATCCCCTTCAATCAGCATTTCCCTGCCTATGTGTTTAACCACATCTTCCAGAGTTCCTTATCACAACCATGGATCCGATGCCTTCAGAAGGCTGTCACTGCTGCAGGCAGGTGACAGAGCCTGTGTGGGAGCCCACCTCCTCTCCCTGGGAGTATGGCATGCCACCTCTGCAATTTCTTTTGAGAATGGATCAAAATAGGAGCCACTGATTCATTTGATTTGAATGTTTTTCTCCTGCCCAAAGACAGTAACTTCATCACCAATGGATTTCTCATAAAATAAAGAATGTTTCTAACACGCAGCCAAGGAATGACAAAATTCAAACCCAAATATTTTGAGTATTGAAAGGAAAAATTCTAGACCTAGGAAAATAAAAAATTTAAAAAAATTAAGCCAAAGGTTTAGCCCCCCAATGTCCAGAGTCCATTCCCACCAGAAGATTTTAACTTTTATTTTATTTTCAAAAATAAATAACATTAATTTAAAAATTTGAACACTAAAGCTAAGCTAAAATCCCTCTAAAGGAAAAACTATCCCTTATTTTTTCATTCAACAGCAGCTAAAAGAGCCAAGAAGGGCCATTCTTTGCCCTTTGGGGGAAAGAGTCAAGGCAGCAACTACTTGCTGCAGAATAAAAAACAAGAAACCCCGTAGAGCTACACAGAAAGCCACAGAGGAGATTTAGGCCATGCAATATTACAGTCCAAAAAGCTGCCTGCTCCCTCCATGAGGCAGAGAATGGCTCTTATACTGTGCTAATGCTACCCAAACCATCAGATGTCTTCTTTAGACTCCAACAGGTTCTTCCTGCAAGAACCACAGGCAGGAGGAGACAAAAGTGCAGCTGGCAGGTTTTCCCCAAAGTGCCAGTCTGAGCCCAGCTGCTGCCAAATTTGGATTTCTCTGAATTACACTGCAACAAACCACAGTGCACAACCTGCTCATACACAATGCTTCTTTCAAAATCCCATAAAACTACTGTTTGACTTATGCCGGAACCACTTGAGGGCTTCTGGCTTTGGAGTTTATTTCCTTTAACCAGGGATGTTCTCCTTGACTGGCCAAAGGACTTGTATCATCTTGATTCTAACCCTGCAGCCTGCTCAGTCTCAAATGATATTTTGTGGTTCTGCAGTTTTTTCAGTGTGTGCTTGCTGTGACACATGCAGTAATATTCAGCAGAATTACAGTGTCCTTACAAACTTTAGGCCTTGTTTGAGGACTTGGGTATTAGTTATCTATTGGTCAAAATTTTCAATTTTTTTCCTCTCAGTTTCTCTTGCTGCATCCTCATTCTCACATTACAAGAAAGAAAAAAAGAGGCCATTCAGTTCATCTTCTCTATCAAGCATTATTCTGATCACACCTCTCTCACCCTCCTGGCAGTCCCATTCTTTTCAGCTTCTTTCTTCAAAGGCAGTCCTTTCTAGCCATCCCACTAATAATTTTCACTATCAGCTTTTAAAATCCCTTCTATTTCTCATGTCTTTTCCAATGCAGTGACCAGAAGTGGCAGCATACCATATGCTAATAGTAACATTGTTACATTTTCAGTGTTATTTCTGTTTTATTCTCCAGACACTCAAATATCTAATGTGCTTTTTAACCACTGCTCTGCATGCCAAGAAAAGGTTTTCATTGAACTGTCTATAACAATATCCAGATATTTTTCCTGAGCAGTTACAGTTCATTATATCCGACAGGCAGGTGCATTATTAGACTCTGGTTTCCAAGGTACAGTACCTTCTATTTGTCAACAATAACTTCATTTGCCCCCTTGTTTATCAGGCAGCCAGCCTCCTTTTGTTCCCTTTCAAGCTTTGCCTTTTTTAATCTCAATTCATGCACATAAGGTTGTACCATCTATAATTCTCTTACCCACAGTCATCACTCTGTGTAGATCACATTTGCTAAAATATGCACAATTTCACTTTTAGTAATGGAACACCCCTCTGTTAGCCTTTTGTTATGCTTAAAATTGCTAATTCCTTCCTACCCTTTGTTTTACTGTCTCTTGGAGAATTTCTAATTTGCCATAGTACATCACATTGCTTAATTTATTTGGCAGCTTCTCTGGGAGAAGCTTTGCCAAAGGCTTTTTTTATAGACCAAATAAATTTCAACTGATTTTAAAGTCCGTGATTTTCCTGACATGCTCAAAACATCTTGGTAGAGGAACACATTATTTTCTTTTACAGAAACCACATGTTCCCATCCTATCACATCATTTGTATCAATGTGCTGGGTTTTCTGTTACTTTTCTTGTTTTGTTTTGGTGGTTTTTTTTTTGTTTGGTCTAAGAGACTGTGAGGCAAATATATAGCAATGTGANTTTTTTTTTTTTTTTTGGTGGACATTGTAACTTTCCTGGTATCGTAAGCCACTTTTTAAGTCATCTTTTCATACTTAAAAACATCCCTGCTGATTTACCAGCCATACAGATGTACCACAGTTGCAAATACATGTGATCCCACCCAACAGGGTAAAACAGGAGTAGGGGTGAGGAAAAGGTGACACAGGCACATCCTGCAATTTTGTGGTACTGCTGAGGTCGATCTTTTCCCTTCCCTTTCCCTAAAGCTGGGTAATGCTTTGCACATACTCTGCTTTCTGGTTATGAGGCATAGGCATTCACTTTTCTTTTGTGGGATTATTTTAAAAATTGAGTACACTTTCCATTTTAACATCTAGCATGTGCCCTCTGATTTTTCATTCTCTTTTCCAACAAATTCCCTCTTTTTAAAAATATTGCATTTTCAAAAGTTTAGTGCTGTGTTGCTAGTTTTGATCCTTTCCCTCAAGACACATATGTTATTTATATAGTATTTTCTTTTTTTAAGTATTTCCTTGCTTTGCTTGAAGACAAGGGGGAAAAAAGGCCTCTCTGCAGTGCTGGATTGGATTAGGTGTTAAAAAAATTATTTTTTGAAGAGATTTAAGGTCTTGTCTTATCCTTGTCTCATATGCAAAAAGTGAGATTAAAAGGGAGATACTTGAAGTCATTTGTGGTGCCTGTCTGAGACTCTGGGCACAGACTTTATGAAACTGACAGTTGAAAAGCTGTGCAAGTTTGCATCAGCTCCCCTCAGCTGCTGGGGAGGTCATGGAATCACAGGTGCCTCCCAGGGCTCTTAAAGTTTAACTTAAAAAGAAACAAAACCTCCTCACATAAAACATATTCAACCTCCCTCTCCCAAGAGGTGAAGATGCTTTGAAAACAACCGGTCCTATACTTCACCAAAATGGATTAGGAAAGCTTATTTAGTTATCTGACACTAGCTGAGGAAGAAAGAAGAAAAAGCAAATCACCAAGGGGAACTGAACACCTGGCCCCATTCCTCAGGACCTTTCCTGATTCCCACTACCATATCATTAATAGGCTCCCTAACTGCAAGGCTGATTATAACCCTCTTTGTATTAGACAAGAACATTAATCTGGATCTCACTGAGATGGTTGCTCTTCATAAGCAGGAAAATCCTGTGGTTGAGCATCACATGACCTGCCTACTACTGCAATGAACCTGTTAAGCTTCATCTTCCCTTCCCTTATTTTCTATCAAACCCTCATGTTTCACAATGCCAAACTTCTTTTCCACTGCTACAACAGATAGCTCACCCATTCCTGCCTTATGCCTATATAGCAGCACAAGGAACATTTATAGATATTGGTTTTGGCCATATGCTCCTCTTCCTCCCTCCTTCTTCCAAGTGCTCAGCTAATATCCTGTTGCTTTCTTGGAACATATCTGCATGATCTCACAGCCTATCTGTCCACCAATTGCTGAGGAAGATATGTGCATGATCCAAAGGCACCAATTGGCCAAAGTCTGACTGATGCTTGTGGTATTGCTCTGAGCAAAATGTAATCCCTACCAGGAAAAACAGAAAAGCCTGACTACATCTTGCTGAATTACACCACAACTTTCCATTGCCTTCAGCAGAAGTAGTACATAGGATACTGTCTCAAGAAGAAAACACAATCCAACTGAACATATATTTTGATAAACAGAGAGAAGGACTCAAGCATAATACTTGCTGCCTGCTTGGACAACACACCTCTCTCAGTTACCCATTCATTTTATCCAGCATCATGTCCAGTTCAGTACTCTCAGCATCCCTGGAAACCATGTTGTGACACCAGAATCAGCTGCTGAGATGCTCCCCCCAGATTCCTGGGAATAAGAGCCCAAACTTGTGGTTAGGCATGCACTACAATTTGCCTCCAAAAAAAACCCGTAATAAAATTCTGTACTGCATCTATTTTAGGATTTTTATAAGGTGCCTATCACTGCGGAATCTAAACACAATGTAACAATTACAGTCAACACTGTGTGCCTTAAAAGGCAGGCTACTCAGCCCCCTTGTTTGTTGTGTGTCTGTGTGGAAACTTTCCTTCTGTTTCCCTTCTTGTGCCTTTCACTTCCTCGCCTCCAGTTGTGAGCTGGCTCTGGCAAAGTGCCCTTAGTGGAAGAAAGCTTCATCCATGTGGTGGGTAGCACATGCAGATCTGAATGTGGGTCAGGGCTGGAATCATTCCAGCTCTCTATTAAGTTTTTCTCCACAGCAGGGGACGGGACACCAAAAATGTTGGCAATGTTGTGTTCTGGGTCAGCCACTTAGACATGTTATAATTATCATAAAATTAAACAGTATATATATATATTATATAGTTATTGGTCATTAGCCTAAAGACACAGTAAGGAAGGCCCATATGGACACGCACAGACCACTCATGGAAATTAAATCTTCAAATAACCAGTTTCAGTGGAGAATGCCTACCAGAACCTAGAAAAAAAAGGCGGTTCAAGCTCATGGCTATGTTGCCTGAGAGGATGCAAATATAAAATAATCCAATTTTTAGGACTGCAGCTGAACAAAACACATTCTGCCTGTTATCCTTATCAAATGAGAAAAAAAACCTGAAAACCAAAGAGCAGCATAAACAAAGATTTTAAGGTGATTTACCTGGCCCTGAAAAAAAACTTGGTTTGTTACAGCATCCTGGCATAAAAGTTGACTTGTAATGAATGACAAACACCAGCCCAGTACCTTAGTTCTGGGTGGCCTTTTAGGTTTTGAAAAATGTGTCTTCACCTGTAGGCACAGCTGACACATGGGGAGAAATGAGTGGAGAAGCAGAAGCAGCTCTACCTTCATGGGCTGCTTGCCAGAAAGGAGACAAGGCCAGGTAGCTCCCAAAGGATACTAAGACAATAAGAAAACCAACACACACCCAACTGGCATAACCAGAACACTGCAACCTAAGTAGCTCCCAGCTGTACTCTACCATTTCTGGTGTGTATTCAGTCCATTTTGAATGCTGTTGAATTATATATGTTCCAGTTTTTATAATATCATATACATATAGATTTAAGGGCAGCACTGTTTATAATGAGAAAAGAAAACTAATATTTTTTTTATTTTTAATCTTGTTATCAATTTATACTTCCACCAAAAGGAAATCAAATTATGTCTGCCACTTTTGGACACAAGGGGCACTAACATGCCCCTTCCTCATTCACCTGCTTCAGTTTTGATGTGATAGAAAATAATTTCATTAATGGTTTAGTCAGTTGAGAAAAGTGTATGAAACTGCTTAAAACTAAGGTAAAATATTATCTTTCAGATTGTTGTGCTTGTGATTCTTTGCACCTATCTGTAAGACCAAAAAACAAATGCAAATCACCTGGCTTTTTAAGACAATTCCTTTCACCTCAAAAAAGGACAGTTCTGCCAGCAAAGATGCCCAAGTCCATCATGACCTTTATGACTGGACTGCAGTGATGGAGGAGACTTCAGATCAGGCCTCCACATTAAGGCTGAAGGTGGCTGTAATCTCTTACATTGAGTCAAGCAGGCCTGACTCTGACCTCATGAGTTTCTAACCAAGCATTACCCAGTCATAATCACAGTATTACCAAATAATTAACACTACATGCTACATGATTGTACAAGAAAATACATTTTAAGCAGATGCAGACTCAGCTAATGAAAGTGTTAACGCTGGGAGGGGAGCAGAAAAGAGCACAAGGGCCTCAGAAAGCCATCACTTTGAGAACACACAGAGACAGTGAAAAAGTCCCTGATTTTGTCCAACATCCTACCTGTGACCACCTGCAGAAATCACCATGCCAAAAAGGAAGGCAAAGATCCTCAACCTTCAAACAACATTTTTTGCCAGTAAGGCAAAAAAATGCAGAGAACAATTATCTCTGCAGGGAACAATAGGGATGGTCCTTTACAAAGCAGAGGACAACAACACATCTTTGCCAGGGAGTAGTAAGCTTCTAGGTGATGCACACTTCTGTGCAGGTTGTCAACAGCTGAAAACAAACAAGCAAAAACCCCCATGCTTTCTTTCCATGCTGTGTTCCCATACTATCTATTTTCATCCTCTTCTTAGGTTGGCCATCTGTGCCCTCTAGTCAACATGGAACAGCAAGTCCTAAACGAGAGAGCCATAAGCACTGAGCTTACTTGATAAGGATTAGCATGATACACTGAGGATGCCTGGGACTAGTGCATTGATCTACAGTAGAAGTCTTAAGGAATGAGCCTTCAGACTATAGGGGGATGATTTTAGATCTAGCAACAACTTAAACCACAGCAAGATCTGATGTTGTGACACAAGGAATCTGAATAATTTACACAGAAAGGAACAGCTTCTTGAGTGTAAGCAAAGCCATACTCCTGTCCAGTAAGCTCAGATTCTGCAGTAGCATATACGAAACCTGAACAGGCATTTCTGTCCCCACTCACACCAGGCTGATACCCTGTTACACACATTCATCTAAAACAGACAAAATGGTAACTATAATAAAACATTTCCCTACTTTTATAAAACTCAACTGCATTAACAAGGGAAATGTTTTCACTTCAGCTAATCAAAGGCCTAAGAGGACAGGTACCATTTTAACTTCCTCAAGAATATTCTACAGCTTGCAAGACTCAGCACTTTGTGTTGCAACCACGTAGTACTTCAGTTTAGCAGACAATCAGTTTCTTCACATTTTTATATTTTTCTGTATCAACACAGATGTTGCTTCCTTCAGAAGGTTATCTTCAGCTTGAGCCCAAAACTGAGTTAAAAAATACACTTTAAACTTGGAAACAAAATATTACAGTATAATCCGTCATTCATTTTGGTTTGGATGATTCACTGCTGAAATGCCCACAGTTAAAAGCTTCAGCAAGAAAAAAGTTAAAACTGCAGGCCTGTCTGTAGAAAGCAATGGAAAGATCCCTGCTAGAGCTGGCCAAGTTGGTTTGCCCACTTAGAGTGAGACACTGGCATGCATGATTATTAGGTGGCATCCTGGGAGTAGCACTGATATGATTGCATGGTGTCACATCCCAACCAACATCTCTGCCTCTGGTGGTTCCAGGTCTGGAACTGAATCAGTCACAGACAGCTTGTGTGCACTTAATTGACATAACCCAAGGCAGTTTCCACGTTTCATAAAATGGAAAGACAAGCAATGGAATAAAAGTTATTTCTTTCATTTTATGGCCTCTTTACTTAAGTGCAGGCATCATTTGTAGTACAACTAGGGAAATTTTGTTCTTCCAAATGCAAATGAAATAGTTTTCTTATATTATCAGTTTTTGACTGATGATTTGAGTACTTTGATTGTCAATAAAGATTTCCCTTACCTTCATGTGTGATTTGAGATTGTCCTTGCGTGCACAGCGGAAAGGACAGAGCGGGCACTGATGGCTCTTCAAACCTGTGTGAATCACCATGTGCCGTTTCCAGTAACTCTTCCTCTTGATAACCAAACCACAGATGGGACACTGGAAAGGTTTTCCCCCTTCTTCTTCTGAGGCTTAGCAGGAAGAAAAAGAGAGGATCCTTTACAGCCACTTGTCAAATACTTTCCCCTTGCAAACATACTCAAGATATCATTTCTCAATGATTTCTCAAGTTTCATTTGTAAAGAGACATCGGTTAAACAACAACAGGTACCAGAAGTCTCCATCCCCCCCTGCATATACCTTTTCCCCTGGATCTAGTTATTATCCCTCTGAGAAAGGTTGCCATAATTTATAAAGGTTAATGCCCCAAACTTCCTTTCACTAATCAGTAGAGGATGCTACTCTCTCACACCTGAGTCCTAATGTTCCTTATAATTAAACTGCACTGAGATGAATGCCTCTCATAATCACCACTTTTCAGCTTCATTTCCTATCAAAGGCTGGTTGTAGCAGAGTATGGAAAATATGCATAACTGTTAAAAAATGATGCATTTCTACATGTGATGGTTAGCCAGCAGGGAAGCAGGATATAAAACATGGAAGAACCCTCAACTTAACTGAAAAGCATACTGGAATAGCATGGCAGATATACTAAACACCAGAACTGAAAGAGTTTGGAAGTCCTGCTGCTGAAATTGTTCAGTTACGGCTCAAGCAGATACTGCCGCAGCATCAGCCATCAAAGGTCTTCAGGTCATAGGTTTCCTTCTGCTCCTCTAATTGCCAGGGCTTTAAATCTACTGCCTTCCTAAATGGCTGCACTCTGCTTTACTGTCCAATTCACCTAAAAAAAGGATTTGGTGGCACTGATCAGGAAAATATGGTTAGACTTCCAAGTGCAGAACCATCACAAGGTTGAAGGAGAGAGAAATTCTGTGCAAAGTTGTGCTGACTTTGCGCAACTAACCCTCCTTCCATTCAACCTCTCACAACAATTTCCTCTCATTATTATAAAGGAAGGCCTACTATTACAGTGGAACTAGATGTCCTTTTCCTTACTGTAAAAGACAAGACTGTTTTCAAATATCCAGAGCTCAGCAAGGTGCAACTTGCTATCCAAAAATTCTCTCAGACTATTTAATCTCATAACTATCACTGATAAGAATCCAGCAAACATCAAATTCCCTTGATGAGGAACTAAGGGATAAAAACCTCCAGAAAGATCTGTCATGTCCCAAAATACAATTCTTGCAATTAAGTAGGAAACAAGCCCACTGTAATCCAACTGATTAGGCAGTCATTATGTAAGCACAGAAAGGGACACAATGTCAAAGCATGTACTATTGCAAGTTCAGAAATTCTCCTTGTAAAATATTCTATCACACTTATAATAACAAATTGTTCCCCTCTCTGCCTCTCTAAAGAGTACGCCAAAACCAATGTCATAACTGCTTATGCTTGTATTAAAATATTTTTGCTTTTTTCTTCACAAAAGGCAGGAGAGAGTCAAACCACAGGAAAAAAACGTATGGGTGCCTTTTCACGTCTTATCCTTCTATCACATCTTTTCTTCAGCCTCTGGTTACCACCCAGAAGAGAAATGTGTAACAAGGTATTACCTGGTTTTGACCCCCTTAAAAATAAATCTGCAATCAAGATGAATCAATGGTGATCTAGCACATTACAAAATATGCAAACAAGTGGGATAAATGCATGTGACCTCACCAATAACAGTGGCAATTAGTGTTACTCAGGAATTGTGCCAGTGTGCTCAGAGCTGAACCCTGTTAGCTCTATACTGCATGAAGGTCAGAATAAAATCAGGGGTTGCAGTTTTCCTTCATTTATATTGATGTCTATTTTATATCACAATAGTACTCCAGTGAGGAGAGAATCAGCCAGTGTTTCCCAAAGAAGTTTTGGAACAAAATTACAAGCGTCACAGGCATTAATTTACACCAAATAAGTACTCAGTCAGTAAAAGAAAGGTCTGTCACCCACTCTTTCAAAACAATCAGAACTTAACAGATATTCCAGGCTTGCTTTTCAACTTCATCCCAAATGGATAAGCAGTTAATAAAACTAGCAATATTAACAGATTGATAGAAAAGTTAATCTTCTCTGTACCAATTTACTATAATAAACATTCAGGTCATGATTAGGTTGACCAAACCTGACATGCCATTTCAGAGGCAGCTACACACGGATAAGCCATAGCTCCAGCTTCTTGCCTGAAATAACTCTGAGCAACTAGCTCAATGTGGTGGACAAAAGAGCAGCAGGCATGCTCTTGTTATTAACTTACTCCTCTTTAAATAGCCTCCATCCTTGCTGCTCCTTACTTACATCTAATTAATCTCACTGAGTATTGATTTCATAACCAAAGCTACACGTTGCTGATGGGGAAGTGAATCAGATTTGTAACAGCAAAGCAAACTCATCAGTGCATTAGAAGTCCAATGTATGAGTGTGGGGAAAAAGTCCTCGCAAGCTATACCTACTGGGAAAACATACTTCTCTCTGGGAACAAGACAAAAAAAAGTCTCAAAGAACAACCAGACAGACACAACAAGATAAAGCATTATGTAATTATATACCTTTTTTTAAAAACATATTTTAGTGCCATAAGGTTCTATGAGCAAAAGGAATCAGAAATGTGTAACATTTATTTTCATGGCAAATGTACACATTCAGCTTTTAGCTTATATTACTCCAAGAAGGACTTCATCTAAACTAATGAAAACCTTAGGCCAGGCCCATGCCAAGAATAGTTTGCCACTTTAATTGCCTTGGCAAAACACAGCAGTTAAGCATTTATAGAACACAGTATAACACAGAGCAAAAACTGGTACTGGCTGTTACTCATTGCACCCCTCTTCCTCCTCTTCCAAGGGAGGGATGAGCATTGCAGTCCATCCAATAGCTTCTAACCTATGAGTGTTGATCAAGAGCTGCACAGGGACAGACCAGGCCTCAGGATATCCCTAAACAAAGAGGTTAGGGCAGAAAAATAGCAGGGCAATTATACAACATCCATGTCAGGCTTCATATCTGTACACTGGCTTGCTACACCTGTGCAACCAGGCTAGTATTCCTGATAAAACTCAGCCTGATAAAGCTGGAATATTCTAAATCACCTTGTGCATCTTGTGAAGATACCTGCCATGCTTCCTTTTCCACTGCAGCAGAACACTGATGACACCTGAAGCCATATGCTTCACCAGAAATTTGAATCTGTGATGTGAACTTTTTATAGAAAGAGACGAAAGAAATTATATTTCCTTATTTTGAAGATGGATCATTCAAATTCCCCTGCATGGCTTGCCACCTCTTTAAAGCTTTTGTTACCCAGACAGTTTCTTCTTCTTCCCTATAACCCTGATTCCTTGACTGTCAACAGCTGGAACTGATGGAGCAAAGTCAGATGTGTAAAATGGTTCTTGTTGAGCAAATTAGAGAAATGCAGTTTAGTTGGATTTTTTTTTTTTTTTTTTGTTAACAACAAAGGATTGTAAAAAAATTTTAATGAAAAGTGGCAACACAATAATATACTCTGGTAAATTAGGACAGGGTAGTAAGCGATTACACAAAAGTCCCATTTGTGACAAAGACAGCAGGAGGTAGAATTCTCCCTTGTCCAATATTTCAAAAGCACTAGTTTTGTACATGCTCACTGATACTGTGAGCTCCCTCACAGGGGTTCTTTGATCTTCTCCATTAAATATTTTTGTGGACACATTCTAAACTCAGTAAGAGAGGAAAATACTATTGTATGGAATAAAAGGGGAAAAAAATGTACCAAACTGTACACTCATACCTTTAAAATAGGGAAACATTTGTGACAGCTTGGTCTCAAAGTGGTACTTCAAAAAGCTTTCCTATTGTTCACTAAAGTATCTATTTCTTATTTTCATAAGACATGGAATCAAACCAAATCCAGACCCACTGAAGAGATGTTATATAAGCCTATAGCAAAACAAATACATTCTACTTCATGGTTCAGATTGTATCCATACCTGTACTAGTGGGTTTGGATGCTCTTCCCTTCGGGACTGGTAGTAACAGCAATTCCAAAGACTGTGGCGGAGTTGCTTTCTCCTGTTTCATCTCTGAAAGCTGCAGGGGATCCTCAGGAACCAGTGATTTCTTCTTCTCAGCCAGGAGGGTGCCTGCAGCCCTTGCAGCAACCTCCTTGAGAAGGGCAGCTGAAGAGGTCATGGAAGCCAGGGAAAGGAAAGAGCTGGCTGGAGGTGGGTGCTCCTGCCCAGGAGTCATGCTTCTCTCACTCACTTTCTTAGATAAAGCTGCTAACGTGGAGCTGGCTGACTGAGAGCTAAAAGGCGAGGAAAAGGATTCGAATCGTATCGTGTCCTCAGTCCTGGAAAAAGATTTATCCTGCAGAACGGCGTTGGCTGCGGCTTTCAGCTTCAGGATAGCTGAATCAGGGGACAAACCACAGGTGGTGGTTGAGTTTGGCAACCACTTACCTTGATTCCATATAAAGTGACTGCCTGCATTATACTGGTCACTTTGTTCCTGTTTCTCAGCAAGCTTTCTGGCAAGCACACTTAGCTGCTGGGCATGGTGAGCAGGTGGAGAGAAGGAGATGTTTGGGCCAAGATTTACAGGGGACTCAACTCTGCCATTGACTGTAACAGCAGCATCCAGCTTGAGGGAGCCAGCCTCCAGGAGCCGCCTCAGGTTACTGCTCAGTGGCTTGTTTGGACCAGGAGCTTCCTCTTCACCCAGAGAGGACACATCTGGAGAAAGGTGCTCCTTGCTCTGTAGCGTGTCTCTTAGTGCCTCATTTTCAATGGATCCCAGCTCTGCTGTGTTGTTGCTCGGCGTTGCACTTCCCAAAGAGGTATCAGGGGAGGTGGACTGCTCTTGAACTCTGTCCTCAAGAGACAACTTAAAGTTCTCCTGGACTTCTCCATATGATGCTTCCGAAGGAGTTTCTGAAGAATTCCCAAACCAGCGTTCTTCTTCACTGAGCTCGCCTTCCACTTCTTCCTGTCTAGTACCATCTGTGTGGAACCATGAACAACAGCATTATTCCCAAATCTGTGTAAAGCAGTTTCTTAGCATGAAGCATGCCTGACCTCTGCATGACACTCCTGAATAGTCCTAGCACACCCCCCTAAAGTGCACGGGCTTGGAATCAGCCTGGATTCAGTGACCAGAAAACAGAGCTTTTCAAAATGAATAAATCTTTCTTAGAAAACAAAATGATGACAAACCTGTCATCTTTCAGTCTGCATAACTAAAGCTGCTAAAACGGCAACAATACATATAATCATATTATATATTCATATATTGCAAGCAATTCTTTATTGGCATAGTCTGTACATCCTGCAAAATACTATGAACTCCCTGGTATAAGGCAGAGATTTAACAGATCAGAAATTACTGGATACTTCTGTGTTTGTACAGCCAGCACAGGTGTGCCTTCAAAGGCACATCAGCTACTCAAATCTCAGACCAATCCTGCAGTGACCCCTATCTAAAATAAAATAAAATAAAATAAATTTGTACTAATAATTCACAATTCATTCCTGAATAGCTGCAATGACTAATAAATGAATGCAGACTAAAGCTCTCACCTCTCCAACTACTTTGGAAAGGAGTATCATAGACACAGTTGTATAAGTGTTGTCTTATACAGACTCTAGTTGTTCTTATTTATTTGTCACTGTTTAATAAAGTTTTCAAGATCACCCTAAACAGAACTTAGTTTAGCTGAAAAGAAAAAAAAAGGAAAAGTGATGGTTCCACTACAGTTAAGCTACATTTTCTCCTTTCTGGTAACTGCAAAACACCTGAGTCTCTCCTGAGACCTACCAGTGTTTAAAGCACTGTGACCCTTGATTGCTCCTCTTCCTGACAGATATTCAAAGTCATACAGATGTGACCAAGACTTTTTTTTTTTTTGGCAGATCTTTCTGCCCAATCAGAACACAGTAAAGAACAACAGCAGACTATACTGTTGTTGAAATGCTAGAATTAAATTCATATTATCTCCTCTTGCCAGATACATCTCACATTTCTTGCTTTTAGATACAATGTCCCAAGCTGCACAAGCATCTTTGTAATCACACTACAGCAAGACAAAAGTATTTCATATAACCCTCCTCTGACATTCTGGAAATAAGCCTGCATGATATGCATTGTGTCTATGATCATGTATTATTCCCAGATTCCCAATTTAATTCCATCAAATTACAAAACTTGGAGAGAAGTTAATGAATAAAACTTAGATTTCTATTATTGCTTTGATCCAAAGAAATTAAGGAGGAAAACCTCAGACAAATGTATCATGAATATAGAGATACAAATGTACACTCTGAAAGCAAAGTCTTCGGAGTTTTTTATGTTATATAGAATATGAGGCACAATCTCTCACAAAAAGTTTATTTTATTCAAAACCCTTTGGAAAAAAGTCACCAATATTTTAGAAGCTGACAATAAACTCAGTTACCTTAGGTTTGTAATTCAAGTAGAGAAGGGTTAGCATATTCCCTTTTCAAAACAAACAAAAGCCAAACAAATGTCCAAGCTCTTAGCTAGAATTATTTTGGTATTGTCCAAGTTAACAACACAGGCTCAGCAATAACATGTGCATAAAGGCCAAGTACCATGCACATTCAAATAAAGGAGAGAGATGCTAATCAGTTGAACCAGCACTTATGTAGGTTAAAGGAGAACTGAATGTATTCCCTCTTCACCCCATGAACATTAAAAAAGTAACTTGAGCATGTCTGTACACCTGAGTGCTCTCACATGAGAGATCCATTCACTCATCCTAGATGCAAACAAGTTCTGGATTGGAAGCCAAAAAAGCATCTTACTGGCACTTTGTTTGAACTCATACACCAAGTGTAGGGCACATCCTCTGGGACACAGCCTGGAGCTGACACCACTACACAGCTCTGGAGCCAGAGCTAGCCTCCTTCCTACCACTCATCTGTCTTGAAACAATCTCTCCTCTCCCCTGCAAACCCCACTCTCTCTGTTTCTGTACTTCCCATCCATTCATAGGGAGAACTGCATTTCCCTTCACTCAGAAAGCCACTCAAACATTACAGTCTGAGGCATATTTAAGTGTAAATGGATCAAACTTTTGTTTTAGAGAAAACTACAGCTTACTAAACCCCCAAACGTCTCTGTTCCTTGCCGTGTACCCAAATTTCTTTCTTTTTCCAGACATGCACATTCCCCATTGGTCTTGCCTATACAAAAGGGCAGCCACCACCATTTTATTGACAGGGAGCAGCAGGAGAGCAGGATTCTTCATTTAAAGGCTTGCTCCCAAGCTCAGGATTTCCCTCCTCTTTAGGTAACACACTGAGAGCTCGCACTCCTGTTGCTAATCTACCTGTGACCATTCAAGGCCTCTCAAAGCTCCATGCAATTTCTATAATAAAGGGCAAATTTTCTCTCCACTCTCACTATCCCAAAAGCCAGCAGGATACTTTTTTTCCCCATCAGTGCAGTTTCTTTCTGTAGCCAGAAATCAGACCTCTAACTGCTGACACTGTTCTAATTTTCCTCTTCTCAGTAATTCTGAGTTGCTGCAGCATCAAGCCCACTGTATTTGAAGGCTGTAAGGTTAATGCTGGAAAAGCCAGGATCAGTGTCTTATCACGAGCTCAGTCAAGCCTCCCTTTAAACACCAGTGAATGGGTTTAGAAGCAGAACAGTGATGCCTGGCAATTTCATTGCTAAGCAAAGTTGCCTTTCAAGGCCTTCAGGGCAGAATTTTAATTCACATTGACTTGTGAGCCTGTGAGTTTAAACAAGCTTAAGCACTCCAGGAGAAATCAACCCAACAACTTCTTTATGATTTCAAATTATATAAAACCTTCCCTCAGAACCCAGGGGGTTCATGGGTCACCCAGACCAGGTTTGTCTGAAGCAGGACCCAACCTCCACATGTCTGTCAAGAAATTTCAGCTGTATTTCACATCTGTGGCAGAAATCTGCATGACATGTTTTTCTCTTCTCTCACAATACAGTTATGGAGCTGTTCTCATCATGATTCAAGAGTCAAGACCTGTCATTACTGCTTCTTCCTGATTTCCAGAGCAATTCTGAAACGAGAACTGCTTTCCAAGCCTTTTGCCACTGGCAGAAGCTAGTTGGGAATTACAGACAGCCTGCATGTTTCAAGACTATCACACTGCACACCACCCAGGAGCCTCAAAAAATATTTTTCACTCCTGTCAGCAATGACAAAAGGAACCAAAGTACTGTTGGGTGACTGCTGACACTGATGTAGCCCATGTATCCATCTCTGGCAAAGCCACAAATGTGTGCAGAAAGCACTGCTTGAAGAAGTGCCAGTTTCCCTCGCTCGCCAATTCATCTGCTTGCTTTCAAATACAGAGAAGTTCATTTTGCTCTTCAAGAGATCAGTTTGACAGACAAATCTTATTGATCCCAAAGTGTGTTATTTCACTTTGTGACCATCTGCCCTTTTATTTAGAGTGCTGATTAGAATCTGACCCTGGTACGAACAGAAATGTAAATATTAACTTGCTCAAACTACTTATATCTGAAAACTGAAAAAGGCAAACATGTTTGTTGATTTATACACTGAGTCACTCAGTTCAAATGCTGGAAACTTTAACTGTACCCACTGCAATGTACACATGCCATTCCAGAAAGTGGCAAGTGTGAGATGATCCACAGCTTCGCTTTGTAGAACTTGGAGGGGAGAAATATCAATGTAGTGAGTTAGATCTCCAGGAAAGGGAAGAGTCTCAAAGTTTTGTTACTGAGCAACAGACATGGGCAGTGAAAACATGATGGAAAAAACACCATTTGAAACACTAGAAATTATCTGAGAAAAGGCTACAGCTAAGGAACCCACCCCAGAGAAATGTTTTTTCATGCTAAGCAGGACGAAATTCTACTTTAATCATTCACTGAAATGAGTAAATTACAGAACTTCAATATAGGAATCCACATGCTGCAGTGATAGGAAACATACGGAAATTGTAATGATGGGATCACAGATGAAAATTAAAGCAAATGCAAAATTAGGTAGAAATCAAATAATTTCAAAGAAATGCACACAGGAAAATTGCTGATTAGATAAATTAATCAAAATTGCCCTTTTTTCAGCACTTATATTTCAAGGAAAAACTGGGAACCTACAGAACCCAAAATTTAAAGATATAGGAGAGCCAAACCTCATCTTTATTATCTTGATATCAATTACCCTGATTTGTATAAGGATTTCGGATATGATCATTCAAGTTTGCATCAATCTAAATGAAGTTACAATTACATTTGTTGTCCTTTTGACACCCAGATCATCTTCCAAATTTGCTGCCCCAACGACTCTATCATTTCATCTCTAGCACCTACCATAAACCATCCTTTGGATTATTTTACACTGAACCCTGTACCTAGGCCTACTGAAAGAGCTGGGATTAAGTGATAGCTTTACACTAGGGAACTGAGGAGCTCTGCAAAGATACCTAAAGAATTTAAAAGAACGCATTAAACTTAAATGAAGCAGGAAGCCATCCAAGAGGAGTTCTGCGGAAACACTGACTGGCTCGGTTGAGCAATCAGTTTAAGGCCAAGTAAATAGGCAGATGCTTCAAAAATAAGGCAGAGACAATACCTGAGCAAGCTAGGACTTAGCCTTGGGTGACTTTTATCAGTGACAGCAAGAAAAGTGGAATGAGTGAAGAGAAGAAACAGTTGACAACCAAGAAGGCAATGTTAACTGCAGAGGCCTTTAAGCAGTCATGGACAAGGAGAGGTGAGAAAGAGAATGAACTGGAATGCTCATATCCAGCCTCCAGGATGGGTTCTCTTGTTCTATTCCTTTCTGATTGTTTTCTTAGACCCCTCAAATGAGGACTAAGGAATCAAGCCACAGGCCAGAATTCACTGTCCTGGCAGTCCAGCTCTGGATACCCTCTCCTGCTGCAACCCAGGTTCCATCATGACTTGTCATCACCATCATATCCAAACAAGACACATTTTCCCATCATATGGTGGCTGTTAGCACAGGCTCCCCTTATCCCCATCTCACCTCTGCACACCTGAGAATATGGAGGAGAAAAGAATGAAGGAGCTAAAGACCAAATACAATGGATTCCTTTAGGTGAACTATGTAAACTGTATAAGTGCATCACTTTAGCAAGGGTAAAGAATAATTGCAAGAGACCACTTGCTAATATCACATCACTTTCTAATTCACATTTTCTCAAGGTGTCAGCTGCACATAAGCCCTTGCTTATTTCACAGCCAGGTACTACAGAAATCCAAAGGCACAGACCTAAAAATTAGAGTCATATCTGTAAAGTCTGTTCTGTGGTATCCTACATAGATTGCTCGGTCTAGCTGCCTGCCTACAAACTACCCTTTTGGTATTCAGGCTGATTTTTAAGCATTTCAAATTAAAAAAAAAAAAAAAAGAAAAAAAAGAAAAAGTGAATGTAATATTTTTGAGCTGAACAACTTTTATGGGTTTCCACATCCACCAAACCATGCAGATGTGTGTGCTGTAAGACTACCTCCAAGAAGTGGGGCACACTGTGCACCACCACCCCACAGTCTCCACCTCTAAAAAGTATTTACAGCCACACCTGATGAGGCTGTATATCCAGAGCAGCAGCTGTGTTGATTTTCCCATAGGGATGGTTGCTAGAAAATCATTATTTTAATAAAAACACAAAGGCCTGCCTTAACTCCTTTTAATACATCTACAGCAGCAAATAAGACTTAAAAGTCACTGTTGCATAAATAGTCATGTGCTGGAGTGCCCTTGGTCCCCCATTTTCCCTTCATGATTTCTGTGACCTATAATAGGTAAGCAGCACAGGAAATCACCATCCTCTTTGAATGGAATTTCTAGCTTGCTCCTTATCAACGGGATGATTATTCAACTCTTGACCTCCTCACAAAATGGTTTAGTAGTGTTGCTGGTGCTTGAACCAAATTTCTCTACTGCAGGCTGACCTAAAGAGAGCAGCACAGCTGCAAGAAGGATCTGCCAAAAAGCCACAGCTCTTCTGTTCTGTCCTTCTCCCCTGTGTTTAGGTTATGTGAAAATACTCACACAATTAAACAGGGAAAGAAGCCCTAGGTAGGACTCTGTATTTCATCTCCACATCTTCCAAGATAATGATTTTCCTAACTGGAGGGAAGGAGGAAAGGGGAAAAGGAAGGCACAGCTTTTAAAGACAGGGCATACATTCCCTACTTTTGTCCCTAATTTAAAGTGACTTTGAAAAAAATCAACACACAAGAAAACCTCAGAACATTCACCTAACAATTTCTCTAGTACTGCTTTTCTGAAAAAGGACTCAGAGCCAAAAAAGATTAGAGAATGTTAATTATTTTGCAGTAACTAGAACTCTTCAAGATGCTTTGCCTATACACACAAACAACTGAATGTGCCCAAATATTACACATTCAGGTTTGCAAACTGCTAGACAACCATAGGTTATCAAAATGCATGTAAAACACCTCAGTTTCCTCTCAAAGGCAGAATCCAGGTGTGATGGACTCTCTCAAGGAAAACGGGAATCAGGACAAATTACTGAAAAAGCTTGTCACAGACAACATAAAACTGCCTTTATTTCCAGTCCCTCAGAGGAGAGGGAAGTTGTGGTAGATGGGAAACAGAGGCAGTGGCCTTCTATTTTCAGCCACAAGCCCCAGAACAATTGTGCCAAGCATGTTTCACTAGCTGCCAAAAAGATCCATCTTTTACTAGCTAACATCCATGGAAGAAGATGGAAACACATGGTTTCTCCTGAGAAGAGCTGTCACTACTTGTTGAAGGTTCTCAGGGCTGGCTGACAGACCACAAGATAGGACCTTACAAAGACAAGTCTAATCTCCCCCAAAAGCAAGTTCAAAAGATAACTCCTAGAATGATGTATGTTCGACAACTTGCCACCAAGAAAGATTAGCTGTTCTTCTGTTCTAGGCAGGAGATTATAGCTAGTAGCTGTGGGATTAGTGTTTGAGGAGGGTTGCTTCCACTGGGACACAGATGTTTTAAGCTACAAAGAAACAGGCATCACCTTACAGCGCAGTGAGATGACAAAAGCTCAAGACCAACAGAAGTGGTGGTCCTCTATCCTCGCCCTTAGATTTGCTCTGTTGTTTGACTGCTTCATGAGCCAATTTCAACTCACTAATTTGGCAGAAAACTATTCACTCTGTCAAGAAATCAAGAAAAAAATGATCCAAAGGAGAAAGGAATAAGAAAACAGGTGGAATCAACAATCTGAGCCACCTATCTCCTCTAGTCTTGTGGGGTACAAACTACATCACGTCTTGTCAGTGAAAAAACCAACTGAGGATTCTCTCTCCAATCCCAAATGTCAACAACATACTACAGATCTCAGGGAAGAGCTGGCCTGTGCAGTCAGGATGGCCACAGCAGTGTAGAATTCTTTAGAAGCCTAATCTGGGATATCTGTAGCTGTCTTGCCCCCCGTATACTCTGATGCTAATTAAGAAAACCCTCTTCTCTAGAACTGGTAGGCAGCACCTTTCTGAGAAGAAGAAGAGTTCTAAAGACCCAGAAATAATATCTTAACAGTCAGGCACAGTAAACAGTAACCCTGAAAGTAGGAGGGCAAGAGCAGTATGTCTTACAAAATAATCAATCACGTTACATGTAAATAGTACACATGGTATAATAATATGACATTTGATATTTGCTTACTATATATGTATGATATTTGCTAACTATAATTTATAATTAGTTGATTCTAGCTGGATTTTGCCAGTATTTCAGGCACAGTGAGCTGAAGAACTTGAGGTGTGCATGTGAAACGGCACAGAACACACAAAGCCTTAGAGGAGGGGGATGTTTTTGAAGACCATCTCTCAAGAGGTGCACCACAAAAGAACAGCCTGCACAAAAAGCTGCCATCAGCTGACTTGACCCAACTTGATCACTTGATCTCTACTCAGCCCTGGTGAGGCATAACTGGAAGGCTGCATCCAGTTCTAGGCTCCTCAGTACAAGAGAGATGTGGGGCTCCAGCCCAGCTACAAGGACATTTAAGGGACTGGGACATCCTTCTTATAAGAACTGGCTAAGAAATTTGGACCCATTCAACCTTGAATAGAGACAACTGAGAAGGATCATCAGTGTATACAACTATCCAAAGGAGGGGGGGGTCAAGAGGATGGACTGGGCTCTGCTCAGTGGTGCTGAGCAATAGGACAAGAGGCAGTGGGCAGAAACTGATGCCCAAGAAGCTCCACCTGAATATGAGGAAGAACTTTACTGTGCAGTGACCACACCCAGGAACAGATAGCCCAGAGAAGCTGTGGAGTCTCCCCTGCTGAGCATATTCAAGAACCATCTGGACACAATCCTGTGCCATGTGCTCTGGGATGACCCTGCTTGGGCAGGGAGGTTGGAACAGATGACCCACTGTGGTCCCCTCCAACCTGACCTATTCTGTGGTTCTGTGATCAACACACAGAATAACTGGAGAGAAGGTATACAAAGACAGTTGATTTTTATGATGGAGGTTTTCAGAAGAAACAAATATTTCTGAGGTCAGCTTATGCTGCAAAGGCTGCCCAGTAGCCCCAAGACAGGTTCATAAAACACATGAAGTGTCAGCAAAACAATAGAAAATCATGTTCCTTGCAAAACCTATTTAATGTTACCAATGTGCTTGCAACAGTTTTATGGAGGCTGAGCAAAATACCACAGCCAGACTTACTGAAAGTTTCTTCCACAGGCCCTACTAGTATCCTATAATAACCTGCAGCTGAGGCTGGGCACACGTTTCATAGAGCAAAAGACTATACACTACAGGAATATAGACTACAGGAATATGGCCAACCTAAAACCTGGAGTCAGTACATTAACATATCAAAGGAATACACCTCTTCTTCCTGATGTAAACAGAGAAGATGATAAACCATTTCCTATAAAACCATATTTTTAGGCAGCAACTTCTGAGCCAGATTAAAGTTCCTTATCAGGAATTTCAGGCTTCCCTGTGTCTTTTAAAACCAGCTATGATACCAGTTTTTGACTCTGATAGATTATTATAAAGTAGAGGAAAAAGTGTATGAACAGGAGTTCCACTATTATTCCCACAGCTCTACTGGAAATGGGAAACAGTATTAAAAATCTGTGGTGGTTCAAATGGTTCATGTGCAAGTCTATCCAGATACATGCCCTGCACCTGGAATGGCAGTGTATCCTTGGCTTCAGTGAACATTTGCCATCTACATGTAAAGTTCAACACAGCAATTAAAAATTCTACCCTTTGTTATTATAAAGAAGCTTTAAAACTCCTTGAAATTTCTAGTTAGCCAAAATTTACTTTGGTTGCTCATTTGTTTTGCTCTAGATAGATGTCTAACTCAATACGCCATTGCAGTGAGAAAATATCAACTACCAAATGATAATAGGGATGCTGGCACCCCCAAAATAAGAGCTAAAGATTATTCTCAAGACTTCTCTTATCTCTAGCCTACAGAGACAAGACCTATCATGTCAGCCTACCTCATAAAGGAGGGAAAATATTCCAAAACTTCTTAACATTGGCCTTCAATGAAAATGAAACCTCAAACAATTCTAGCAAACAATTTGCAAAAGTTGGCTACAACCAGAAAAGTCCCCAAAGGAGGAATTTTAGTTTCCACTCTAGATCAAATTATTGTGGGAGAATCACATGAATGGCAAATATTCAATACAGTAATCCGTAACATTTTAAAGCCATCCTTCAATAGCATCTAACTCCATGAATAAGATTTTATATCCTTCGGCAGGTCATTAACGAAACCTTTAAGAAATTGCTTGTGAAACATAGAACTGGTGTCTCTATTAGGAAATTCTAAGCAGAAACACAAAACTACCTTATCTTTAAACATAGTCTAGCCGCAAAGCAAAGGCTCAGTTACTCATTTCCAAATGGCTATGTGCTTTCTGGTAGTTCAGTTCTCGGTCACAGAAGCCTCCATACCAAAACTGAAGTAATTATGAATTCTACAGTTTCTTAAATCACGTTTTGTATCCTCTTGGTGCCAAAAAACAAAACCAAACCACCCCCCCCAAAAAAAAAAAAACACCAAAAAAACCCCAACAAAAAACAACAACACAGGAAATCTTTGTTTTCTAGTCTTCATTTAAACTGGTAGCAAATAAAATTGGTGGTCTGCTATATTTTGCATACCTGTGTTCTCTTGAGCTACATCTGTAAACTGCCTGCTCTTACTGAGTGCCTTCATCAGCCAACAATTCATCTTCATTAAGGCCTGCCCCTGACCTGCCACCTCTCCAGACCTGGGTGCAGTGACAGCTGTCTCAACTCTTTACTGTGACAAAATGCATCTTCATTGCCTGAAATTCACTGCAAACCTCAGCAGTCACAACCCCAACAGTAAAAAAAAAAAGGAGGCACAGGAATTCTCAAATATTCCTCACAACTTACAGCAGCCAAGAACAAACTGATCCATTTGTGCTACAGATTATTGCACCACTGATTAACCCTCAATAGCTGTGACCCATTTTAGTGTGGCCTGTCATCTAAAACTGACAGGGTCACCACAGCAACATGATTTTTGTCGCCCTTACAGGTGGAAAGGAAGCAGAGAAGTTGCAAGCATCAATGCAAGCTGGCAAAAGAAGTGAAAAAAGTGTTCAAACATATCACTTAGTTGTATACAGACAATTTGTGATGAAAATAAATAATTCCCTGATCATAACTGCTACTTGGCATTATGTCCTGGGAATGGCCATAAGTTTACAAAAGTTCTCACATTACCCAAAAGACTAAAATTTATCTAAAATCTCCATGAAAAAGCTGTAAGTGACCTATGTTCTGAGCTGTGCATAGCAATTCCCAACTTTCCTAGGAGACAAGCCGTTGAGCAAAAGGCTAATTGAGGCACCAAAACCAGGCTGGCTGATTACCTCCTCCTTCACCCATTCATTCCAAGGAGTTGCCCTCATGAGTTGTACACACCATATAGGATCGTGCCCTTAAGCAATCCAGAGTAAATTTACCATAGCCATCACGATGTATCAGAAAAAATTGTCTGCTAAGGTTGATAAATCAGTCAATTACCTGCTTCCTTGACTTTTATTCTTGTGTAAATGTTTTCAACCTGACATTAGCAATACCTATAAGAAGATGACCTGCACGTTGCCAAAACCAACTATTTAAATTACTAGCAAATCCTTAATTACTATAAACAAGATTACAACAGTCTTGTTTAAAAAAGCTTTCTAAATACCAAAGTGATAGCACCAGAAAATAGAGCTCCCTTGCTGTCATTATTTGAGGCTGCTGGTTCCACATTACCTCTGGCTCTGTGTAGGACTCTCAGAGCTACCTCAGCCCACCTGAACACCACAGATAGAGCAGCTGCTGTTTCTCCATCACTATTCCTTGCCTGGCTGAGCACAAACACAGGGCAGGAGATTCCCAGTCTCCTCAACTCCTCCTATGAAGTCTAAATCATCTTCTTCCCCAAAACATGCACTCTCCTCATGTCTATAAAATAGGGAGAAATCTTTAACATACAGAGGAAGGTAAAGACAAACACACACTACTGAAACACTGCAATTATTGATTTCATCTTCAAGGCAGAGCTGCTTCAGTGCCCCTGGTGGGAATCTAAAGAACAGTCCAATTCTCACAGGTGGCAGAAGACTGTCAAAAATCTACAGGCCATGGTCCTTGCCAGTGAGCTGATTTGGGCTAAAAATGGAATATTAAACCTATGGCAAGGTTTAATATTCCATTTTTGGCACATGATCTCAGGTAAAATTTCCCTGTCCATACCTCCTCTCTCACCAATAATAGCAAGAGGTTCACAGAACAGGAGAACAGAAAATAGCTAATGCACAGATGCTGAAAACAAAAGAATAATTATGTGCATCATCCTTCTTCCTCTACACACAGAAGTTATTCAACACAATGGATGGTGCAATAGAACTGGCTTCCTGTATCTCTTCAAAGGCATAGTCAAATTTTGAAATTGAGAGGTGCCAAACTGTGACCAGGGTTTTTACAGGGACAGACTGATGTAAGCCTAGCACAGCTCTGATACTTAGGAAAGCTCTGTTAGAAGTTTTCAGCAGCGCTGCAAAACACACAGCAGCATCCAGAACACATCTAGTCATTTAAAGAAGCATGTTTTCCACCTTTTTCCCCACTGACCTCTGCTCCTCTGAGGGACAAGTGCTCTACAGATGCACAACCTCATTAACTTACCTCAGCTTCCCCAAGAAACTACTAAGTGTATCTTTCCTACAGGACTTAACTAGAAAACAGGCTGTCATTTAGGCAGAAACTATTTTTTTGTTACGTCATATGTGTCTAGGACCGCAGGTTAACTCCCTGGCTTGTACTCCTATGCATTGTACATAACCAACAAAGGTGGAGGAAACAGAATTTCCTTGTCTCTTGTGCACAAGGTAATCTTTGACAGCACTTTTTGATGTCTTACTGCTACCACAGAAAATAGAAGTTCAGCAGACATTCAGCTGAAAGAATAATCAGAAGTCCTACAGAAGAACATGGTACTTCTGATCTGCCTTCTCTAATTTCCTAAGGCAGGCCAAAAATGTCAGGGATGATACAAATGGCAACCTTTACTTTTCCTCTCCTCTCCTCTCCAATGCTTAAAGGCATATTGTATCTTCTCTTGAACCAGTTCCAAATAACTTCTCTTTCTATTAACTTCTGAAACCACCAATAGCACTCAGGGTGTGACACTGATAAAATACTGCTATTGCCAAAATGAAAAATAGCTATTTCTTTCTCTACTTTCCTACCTTTTCCTGACCAATCTTCTTCAGATGGCATAGAAAGCTTATCATAAATACTGACTAGCAAAGGGTGAAAAAGAGAAGAATTATCAGCAATAAAAGCAGTGATTACACCACAAGTATTTTTGAAGCAAGAGAAAGAGAAGAAAAATATATCTCATCGGTGTACTACTACTATATAAGAATAAAGCTGAAAAAAGCTGTGTGTGAAGCTGCCAATAGGTGTGAAGATTCACTACAGAAAACTTCCTGTTGAGCCACAAGGAAAAAAAAACCCAACCAAACAAGCACTCAAAAAGAGAGATCTGATGTCTGTATACTATCCTGCTGAGCCTCCAAAGATCCCCACAATGATCACATACCCCAACAGCTCTGTCATTGCAATCTAGAAGCCCTAGACCCAAAACTGTTTAAGGAACACCATTATAGCTTACAGCACCAGTAAAATAGCAAGAGAAAAAGGTCCTGCTTGCTCAAGGGAGGTTTTCATTTCCCAGGCACAAGGTTAACCCAGGTAGCTTCTGGGGAAGGGAGAAGAACATATTCTCTCTGTCTCTCTGTTGCTGCAGGTGTCTGGCTGGCCGCTCTCATAGAAAGGACACACTGGAGTTTGAAAAACTGTCAAAGAACTGGTTATGTTTGCCTACCTCAATAAGATGGTGTGCTGTTGTACATCCTGACCTATGCCTACTTTGACTTTTTTGGCTAGCTCATTATTTTCTTCTCTGAGCATGAATAAGACATTTCAATTTCCCAGCAATCCCTGTGGCATCCTGGCAAAAGCAGTTAATTCCACTAAATTCAGAAGAATAGTTACCACTACATATTCAATAATCCCAACACTTCTGTCCGATTTCCACGCAGGGCCAGGCTCTCTCCTGTGAGTATTTGGCAAAGGAGGAACACAGCATAAGCTCCAATTGTCCCTTGTGTTTTCTAACCCAGCCTCAGCCTGGAGATCAGCTTAGCAGCAGCAGCTGGAAATGGCTCTTAACAAGCAGTAAGTAGATCAGTATGCATTCCAGCTGTGGTTTCATCTCTAACCCTTTCCATCTCTGATGCACAGCCTATTCCAAACTGCAGTGATATGAAGAGGTATGAAATGATAGGATTATTCCTCTCCTAGAAACATCCCCCTGCAATAAGAATCCCCATCTGGGGACCAATGCAACTTCCATAACATTTGCATCACCCTAGCACTACAAGGGAGATCAGAAGAAGGCTGCAAAGATGGCCCATTGCTGATAATAGATATTAAATTAAAAATTAAAAGTAATGTTAAGGGAACTCACTGAAGTCATCTTAAATTATTCTAAATATTGAAGTCAGAAAGGTAGCAGCAACAAAGACTGTAAACTTTCCCTTTTACTAACATACAAAAAAAAAAACAAAAAAACAAAAAAAAAAACACATTAAGCACTCAAAGCATTGACTCTTGGAAAAGAACTTTTAAAATACATGAAATTGTTGCTTTAGAACATATTTATTAAAGATGTTCCAGGGATCAACAAAGTAAAAGAAACAACAAAGTCAACTAGAAATCCCTGTCATCTAATATGCAGGTGGCAATAAACAGAACATGGGAAGCCTCAGATCAAGGTGCTACAGTGCCTGTAATTATCCCTACTGTGCTCACAACCCCTATCAAGGGGTCACAAAGCAAAGAGAGGAGCTCACAAACCGTGTGGATGGCAATATTCAACCACGGCAGGTGACAACAACCAGAGCACCTGCTTTAACAAAAATCCCTTTTCATTTTAACTAATTTCTGTTTATTTTTGCTATAAGCAACTTCTCCTGCTTGATTTCTGGTAAATAATGGGCTCCTCATTTACCATTTTACTCTGCCCCATTACTCACCCAAGGTGTTTTGTTCTCATTAACCTTCCAACTGGTTCAGAAACAAAAAGTTTAGATTTCAGATACTGAAATTATTCCCTCCTGTACACGTCACAGGAATCCAGTTGCCTATAATTTAATTTTTTCCTCTCTCCCAAAGTCAGACTAAAAGATGGCAAATTATATTCCCTGTGTTTCTAATTCCTCCCACAAAGATGATATTATGGTAAGGTACCTAAGAGATGTTTCAAGAAGTGTTTGTTTTGTCGTGCTGGTTTGCTACCAAAGACAGCTGCTTTCTCTGTCCCTGAGAGGATTGCTTGGGGTTAACAAGCAAAGCCAAATAAGAGAGGATTAGGAAGCCACTCATAGTGGTAGGAGAGCACACAGCAACACACCATGTGGAATAGGCACTGCTCACTCCCAGACACATGGTTTTATGCACTATGCCTCAGTTTTCAACCTTAATTCAGAGGTCACATAATTAATGTACAGGCACTCAATAAGAAGTGGACATTCCTCAAGCCTTATCTTATTTCAAAGAAAGTTAGGATTTTGTGCCAAGCTCCCAGGTCAAGAAACTACTGCTATGGCTACTTAGGGCACAGGCACAGCAGAAATGACAGCAACCTGTTTTGACATTCTGCATAAAAATCCACCTAAAATTTCGATAAAGGGGAATAGCTAGAAGTGAAGAGGAAGTTTCACGTTCATGTCCAATCCATTCCTGGCTTTTCTGCTGAACAAACAAACAGGTGTGACAGTGGTAGTGGAATTCAATTTTATTTTTCTGAAGCGCATTTCTTGGCTGAGAACTCTGTAGGCTTTACCAAGAACTTTTATGAAGGCCAGTAAAAGCCTTCAAAGACAACAACTTTGATTCTCCTGAGAGTGTGTCCATACTAAATAACGCAGTGCTATGTGGTGAGATCTGAGCCAACTGGAGTATACCCACAAGTAGTAGAGCTGAATTAACCTGGGCACACTGCTGTGATAATGGCCTCCTGTACACAAGGCAGCTTATTTAGAGCTTGCTTTGTTATCTCAGTGTGGCACAGCACTGTGCAGGAAGACAATATAAACAATTATGATGAAGCATATTTAGGTCTTATGGGCAATGTTCAAGTACCTCAAGGTGGGCAGAAGAGCTCCCTTCAGAGTTATTCACAGTGCTAAAACTCCCTTTGGCAATGCAGAATTGACAAAAGGATTATGTCAGCCTTTCCTTTCTAGAACTAGGAGCAGGGTGAGAGCCTGGGGGCAGCAGAAATTGGAGCAGCTCTAGGCTGTTATGCTTACTCTGGTGCCTGAGAAGGGCTCCGCATCGGCTCAAAGTGCCAGAAAAAGAGAGGTAGGTAAGAGGAAGTTCTGCTCCAAACACATAAAGAAATGGATCCTCAGTCATTAGTTGCCAGGTCTAGATTTGGCACAGTGGTTTATAAAGGGAGAGACTCTGGCTGTGCTTCAGGAAAGCACACAAACACAGCTACACCACCAGCTGCTGTCTAAAAACACTTGTCTGACACCCTCTCGGTTCCTTACTTTGCACTCCAGATAATGATAATCTAGTTGAGGAAGATCTGATCGTATTTTAATTTTTGAGATGCGTAATTATTTGTCCTACTACACAAATCAAAGTGAAGTCTAGAAGCTTGCAAAGAATTTGTGTTCATTAAAGTCACACATGGGGATTATTCATTAAGCTAAACACACACTTAGTAAAACCTGCATTTTTTTTAATGCATTTTTCTAAAAGTAACTTGCCCTGATGCAAAATCTAACAGGCACCAACATTCAGGACATGTCCAAAACATTCGCTCAAAATAAGAAGTTGTAACTTTAAAGCAAGCTTGAACCAAATCTTTTCCCTTTCAGAAACTTTCAGATAAAATTTGAGACCATGCAGGAGAGATTTGCACCTGCATAAAAAGACTTGCAACAGAGGAAAACCACATCCAAGCTACAAACCCCAGATGAAGGCCAGGAGTGCTACAAACCCTTCTTAAGGAAGGGAATCCTTAGAGTAGGGCCATGCGGAATTCAAAGAGATGAGGACAGTAGCTCAGCTTTGAGTTGCTTCAAAAATGTTATTTCTACCCTAGTGAGAGCACCCCAAATAAAAGAAAAAGCCAGTGCAGATGTTTGGAACCTAATTTCATCTGCTGAAACTGCTGATTATACCACTCATTAAAATACTGCTACCACTTGGTAACCCTTTAATTTTTAATGGGATTTATTCTAAACAGCAACTAAATCATCAGTCTTGCGTGCAATGTTCTCTCTCCTGGTCTGCTCTGCTATCAGCATTAGTCACTCTATCCCCTCTGCTCCCAAACCTGTTGTCTAAGTACTGGAAAGAATGAGGGAAAGGACTGTTTATATAGCCCAGTTTTTCTCTGTTCACAGAATGTTTCCCTGAAAAAAACCCAAAACATGACTTTTTACCTAAATTACCCTAATTCAGATTCTGTGTGAATTCTTAACCTGCAAAATGGAAGAGCCTTATCTTAGTGTTAGGCTTAACTTGGAACTCCAATACTCAGTATAATTACACCACAAACAAGGAAATCCCTTGAAAGAAATTTCAAGGAATAGAGCTAACTCCTAAGCTGTCAGGTTTAGACAGGACATTCAAATTGGACATCCAAAATATTTGGTGTCTAGATCAAGAAGGATACCAAGCAAGGAAAACAGAAACTGCCTTTGGGAGCATAACATTACAATAAAGGTGACTGTTAGTCTGCAAAAAAGAAAACCTGAAAGACAAGCTTTCAAGTGAGCTTATGGGTACAAGTTGCTGTATCCTTCACTGCAGTAGCCACAACACAGTGTGTAAGTACAGCATTGATGCTGTCATGAGCATCAATGACATGAGCATGTATCTCTTCAAATGAAGTATGGGTCTTTTTTATATTTTATTATTATATATATATATTTTATATATATTTATATATATTTTTATATTATTATTATTTATTATTAATTTTTACTATTTAATTACATTTAAAAAAGAAAATCCCTGGAGAAAGGGATATTATCCACCTTTTTGAAGGTTTGGTTTGTGTTTTTTTTCCCTTTAGCCCAATGTAATTTATTATTCTTCATGCCCATATCAATACATAGCATGTATTGCTCAGAGAAAACATTTTAGGTAGAACAAAAAAAAAGTTTTACTTTGTGGGGAAAAAGGAGAGAGGAAGAAAACTCTCCCCATCCCCATGAAAACTGGATTCTATTAGATACTTCTGGCTACTTTGCAGTCCAGGTATTTTGTATATTATTATTATTTTTGAAAGGCATATGGTACTTTAGCCTCCAAACATCCTGGAGGGATTTGTATGCATAAACCCAAATGATACAAATCATGTACCATGAATAGCAAACTAGGCAACAAAAAAATTAGGGATAAAACCCAAACTGTTATTTAGAAAATATACCCTTAAAGAATTCCAGAGTCAAGCTTGAAAAGCTGCAGTAGTAAAAGGATTCCAGACACAAGCTCTCCTTAACCATCTGAACTCATGTCGATATTATGATTTCTTTGCAATGTGAAAGGGGAAAAAAAAGTCCTCTATACAGTGCTTCATAACAAATCACATGCCTTGTGAAGCTTCATGTTAGAAACCCTTTTAACTTCCAAAAAGTCCTCTTTTGTAGGTCATGCTCTCATTATCTTGCTCTGGGATCTGGTCTGATTAAATTATAGGAAATTACTAATACTTCACTTTGAACAGCCAGCTCCTCCTGGCTCCTCTTCTTCCTTCTTTTTTTTCTAAACTTAATTCCTCCTACTCCTGCCTTCTTACATATGAAAAAGACAACAATCACTCTGCTAGAAAGATTAAGTCATACTCATTCTTCATCCATTTTAAAAGTAAAAATGTGTTCTGTCTGCATGCTCTTACATTTCCAATTCCATGGTCTCCCTGCTGGTTTTGCTGTTAGGTCAACTATAAAGTTTGCAGGTTTGTTCTAAATCTTTGGCAACCCCATCCCCTCTAAAATCTCACTCATAAGATCATAAAGACTTAATTAACTTAATGAGCACAACACTGACTCTTTGGTAGCCCAATCTATACTCCAGTGTGATGTAGCCATATTTTGTACCATCAGACAACACTAAGACATAGCCTACCATTGATGTGCTTTAGACACTTACCACTGAATGATCTTGTAAAATGGACTTTGTTCACATAACAAATAAACAAACAAAAAAAACCAGCATACAAATTTAAAGAGACAGACTTTACATGTCAAAAAGGGTCCCCATAACGGGAGAAGGTATTTTTGAAAAATCTGTGAGGACTTCATTAGCACAAGATGGACAAAATGAGAAAAGTGTTTTCAGATGGAGTAATGGGGTTCTTTCGCAATCCACCAAAAGGCTGCTGTTTATTTGAGAGGTGCATTACAGCACCACCAGGACAACCATAATGAGAGCATTGAAATTATTAACCTCATCATACCAAGAATAATAATTTTCCTTATGTGGATTCTCTTGTGGACTCTGTGCCATATCAAGATCCTTGCAGTGGTAAGAGGTCAAAAATAGTAAGCATGTTAGAAGAATAAATAGAAGGTTCCCCTTATACATGCCATGTGTGCTAGTAAAGTAAAAAACTAATCTGAAAGAGAAAGATTCCTGCTCCTGGCAAAAGCGTTTTGTCTTGGAGGCAACTTTTAAATACCAAATAACAGCAAAAGCACTCCTAACTTTGGGAAGTCTTTTGAAAAACCCATCCAATGCATCCTCTCTTGCTATCAGAAAGTATTAGATGAAGTGAGCTGCAGAAATAAAAAATGAAGGAAGCTCTAAATCACTGTTAATTTACTTGATTGACAGCATTTTTTTTCCTCTGATGATATAATCAAGCAATAAAGACACAATAAAATAAAAAGCTTCGCAGAGTTCAAGTGTTTTTTTACTGTGTAGAAAGAGCTGAACAATTCAACACAGTGTCTGGAACACCCAACACTGTACCCGACCATGAAAGGAAGAAGACTTACACCTGCTTATAGTCAGATATCCAGCTTTTGATATGGAAACTAATACTGTATCAATTCTGCATCTCCTCCTTCAACAAAACAAATCCAGCAGAAACTGCCACTGCAGTTAGTCCTGCATTGAAAACATTCCTCAGAAACTAGCAGCAGTTCAAACTTCTCAATGTAGCATTTAATTCTGCCTAAGACTGTAATAAATGCAAGCTTTGAATAAATGGAATTGTGGCATTCATTCGCAAATTGCATTGCTGACAAGCCTCGAGACAGAACCAAACCCCAAGGAGTATCGATTGCTGCACTTAAGGCAACGTAATGCTCTAGATCTTAAACATTTACTCGAGTGCCTGAAGACTTCCCAAAACTTTTACTTTTCAGGCTGAGCTCTTCCGAGTCACATCGAGCAGTTCAGAGGTAGCAGACTTTCAGGAATCCTCGGTAAAGAAAGCAACAGCCTGAGGTAGAATGGAAAGTGAAGGCAACAAGGAGAATACAGACAGGGTTGTGTTTATACATATATTTTTAAAGATTCTTATGCTGAGTAGTTGAGAAACAAATATCTAACTGCTAAAGTAGCTGAAAGGGAAAAAAACTCCTAACACACATATACACAGAAATTAGCAAAATTCCTTAAAACATTCCAGTGGAAGTGAATTGACTTGCCCAAGTTAGCCACATCGAAATGTAATTATAAGACACACATGTACTGGGCAAAATTTTAATTTATAGACTTAATGCTGCCATTATAAACCAAGTCCACATAGCTGCAGTATTTTGTTTGGGTATGAACAAGCCATTGTCTGTCCAGCAACTTCTAAAATCCTTTCCTCATTCGTTTGTATCTTAAATTATGAAGGATGCACTTTTTTTTTTGTGTTTCACAGAGTGTGACTGAAGACATTCTGCTGGCATCTGTGACTAAACAGTTTCCCAAACCTGACTTCTTTGGACACAAAACCTCCACTTTACAATACATGTAAGCACTGGAGTCTCAAAGGGCCCATCCATCTGACTGAACCCTGAGGTTCATCCTGCTTTGAGCAGGGGGCTAGGCCAGATGACCTGCAAAGGACCCTTCCAAACTAAATTATGTTGCAAACAACTCCAGTGACTGAAAGCTCAACCTTAACTCTGCCATTTTAAGCAGATGCCACCCAAACACACTATTATTACATCTAATAATATCAACCCTTCTCTTCCTTCAAACACTGAGCTGTCAGTATCTAGCAGCTCCCTTGGAACTGAATTAAACTCTTGCAGCAGCCTGGTATATCTCCAGCAAAGTCTTGTACAGAGAACTTCTTCACTATCACATGTTTTTTGGCAGCACTGTCTTCTCAAGTGAAACTACCTGCAAACGTAGGTGAGGGCTGTCCAGTAGAGTCAGCGGGCAGAAGTGTAAAATCAGGGTGCTAGTCAGCAGTGACAGCAATCCTCGGGTGCTCTGCAGAGTCGTAACAAGGTATGAGGAATTACTGAAGGCCTAGAAACCCTGAGGACACAGCTTCCAATCCAAGCTGTACTAGAGCAGACAAAAACTTGCCAAGCTAAGTTACATTTGCTCAGTTACACTGTAACACTCACAAATTATTCTGTGAATCGACATCTGACTATTTATTCACAAACAATTGCAACAGAAGCCAAAATATCCCAGGGAGGTTTGGTAAGGTGCTACATTACTTAGGTGTCCTGGAGAGCATTCACGCACCAGCAGCAACCTGTAACATGACTTGGGAGTGAACCACAGCACGATGCCCTCAGTGGGGCAGAGTCAAGGTTGAGCACAGCAGCTGACAGCTTCTTCTGGGATGCACACGGGGCACTTTACATTCTTCTGCCACCATTGATACTTCAACATGAAATACACCCCCTGTCCTGCTAAAAAATGTATTGCTGAAAGCAGTGAGAATCAGAGAATAAAGACATATTTGACAATGAGCACCCATTACAGAAACGTGTTGCTTAAAAAAACCCCAAAACAACAACAACAACAAAATAATAAAAAACCCCACCCAAACAACTATTTATATCATCTGCACACTGAATTCCAAGATATTGTCTTAATCTAGAACACTATTATTCTGAGTTATCTACAGTATTATCACTATTGTCAGATAATAGTTTTTGATCTAGTGTAATCTAGTTGCAAAAGAAATTAAAATAAATAAATCCCACTGAAAGGTAGCATTTGTGTGGGATGAAGGTGGGTGCGCCTTTCACACACCAGGAAAAAAATCCCTCCTCCCATGAACTGAACTAAAAATTTAATCTGAAAGAAGTACAAATTAGGCCGTGTATTAAAAAAAAAATATCAAAATAATAACACACGCCAAACTCTATGGCACAATGAAGGCAATTGTTCCTCGGCCCAGAAAAAGCCGTGACTTCCCCCGGCGCGGCGGTCAGGAGGTCGGGGCCGCGGGCGGCCTCAGCCGCAACCCGGAGGCGG
>VZRH01002745.1:137782-164101 GCA_013397555.1 Urocynchramus pylzowi | reverse complement strand
TCTGTGTGACCGAGGCGTGGGCGCCGCGCTGGGACCCCGCGGGGGACCGGGCAGGCCGCTTCACCTCCTCGGGGGTGCCAGCACAGCCGGGGGCTGCGCGCTGTGGCCGGGGCCGGGTGCGGCCGGGGCATCCGGCTGACGGCAGGATGGCCTCCCCGGGGCGGCCGAGCCCCCGAGGTGGGGGTTTGCCCCTGGGACAGCTCCTCTCTTTCAGAGGCCGTATGTTTGCGATTATGAAGGCTGCGGCAAAGGGTTCACGAGGGACTTCCACCGCGCCCGACACCTCCTCACGCACACCGGGGAAAAGCCGTTCGAGTAAGGCCCGAGTTTTCACTTCTTAATCTGAAATGCGGTTTTCGTAAGGAAAGGAAGTTAAAACAGGGCGGTGGTAGAGGGCATGCGTGCCTTTGGTGTCATGGGCACTGCCATAACGGTGTGCACACAGGATGGGATCTAACCCCTGTTCTGGCAAACAACAAATCATCTGTAAAAAATGCTTAAAGAAATGGGCAGATCTCCCCCAAGAATACATTATTAAAAGACTAACTTAGTCTCTGGCTTTTAGTGTCTTCAGAGCAAACTTGAGTTGTGAGTTTCAGTAATTCTTCTGTGTGTTGTTCTTGTACAATGATTTCTGTATCTGCCTAGGGAACAAGTTTTTGGAACTGTTTGACAGCAGTAATAAATAATGCAGTTCCTTTGCAGGTGCACAACTGATGGGTGCAATGAGAAATTTGGAACAAAATCAAACATGAGGAAGCACGTTGAGCGCAAGCATCAGAATCAACAAAAGCAATATGTGGTAATTACTTTTGCACTGTACAGTGGAGGCTAAACAAGCTCCTTCTTGTATATCTGATGAAATACTTCAACTTGTTGTTATGTGGTACTTGTAGGAGTTCAAATAGCATGACTGGGATTTCAGCAAACACGTGAACTGAACTGTCATTATTTAGCCTCTAATGATAACTTAATTTCCTCAATAGTGTGACTTTGAGGGCTGTAACAAATCTTTCAAGAAGCATCAACAACTTAAAGTTCATCAGTGTCACCACACCAATGAACCTCCCTTCAAGTAGGTGGATAATTTTAATACTGAACTTTAACACTTAAACACTGTGGATAAAAATAGGTGCATTTTCTCAGCCTTTTCACTGATGTGGCAGTAAAGAAAAAGAAATCAGTTTGTAGTCAGGGTTGCAAGTATATTTCTTGTACTTTGCTCAGTGATCTGTTTTGTGCAACAATCTTGGTGCTCTGTAACTTCAGCATTCCAGCAATTTTATTAAAAAAATAACACAACACCCACCCCCCAGTTTTTAGATCATAGTTTGAAATACAGGCATAAGAGCTTACACAGTAATGAAAAATGCAGCTACCTTTATTTCCCAGTAAGGAGCAGTGACTTGGCTGACATTGAGCAGTGAGTAGTACCTAGAAAAAGGGGAGAGACTTTGACACTAAAAAGGGGAGAGACTTGGACACTAATCTTGGAAGCTGTGCATTCCAACTCCATTTGGGTAACACATCACTACAGATCTGCTAAAAGCAAAGTTCAGTCTTGTATTTCTTACAGGTGGGTCACACTTAACATGAGTGTTCATTCCACTTCACTGAAATGCACTACTATGGTTGGATGACAGACAAAAATGTCATTGCTCTGCTGGTTCTGCACAAGCCACTTAAACCTTCCAATTTCTGATGTTCTATGTTTGAAGAGCCTGCTGTGTAGAGATGATACAAGGCTTGACTCTTCAACTTGCTCAACTTGCTGTATATTTGAAAATCATACTAGTTCTAACTCTCAAAGTCATCCAGTCTTTTAAAAAACTATTACGGAATTTACTTTTACAAGGTGAAGGGAAAATTGGATTATTTTGTTAATTTTAATAGTTCTTGACTAAACAAAAAATATGTAAATTGGGTGAAAGAAATGAAACTACTGCTATTTTGTACCTAGATGTAATAAAGAAGGATGTGGAAAATGTTTCTCTACTCCAAGTCGACTAAAGCGGCACGAGAAGATACATGAAGGTAAAACTGGTTTTCCTTTTTAGGTCGTGTTTCAGCAAAGGAAAAAGGACTGCTTCCAGTGCAGAGTATGCACAGATGCATGACAATCTGAAAGTGTTCTGGGCCTAGTGATCCAGACAAGACAAGAACAGCCATTTTGAATAGTAAAGTGGGATATAACTGTGGGGCATCGCAGGGTTCAGTTATGGTGTGTTTGTGGCAGTCTGAGCAGAGCTCAGGATTACTTCTGTTATTTCTTCTCCTGAGGTGCTTCCTTGCAAATAATCCATCTTTTGGAGATGGGCTGGTGGTAAAGGCATTAGCCTAGATGTCCAGAGCTTAGAATCAGTTGCCAGTTCTGCCACCAATTTCCTATGGAGCCTTGGCAGAACCATGTGTATTTTTAGTTATTAATGAACCTATGTGATAGGCTTTTAAGTGAAATCATCATAATGTGGCCATGTACAGTTGAGCTAATCCTGCTGCCCTCCTATCCATTCTTTCACTTACAAATAACCAGCTTTCCAGTGACAGGTAAAAAGCAAAACCAAACCAAGTAAACCAAACAGACTAGGAAGAGTACCCAGAAGGGTGTGATTTGTGCTGTGATTTGTACTGTGATTCCCTTTTCTTAAGACAAGGACTTGTTTGCAGGTTTTTGAGCATTCCAGTCCTGGGATTTAAATAACGTTGACTTTCTGTGGTTCCTGCCTGATAGAATGGTAGAATCTCTTTAGACTCTGGAATACTATTGTATGGTCAGTATTTCTTTTTAATATGCAGGACAAATATTTATATAGAAGTAATATATATTACTTAGTTTCATCTATTTGAGAGAAAGTGTGTGGCTGGGAGGAAGTAGCTTTACTGAAGCAAGGAGAGGGAGTTTCACAAAATCATTTAGGTCAGAAAGGATCTCTGGAGGTCATCCTAGTCCAGCTCCCTGCTCAAGGCAGGGCCAGTTAGACCAGGTTGCTGAGGACTGCATCCAGTGGTGTTGAATGGTCCCAGGGCTAGGGCTTCCAGAGCCTCTCTGGTCAACTGGTGTCAGTGATACAAGGTTTCTTCCTTAAAACTGTTAGGATTTTCTCTTGTTCTAATTTGTGTTGATTGTTCATTGTCTCTTATTGCATTCTTGTGCAATATGGGAAGAGACAAGCAATAACTGGCTTTTAATTTTCAAATGCTGGAAGTAGAGTTCCCCCTTGTCAAACTGGACTGTTTGCCAGACCCTCTGTGATTGTAAACATCTGTCCCATCCAACAGGCTATGCATGCAAGAAGGAAAACTGCTCATATATTGGAAAAACGTGGACAGAGCTTCTGAAACATAATAAAGTCAGTCATGCAGGTAAATTCCAAATGCTTTAGTAAACTTATGATACAAATAGGAAATCAACTGCTCATCTGGAGTCCTTGCTGTACCCACTTCATCAACTTGTCAGTGCATCCCAAACTTGTCTACTAACTTTATTGGTAAAGTGGCTGTCACTCCAGCTAGACCTTTGATGAAAATGCTTGATATAACTTAGCTTTGTGATTCAGTTAACAGAAAATTGTTTTATGTAGGATTTCAGATCTGGATAATTCATACTGCATTATCCTCCTGAAGTCTCTAAGTTCCTTGCATTTCGTGTTGATGTTAGATTGTTCTAACAGATCACTAGGGTTTGATTCTGAGCTTCTGTAAGAAATTGTTTATTTATACTCTGCCTTTCTTTCTCCCACTTAAGAGCCAATAGTCTGCAGTGAATGTAACAAAACTTTTAAACGGAAGGATTACCTCAAGCAGCATCAAAAGACACATGCTGTGGAGAGGGAAGTCTGCCGCTGCCCCAGAGAAGGATGTGGAAGAACTTACACAACTTTATTTAACCTTCAAAGCCATATCCTCTCTTTTCATGAGGAGAAAAAACCATTCTCTTGTGATTATCCAGACTGTGGAAAAGTGTTTGCAATGAAGGTATGTGTTTTTTTAACTATTCTGATCTGAGTCCCATTATCTAAAATTATAAACTTAACTCCTTTTTTTTCCCCCTTCTCTTTGTAAGTGTAGCAGAGCCTAGCAAGGCATGCAGTTGTACATGATCCTGAAAAGAGAAAGCTGAACTTGAAAGTAAGTTATACTCTTGGAAAAGTCTTCTCACCCCTACCCTGTCACTGCAGAGGAGGGTAAACTTTACCTGTTTTAGAATGTGACTTCAAGCAGAAAAACAGGTCAAACATCTAGATAATTTGTGAGATTCTTAATTTATGAAGCTCCTTTAGCTAATGCAGTCCTGGCTCTACATTGATTTCTTTTTCCACCACCACAACAGTAGTCTTTGCTCTACAGATATGTTAAGTTTACTAATTCTGGATCTATTTCTGCCAGGCAAAGCTTTCTCGTCCCAAGAGGAGCTTAGCCTCTCGTCTCAGTGGCTACATTCCTCCTAAAACACAGGCAGGAAAGCATGAGGTTGTGATGGAAAGCAAGACAGCAGATAAGCTCATGGAAAATGGAATACCAGCTGTTGAAATTCGGACTCTATAGCAAAGGTTAACCAAGACAGTGTTCTTCATGGAATGACCAGTGCAAACTTTAGATAAAGTTAATTTCCTTAAATTTTATTTTTAAAATAAATACATATTGTTTACACCGCTTCAGAAGGTCACTGATGCAACTCATTAGACTTCAGATCTTCATTTTCATCTTTCTTTACTGTATTGTTTTTCTTGATTTCCATCTTCTGGTGTTCTTTTAACTCTTTGTCAGACATGTGTCTGAAAACACAGGTACTCACTCCTTCTCTAGCAACTTTTGGCTTGGAAAGATAAGTTGCTTTCTCAGACATAGTCTCCAAAATTTGATCAAAAAGCATGAACTAAAAAGGAGGAGAAAAATGGAACTAAATGAATGCACAAATACAGGTAGAAAAATATTTCAAGCTGCTCTGTAATAACATGATCTGCTTAGTTTAGCTATTAGCTGAAACAAGCTAGTTGCTAGTCCTAGTTTGAGCAGTTCAGCTTGTCCTCTTCTAACTGTTCTTTACTTATAAGCAGGTTTAGGCAAGTCACTAGAAGGGATTCAGCCATTTCCTAACATTTAGGCTATACTGCTGACTCACAGTGTTTTGCTCTTTAAGGTGTCCATTAGAGTGGTCTGCATCTGACTCCTCTCCACCCTCCTCTTCCTCTAGATTCAGATATATTATTATATGAGGCTTTTTTCTTAAGGGGTAGTATTGTTCTAAGGTTAGCAAAACCTAGTAGTATTAAACTGAGTAACAGTGCATTCATGTAACACACCGAATTCCTAACCTCATTATTAAGCCTTCAAGGACAATGTAAATCAGGACTATGTCATGAAATGTTCTGTTCCCTCCCATCATCAGTTCTTCCTGTTACTCCTTCCCTGTGAATTTAACTTCCTATAAAAAGTTTAGTTCTTTTTAGATGAAGTGCTACCACAACTTTCCCCAGCAATTTAGTTGAGACTATTGTAAAAAACACCTAATTCACTACAGACATTAGGAGGAGGAAAAAAAAGTCTTACATGGAATATTGATAAAAAAATGCATTTTTGTGAATGACAGTGAAGTCTCAAGGCCCTGTGATTATACTGGGAAGTTGCCATCAGCTGCTTAACATTTTTAGTGATGTGTACTTTGTTAGTCTTGGAACACCATTCCAGTAGTTTTTCACGTAGGAATGGACAACTAACCTTAGCCAAAGTTGCATAAATGCAGCTCCAGAAGAACCACTGGTGAAATCATCCAGCTAAAATACAGACCTTTTTTTTTTTTTTTTAAACCACACCGTTAAAGTTTTCAGAGTGGGTGAGCTGGCCAAAGTCATAGATCAGAAAATTCCAGCAGCCCCATTAATAAGGTGGTGCTGCATAGAAGGAGCAACTGCTTAAACTCTTGCTGTCTAAGCCAGTACTGCAGCTGGATTCTTAAGGAAGCATGGCACTTGAACTGTCTCTCTGGGACTACTTTTCTTCACCAGTGTTTGAACAGGAGCAGCTTAAGGCAGGCAACAATTACTTGCACAGGACCTAGACCTCCACTGAGGTACCAAAAATTGTGGCAGTACCCAATAGGGAAGGTCAATACACTGCAGCTATTTAATGACATTGACTGGTCCAACTTGCAGGAGTGCACTTACCATGTCTGTGCTGCTACCTTTTGCTTGCCGGATGGTAACTTTAACATGGTGTCTCTTTTCAATCCACAGTGCTATCTGTTTAGTCTTGGTCTCTAAGTCGTTCTTGGCAATAGCTGAAGAAAAGGACATCTCCTTCTGAACCACCCCTGTTTAAAACAGAACTGAAACGCTGTTGGCTTAACATTTGACAAACCTGTACTGGTTGCTCTCTTTTATCAGCTTATGGTGCTTTGTCTGCTTGACTCCCTTCTCCCATGCTGCTTTCTCCCCATCTCATTGTCTCAGCATGCACCACTCTCACCTGAGAAGGCAGCAACTTGATACTCTCACACTCACTGCTGAAAATGGGAGACTGAGTGCATGTTTGAGGCATACAGGGAAAATCTCTTCAGGGTCAGAAGGCTTAAGGTATTTTTAATTACAGTCTTGTTCATATGATCCACAATGTAGGTCTAACAAACAGGTAAGCATTGGATCTGGAATTAAAGACTTAGTGTGCAAATTCCTGTGTTCTGCACGTAGGACAGCTGAAGGTAAAAGCTCTGACGTTAGAGAGCTCTTCATCTCAAGCCCATTTTATTGAATGGTGAAGTGCAATATTCAACTGGAAGTATAACTATGCCTCATAACAATCTACAGTCTCTTCCCCCTTCAAGATTCTCTGAAGTAGTTACCATCTGAATAATATTTTTGTGGTTTCTTGAACAGAGCAACTCACTACCACAATAATGCTCTCCTCTAAAATCAGAACTCTATCCAAAGCACAGCTATCTTCTTTAGCCTGAGGATATGAGAGGATGCAAGGTCACACACCTGTTCTAAAACCTTTGCCAAACTCAGTTTGTTGAACTGCTGGAGCAGGTGATCTTAAGAAAAAAAAAAAAAAAAAAAACAACACCAAACTGAAAAGTGTTAAATATTGAAAAAGTTCTCTTAAACTGTACAAGAAAGGGCTCCAGCTGGACTTTGTCTTCCTAGCAGCAAAGGAGGAAGAGAATGTTTCATGACTACTGGTGACAAACTATATAATTACATTGTTGTATCTAGTCCTTAGTTTGTAAAAACTGCCTATCACTCTATGCCTTAGTAAAAGAATAGAAATTCAGTAAGTCTCATGGAACCAGAGCCTAGTTATATTCACTCACATAAAGATATTTTTTTAACAAGTCAGCAGATGCCAAAATAGCAAATCCTGAGAGGGCAATAGAAGGCTTCTCTGTGGAAGACTGGACTAATCCAAAATTTTATTTTCACCACTGCAAATCCTTAATAGCGTGGACTGCAGTGACATTGCTTTGGATTTACACAAATACAAGTAAGAGGATTTAATCTGTTCAAACCACTTTTAATGCAGCATTTTTCAAAGTCCTCAGTGTTGTAGTGTTTACAGTGCACATACCTGGCTTTGGACTTGCTTTTTTCTTCTCTGCACGTTTAAGCTGTTCTTCGTGAATCTGCTGCCCAGTCATTAGTCTGTAAACTGGAGGTTCTACATTATCACGAAGCAGAACCAGTTTCAGGCCATGTTGATCCATAAGTTTGAGTGCCTCTGCTCGGTGCATGTTTCCTAAGCTCTCCCCATCCTGGTTGATTACGTGCAAAATACGATAGGGAATTCTTCGCCCGACACTTCCAAATGCTGCTTTACTTTTCGGTTGTGCGTGAGATTTTTCATCTGTACAAAATGGTTGAGTTAGTCCAAATGCAGCTGATTTCCTAGGGTCAGGTACCACTGTCCAGAATGGAGAAATGAGCCACTTTTGTGCAGTTTGTGTCAGAAGAGTACCAAAGAACCTTTTCACATATCTGTTCTCATTTCTGGTCACTTGACATAAATATTTCATTGTGCACAAGGCAGTCATTCTGAGGAAGAAGGAACAATAAGTTACCCCATCAGTCAGATTCTTCTAGTTATATTAGAAAGACTTGACTCCAGTTCAGTAAACCCTAGTGTTTGTAACTACTCTTTCAAAATGATACATGGTGCTACTATACAGAATGAGCAACCAACAGTCATTTCACAGTAACAAAGGGATTTAACCCAGAGAGAAAATCTGACAAACGAACAAAATGTACGAGTTGATGTTACCTTCAGTATCTTCAAATCTGAGCTTGAACTCCCTTAAAGAATCCAACACTTCTAGTTCCTTTCTCCTCACTTTCAAGTTTTAAACTAAATAGTTACAGGCATCTATCCTGACACGGTACTCACGAAGCTATAAACTTCCAAACATGCTTCCAAATATACCCATGCTTGAAGACTACTGAAACTCATCTCTGAGACATTTCTTCCACTGGATTTTTTTTCCCATTCCTCCCCAGTTCATGAAATTCCCTGGGCAATTTTGGTGTAGCTGCCCATTATTTGCATTTTGTTCAGACCTTCAGAAATTGTCTGTTTTCTAACAGCTGCAAAAAACTTTGGAAATAAAGAGCAAACTGTGAGTATTCTCTGCAGTTTTCTGATTTTATGTTTAAGAGGGAGCAATTATAGGAAAAGCCAAGGATGATGCAGGAAATCAAACACATCATACCAGAGGAGTTGGCAAGAGTGAGACCTCTTTTGCCCAGGAGGGAATGTGACTCTGCTCTATAAATACATGCATGCATGCACATATATATGACATGGTGTAAACATGCATCCATGTGTATACATACACATGGAAAAGGTGTAAACCATCAGAAAAGATAAAAAGCTATTTATAATTCTAAGGAGTGTTGGGACAGGAACAAGTAAAATGACTTGCCTATGAATAAACTTAGTCTGAAAAGGGGAGAGTCTGGAGCCTGGGTTGGGCAGTAGGGACAATGTCCATGCAAACTGCTTGAAGAAGGAGCCAGATGAGTTCATGAACTCAGGGCAGTCTGATAACAGCTGTGTGCTACAACTAGATCCAGAACTCAAGCTAGCCACAGGGCACAGAAGAGAAGTAACAGGATTTCCACAGCAACCTAAAACCAGGTGGTAGAGCTACCTTCTCTTCCTGCTCTGGACTCTGTCTCTGCCCAGTCCAGACCCCTGTAAAAACAGCTTTTCGTCTGGCTGTGACAACAGCCCTATGACTGAACACCCACTGCCAACACCCAAGTATCTTTGTGCGTCATCAGTGCAGCTACACAAAAGCCATGATGTCCTTATTTTTTCAAATGGTTTCATAAACCAGCTCTGGATCATGCACTGCAGACTTGGTCTGCAATCTGGGCATCACTGCTCCATTACTGAATGATATAATTAAATTCATCTTCCATTCACAGGAGCCCGGCTTCCTTTTCAGAGCTACTGATTCATAAAATTAAGTAACAATATCTCAGCAATGGAACAGCAGCTTGTTTTAAGGAAATGTTGACCTTGCTCTGCTAAACACACGGTGGTGTTGGTATCCTCCTTCGTTCTCTGGCGCCATTTAAATCGAATAAATCTAGCCTTAGCTGCCTGCAAGAAAACAACCCTTTTTTTATGGAAGGCTGTTGCTTTGCCTAACACGGCAGACACGTGTGTTTCGCGCTGGGAGTTTCGCTCATCCCAGTGTTGACAAGGCCGGCTGACCTCGCCGGGTGGGAGCTCTAAGGAGCACACTGGGAACCGCAGGAGCAGCCGCGCTTCCCGTGCTGGGCGGCCGTCACGGGAGGGGGCGGCATCCCGTGGGAGGCGGCCTGCTTCCCGCGGAGTCCCTCCTGAGCACAGGGAAGAAGGGCTGTACGTGGCTGTGTCACCGTGCCGTGTCCGCCTTCCCGGCTCTGCGTGTCGCTGAGGTCACTGCGCGTGCCCGTGTGCGTGACCCGCGGCTCCCTGGGNCGAGGAACCGGCCCGAGCAACCGGGAAGTAGCGGAACGCCCCGCCTCTCCCCCTTCCTTTTCCTCCTGCTCCTCCTCTTCCTCTTCCTCCTCGCTCGCCTCCGCCTCTTGCCCCGCCTCGAGCACCCGCGGGTGCGAGCGCGCCTCCGCTGGTCCGCGCCCGCGGGAGCGCGCGGGGGCGGGAGAGCGGGTGCGGGAGCTCGGGTGCGGGAGCGCGGGTGCGGGAGCGCGGGTGCGAGTGGGTCCCTGTGTCCCTGTGTCCCTGTGTCCGGTCCCTGTGTGCCTCTGTGCTCCCGCATTTCCAGGCCGACACACGGGGCGTGCCCGGCTCTGTGCCCGCGGTTGTTGGGCGCTGCTGTTCCTCTGCACGGCTGTGTGGGTTCCCGCTGTGCCTTTGCTGCGCTGCCGTGGGTGTGAGGGCCGTGGGTGTGAGGGCCGCGGCTGGGACAGGGTCCGCGCTGTGCCCTCGGGCCATCCCAGCAGGGCAGTTCGTTGCTGCGAGAGGGGATTATGTGGGCGCTGAGTGCTTTGTGTGTGTGTTGAGGCATAGAATCCTAGAATTTGGCTTTGGGTTGGAAAGGATTTTTAAAGCTCATCTTCTCTAATCCCTCTGCAATAAGTAGGAGAGCAGGTACGTCTTCAGCTCGATCGGGTTGCTCAGAGCCCTATGTGTCCTGACCTTGAATGTTTCCCGGTGTGAGGCATCCACCATCCCTCTGGGCAACCTGTGACAATGTTTCACCACCTTCTCTGTAAAAACTTCTTCTTTACCTCTAGTCTAGATCTACCCTCTTTTAGTTTAAAACCATAACCCGCTGTCGTGTCACTACAAGCCCTGCCCGAAAGTCTGCTCTCCTGTTTCTTACAGCCCCCTTTAGGCACTGGAAGACCGCTGTGAGGTCTCCTGTCCAGACGGAGCAGCCCCAGTCCTGTCCCCAGTCCAGCCCTCAGAGCATCTTTGTGTCCCTCCTCTGGACTCGCTCCAGCAGGTCCGTGTCCCTGCCGTGCTGGTGACCCCGGAGGCGGATGCAGCCCTGCACCGGGCTGTGTAACACAGCCCTGTGCCTGTCCCTGTCCCCGTCCCCACCGCCGGGCTGCGTGTGCGGGGTGCGGGCCGCGCACGGCCCAGCTGAGGCTGCAGGGGTCAGCCGCGTGTGCGGCTCTGCAGCGGCGTGAGTCAGTCCGAAGGCGTCTCGGCTGCTTGGATTTGTTACCTTCTTTGGTAGGAGAGACTCTGCCTCGGGTTTGCGAGCTCCTGCGTCCAATGTGGAGACAGAAACCTTTGAAAGAGAAGCTGAAATTCATGTGCAAGCGTCGTGTTCCCGGCTGTAAGGAACGCGCTGAGGCAGTCAGCCGCTGATCAGCACGGGAGCCCAGGGGTTCGTGCCTATCGAGGGATGCTCTTTCGCCATCCGTGCAGGAGCTGGAACAACACTCAGACTGGAAGCGTGCTTGTGTTTAGAATTTAGTACAAAATGAAGCGATGGGAAGCAGCTGTCCTTCCTGCCTAAAAACAATTCGAACTTTTTAGCTGATATGCTTTAGGCCACAGCTAGGTGACCCTTCTTTCCTTTCCCCCTCTTATGTCCAGGAAGAAGAAATGCAATGAAAACCTGACTTGTATGGTTTTGGGTTGAAAGCTTTCTGTTCTTAACTGTGGTCTTAGAATGGTTTAGTTTCATGTGCTTGCTGTTTTTGTTTTGTCATTGTGGTACATACATATGAAAAAAGGTCTATCATTGCTTCATGCTCTCCGTCTTCATAAAAGACATCATGTGGTAATCATGTGTGAACCCAGAAAACTTCACTAAATCAGTTCACAATATGAAGTTCATTCATATCACTTTATCCTCATTAAAAGTCCTCACAGGCAGTAATGAATTTGGAAAAATGCCAGTACCAGAATTAGCCAAGTAGGTGGTGAGCTGTGTTAAGACCCCGAATGACAACTGTAGCTTCTCCTATTATATGCAAATAGAGCCGAATTTTTCCATCCTGCTCTTTTGTGCTTTCTTTTTTTTTATTTCACTCAGGCTTTATGCCTTTAGAGTTGTAAGCTCTTTGGGAACAGGGATTACCATCACTTACATCAGTAGAATGCCTAAGAAAACTGGATCTCAGTTTGATGCTATTGAAACATAAATTATTGAAATTCTACAATATCCAGTTGTGGAGAGTGAAATATTCCACAATACGAAAAGGCAAAACAAAAAAGATTTTTACTGCTCCTTTCATGGTCTGGAAATCAAGTGTGGAATTTGAATAAGCATGAAGGGAAGTTTTGGCAGAGCTGAGGCCTGGAGAGATATTTTTTTCATCATCAGCTCTGCAATATGAATTAGAAGAGAGCGTGTCAGCAGCCCCCTTGCAGCTAGCGACTATTGCCAGTCCAAGAATCATCCCCACAAGACAGGTAATTTTCAGCAGTCCTAATAGCAGCAATAAAGCTAATAATCCTCTTCACTGTGATAAAAACTACCTGCATGAAAGCAAGGTGCTTCAGAGCATACACCTCACATTCCTTCTCTCTTCCCTTTGTTTAATTCCGTTAAGTTTAAACCTGATGCTTGTTTTACTTCATGCCTTTCTAATTAAATATAATGTGCCAAGAAATAGTGCAGCCTTCTAATGCTGTTTGTCCTCAATTAGGTTGATCTTTCTGGAGGTTCATTATACTCTTTCTCCTTGTTCTTTGTCTCATGTCTGTTTACACTGTAATTGTCCTGGGGCCATGTTTTTATATGTGCCTGCCACAGCAAGACTGCAGTCTTAATTGTTTGAAAGACACTATCATAATAAGTGCAGTTAATAATAACTTTCTTCCTTCTACTTTGCCTGATGCACATCATCTTCTGCCCACCTCTGACAATACACTCAGTTATTTATTTGCTTTTTAATTCCTTATTCTTTGTCTGCCTTCTTTTTCCATTTTTTTTTTAATTTGACATTTACTTACAAAGTTGTTGTTTTCACTTTGTTATTTTTTGTGCCATATTAAGGCCTGTTCTGCCAGACCTTGTGCCAAACTGTAGACATTTCATTCCCCAGCTAATTTTAAATGCAAATATATGAGAAGGGGAAAGGATGGGTGGATGGAGAGTTTTCTGGTCCTCGTACATGAGCAGTGCAGGGATTTGCTAGTGTGGATGTTATTAATGTTAGTAATTATTGTGAGGCTCAAGATGCTACTGAGAAACTTCTTCCACATTAACAACTGATCTCTGGGAGATGGTTTCAGTATTCCCTGAGGATGCTGGAAACTGATTCCAATCCTTCTGTGTTTTGGGGTTAATTTCAAAATCAAAGAATCACAGTATCATCCAAGTTGGAAGAGACCTTCAAGATCATCTAGTTAAGCCATCAACCCAGCACCAGCATAGTCCCCACTTACAATCTCCCCCCAGAGGTATTCCTTATGGGTACAGGGAGCAGTTTTTAATGGAGAGTGAGAATGCCCTTAGCTGGATGACAGTGTGTTCACCTGGAGGCCAAAGGTTATGGTTTACTGTCATTCAGATTTCATGACTCATTTTGTGGGAGCAGGAAGCAAACTGCTGAAGTGCCTTACACCTGCAAGGAGCTCTTACCTGCTGGCTCTGGGTGGAGGACTGGTCTTTCCTTGGTCCATGGTGAATATCTTGCTGCTTCCTAAACTGGAGCTGTGCATATGAATATCTGGTAAAAAAATTTCAAGTGCCAAACAAGATCATCAGGAGTTTATTACTGATATTTTTAGGTTTATGCAATGCCTGGGACCCTTGGACATGGAGCAGTAGCAGTGGGTGGGACAGCAGGTTTTTTCACTCTTATTACTAAATCCGTGATTACTCTCCTGCACGCTTGTGCTTACAAAAGACTGAGCATCTGGAGGGCTGCTTACCCTGTGCACCTCTGTTTTCCTGTTTTTTCTGTGTCATTCCCTCCTTCACAGGGCGTTTCAGCAGGGAAGCTTTGGGGAAGACTGGGAGTCTCTTACTCCTCCCCGCTCCCCAGTCCTGCTGGCAGCTGGCATGGCCCCCCTCCACCTTCCTGCTGGCTATAATCGTGGCTGTGTGTTCCTGCAGACCCCTGGTTCAGAGAGGGGCCGTCGCCTCCCCTTTCCACTCCTTAGCGTTCCTTTTCCCGTTAGTGTTTATGAAAGACTTTCGCAAGAACTCAGATGAAAAACTCCCTTGTGCTGAGCTGAGCATTGCCATATGGCAGAGAACACGTCAGAGTAAACACGTATTTAAAGGACACAGAAATTCTGGGTGTGTAGTAGGTCCGGATTTCTGGATCTGCAGTAGCTCATTTACTCCTTTTCCATCCACAGTGTTGCTTCCTACACAAACTTCTCTATTTTTATTCTACCAAGAGACAGCAAAAATTTAAAACTAACCCCAAAATTTTGTTGTAGTGAGTGGTAAATGATCACTGCTAACTGATGCCCTGCACAGAATATACAAATATAGTTGAAGCCGATAAAGTTTTGTTTGATTTCTGAAATCTGCCCCTGTTGTGGGAATTTAAACAAATCTTTTGAAGATGCATACTCTGCCATTAAATTGCTAGGGCTGAATTACTGAATCCAGGCAAAGAATCAGTTTTGCTCCCTGAAAAGCAAGGCTGACTGAATTTGTTAAAATGTTAATCATAGAGCAAGCCTGTGGGTCCCTGGGGCGAGATGCAATTAGAGTTAAAAGTTCACAGTATAGAAAGTTTTTTAACTGTCTAGTTTTACATCTTGACTGTAGGGAGAGGAGTTTTCACTGTACATTGAAGACATTGTTCTACAGCCTTTGCAAGTTGTTGGGTTCAGCTGCGAAGATTTTAAAAGCTGCTTTTGTTGGCAGCCTAGGACACATCCGTGACCTTATTAAAGTGGAAGTGAAAGCTCTCTTCTTTTTTTTTTTCTTTTTTTTCTTTTTTTTTTTTTTTGCAACAGTAAATCTACTAATTTTACAGTCAGTTGAACAGCAATAGATTAATTTGTTTAAAGTCTGCATTCACAAAGAAAATGTGAACTTCGCTGCCTTGAATACCCGAAACTACAGTGCGATATTTAAAGGGTAGAAACTATTACAACTTGCCCTAGAATGGTCCAAGCAGTTCCCTGTCACCTGCTTCTCAGCACAGGTGCTGACCTCCCCGTCTATTCTATCCCTCCTGACAGACTAGCAGCCAGGCTGGGGCTTTGTGTGCAACAGAGAGCGCTTTTCCAATGACTGGGCCAGTTTTCTTCAGCAACCACAGGAAGCAGAATAAAGAAAAGGTTAAGGGCCACCGCAAGGGTCAGAAGGGGTTAAATTTAGTTAACATCAGAGGTTATAGCTTTTAACAAGAGCATGAAGGAAACTTATTCGAAGATGCAATTTGTTTCTTCTTTGTCAACCATTATTTTTTTTTACTCTATTGATAGTGACAGCTTAACAAAGTTTTTATATGCCAGGGTTTTCATCCTTTAGAGGATAAAGAACTGTGATGCAAAAAAGAGATGCAGGTGGAAGACTTTATAAAGCCTCCATGATTTTCAAATTGAGGGTTGAAAGTAGGCTCCCTGCGTGGCTAAGTCAAAAATAATTTGTAAACGTTAAAAAAAATACACATTATGGACAGAGGAACTGCCTTTTTTTTTTTCTCTGCAGTGTAGCTTGCCAAGAGTGGTTTTTTATCGGGAGCCTTACAATCGGCCTGATTTCATATGTATTTTTTCCCAAGGTAATCTTATTTTCTTTTTTATCTCCCTCTAAAGATGATCAAAGTCAAATGCCTTTAACAACAGTCTTCATCATCTCCCTTCAAGATATTTTAGTCTATAATGTACAATGCTGGGGTTTTTGTGCTATTTTTCTCCCAATTTAGTGAAGAAGCAGAAACTAGAAAATGCATTCAGTGTAGCTGCAGTGTTAGGTTCTCAGCCAAATTCTTCAAATGTGAAATGAGGAAAGTTTAAGTATTTCTGAAAATTATTGATGAAAAAATAATTTTTTGAAGGTTCAGTAGAATTTTCACACTTTTGTACACTTTTATACAGATCATCTTCTGCCAATTTTTTTTTGTCAAAATTAATAAAATAACTATTTCTTTTGTTATTTTATCCTGATACAAAGTAAAGAAATAAAATAAAAATTTAATTAAGTCTGATAACAACTCATAAGTACAAACAATGCATTTTGGTAGGTTTCTTTTTTCAAGATGTTTTCCTCAAGGGGAAAAAAAAAAGTCTATGTGATCATCCTGTCTCCTTATCCATCTGTCTCACTGCAAGTTCCCTCGGCAGTTTTAATTGCTTGGACAATTCAGCCCAGTTTGGCAAAGAAATAGGAGCCTCAAAGATACTGTACATTTATAATGACTCTATGTATTTCTGTCAAGTTTTGTGAAAAACGTGGAGAGACCTTCAAATTGGTGTCTTGTTCTGGCAGAAGGGTTCATCCAGCTGACCAGGCTGTAAATGTGTGTGGGCTGCCCAGGTAGCACACTGGTGTAATCAGACCTGATTGTGGCCTTTCAGTACTTAAAGGGGGCTTGTAAAAAAGAGGAAAAATTAACTTTTTACACTGGCAGATAGACGTAGGACATAGGGAATGGTTTTAAACTAAGAGGAGAGATTAGAATAGATGTTAGGAAGAATTTCTTTACTCAAGAGGGTAGTGGGGCACTGGCACAGGTTGCTCAGAGAGGTTGTGGATGGCCCATCCCTGGAAGGGTTCAATACCAAGTTGCATGGGGCCCTGAGAAACACAATTTAGTGGGTAGCATCCTTACCTTTGGCAGAGGGGTTGGAACTAAATGATCTTTAAGGTCCCTTCCAATCCAAACCACTCCATAATTCTATGATGCCATGGTCAGCTACAGTCCACAGCGCCTTTTGCCTTGCCAGCTGCTGTGGGGCTGCACAGATGATGTGTGAAGCTGAGGGGGATTTTGAGATGGGAGAAGGAGCCAGAGGATTTTGATAGCAATTGAGAGGTGTAAGGAATGTGATGGGGTGATTTAGATCTATAATCTTGGTATTTGATACTGTAGTTTTGCTGTAGAAGGTCAGAAGGCTGGGAACTGACAACACAAGCCTCAACAATTCAAGTATCAGTTATTTCAATGCTCATTTGCTCGCAGGAGGTATCTCACCTGATTTATGGTGTCAATATCAGTGTGACAAAGGCTTGAAATTTCCAATCCACTTGGTGTTAATTCAGGCTAGTGGTGAGTTCCCAGCTGTAGAACCAAGAGTTGGTTTTGCTCTCCAGAGGGTTGGACTATGCCTTTTGGTGCACGTGATCACTTTGACTTTTCTGGGAGGGTTCTGTTTGGAATCAGTTAGTATGAGCTCTTTTGTTGGTGTAGAATTAATTCTTCCCTAAGGGATAGCTAGCACATCTGGAGAACATCTGTGTAGATCATGGACAGAAGCATTTGCACTGGTATGGTGTACAGGCAGGTGCATAGACTCTTGACTGGCTAAGGACTAGAGAAGGGGAAGAGGGAGCTGGAGAAATACAGGGCCTTCTCTGTGCCCAAAGATGGGGGAAATGGCACAATCTGAATCAACCAGTTGAGCACTGTGTACCTCCCCCTCTTTGGTCCACACAGGGGCAGCCTCTGCTGAGGAGGTGACTTCAAAAGGCCTAACTGCAGTGAAAAACAAATAAGAAAAAGTATGGATCTCCACAGCCCAGACAGACTGGCCTGGAAAAACACAACAAAAACTCCCACTTACTATTCTGCTCACAAGCTGCCACCAAAACTCAGCTGTGAGGAGAATAAGAGCATCTTTTTAAAAATGTAAAACTGTCTTATTTTTTTTTCCTTCTGAGCTGCTCTTATAGGCTTTAAAGCATTAATTTCAAAAGCTTCACAAAAGCAGCAGGCATCAAACAGTCCAGGCTGAGTGGAAGCAAAGTAAGTTGTGAGGGTGATGGCTGCAGACACGGAAGCAAGGTTATTTGTTTGTTACAAGTCAGTGATCATAGCTTGCTTTTAATGATGGAGCAGCAGAGAAGGAGAGATCGAGCAGCCCAGAGAGCCCTGGATTCACACAGCCTAAAGTTCAGCTACATCTTTTGTCTCATGCTTCTGTTGTCTGGGTGATTCTTAGATTGGGAGTCAGGAGATGTGGGTTTTGTCTCAGTGCTGACGTGCCCTGTGACCTTGGACGAGTCTGTTCACCCCCATGCTTCTCCTCTCATCTTTTTGCTCACTTAGAATCTCTCTCCCTTTTTCCTTGCAGTGTCTTTCCCTAATTATACACCTGGACCATGGCTATCAGAATGCAGCTGTGCTCTCAGGTTAGGCACTGCTATTGTCTGAGTGAACCGCAAAGAAATCCTGCACTGAGCACTTCACTAGGACACTCCTGTTATCTCAGGGTTTCACTGACAACCTTAATAAAATAAAAGTCCTTCAAAAGACTGAGTGTTCCTGCCTACTGCCCAACTGCCTGCTTTTTCTGTAGCATCTTGAACAGGAAAAGACATAAATTCTGATCCCTGGGTTGTCAGAAAATAATGATTTATAGTATTTCATACTTCCTGATTATTGGCAACATATTTTTTGTTCCTGAAATCTCAGCGGTAATTTCAGTACTTCACAGTGCCTAATTTTCTTCAAAGTGAATTATAAACCAGCATGCTGCTATATATCTTACTTGTTTTGATAGGTTTTCCTTAATTTTGCTCTTTTGTGGAGGTGCAGTTCATGTGCCTGAGACTAGGGACAAAGCCTCCTTCGGAATTAATTACACAGTACCTCTGAAATCTACTCTATTTTATCCCCATAAGGGGTCCAGTGCCAGGATAACTGGCTCTGCAATGTGATCTCAGCAAAACTGAGTATGTTCTTTAAGTTCAACATTCCTTGTATATGCTGCTCTACCTGGTCCAAGATGTCAACATCATATAAAAAATCCCTACTATGCTCTTGGGAAAAAAGATTACATCATTCAGCAACAAAGCACGCATACCAATAATCCATATCTGCCCTTGCATCTCCTTCTGTTCCATCCAGAATTCAGACTGGATTTTCCATGAGATCCATAGGGAAACTCATCATCCAGAGTTTTGTGTTTCATGTTTTGCTACAGTGTTGTGTCTTTTGTCTTTATATCAGGTGTACTCTCAGACAGCATCTACAGCAAACTTCTCACAGCTGTGTCAGCTTTCAGCATCCTGCATAAATTGTCTGATCCCAGTGTTTGTACAGTTGTGGTTCCAGATCCCACAGTACATTACCTCATGTTTAACTTTGATAGTCTCTCTCCCCTTTCCCTTCTGCCCCCCCTCCAAATCATATAGGATTATAAGAACAAGTTTTTGGCTTACCAAGAAAGGACTGTCAAAGAAAATTTAGTACTTTGTGATAGAAATGCAGAATTGGAGACTAATTTGGGTTGGACAGGACCTCAGGGGAGTCATCTGCTCCAATGGTATACTAAGAATTTTGGGCTATGGCCTCAACTTGGGTGAAAAAGAAGACCCCTTACTGATCTGTGAATCAATTCAGGAATCAGCAGGATCTGAGTGGTTCTACAATGCTACCCTTTTACATTCTAATTGAAGGGTGGAGACCCTTATGTATACATTTTCTTAGAAGCAATTACAGTCCTACAAGCTCAGTCCACTTCAATATAAGAAAATAATTTGTATTTGAGTAGAACATTGAAGACTTGTTAATAATTTTAAAGCACTTCAGTTGTGCTGAGACAACTCTGCATTCCAATCAGTTTATATATTTATTTGGATTCATATGCCAGTGATGCTTACATGGTATCAGACCATAAGTTATTTACATAAATTAAACATGGATGATGGAGCCACAGAAATGAGTCATAATTTTTTCTTTAAAGAACAGCAGGAGGTAATTGTTTTTATAAGGAATTCAGAAACTAGCTCCGCATCAGAGCATGTAATTGTACTCTGAAATCAAACAAATTATTCCCATATTCAGCTCAGACCGAGTAACCATCGAACATAGATGGTGTTAGAAAGACTGAGCATTTATTGATGCTGTAAAGGTTCAAATACATTTATTCTGTTTAAATTTGTAGAAGGACACTCATTCTGCAAAATATGCTAATAAGAAGTTCTATGAGTATTATTGACCACAACACTATCTTTAAAAAAATCTGACTTTATTAATCTGCATATTAGTGTTTCCCTGTGTTCAGTGTAGTATAAATCTAGTGTCTGGCCCTTAACAAGTAAGGGCATGAGCATACATAGAGAAACTGAAGTTTCTTGTTTGTCTGCTTATTTACAGGGAAATAGAGCAACAGAGCTGGAATAACTTTCTTAAGATGCAAATCTCATTAATCTGAACCAACATGTTCCAACATGTCTCTGAAAAAGATAAGAGTTCTTGTTAGCTATTTCATGTCTGGTTAAAAATAAAGTGGGAGAAATCACAGTATCTTTTCTGAAATGGCCAAAAAAGGGAGAAAGTTAAAAGCAAGCCTAGAAACCGGGCCAGTTGGTGCTTTATTTAGTGGTTCTTTTTCCATTAGCTCACCCTGCTTTTGTAAACTTTGGAGAGGAATGCTGTGTTATAACAGTAGCATTTGCTCTGCTTTTACAGTTCCATATGTGGATAATGAAAAACAACTGTAATTTGTGAGCTTGAAGTGTAATTAACTGATGCCCTAAAAGGTAAACAGTTTCTTCTAATTATGTAAAAAAAAAGCCAGTCATGAGCCAAGCAAAGTGATTTATATTGAGAAAGGTAAGAAATGTCTGAATAAATATATAGAGGCTGTCCCACTGTATTTTATTTTGTTTTAATTGTATTAATCGTAGATCCTTTGGTGTGTTTCTGATAAAATTAAATATATATAACGTGTGTGTATATATATATATATATATACACACGTTATATATATTATATATACACGTATATATATTATATATATATACGTTATATTATAAAGTATATAACGTAGCATTTCGTTGGAGCCAAAGGCTTTGCTCAAGAGGAGCAAAAGACAGGTTCAAGTTTTCACTGTATCAGCTTCCCATCAAAATTTGTGGTCTCTCATTGCTCCAGGCTAGGTACTTAATCTACTTTTCCCACATTCACAAACTGCAGGAGAAACAGAAAAAGCGTACAGAATTTCCAAATTTTGATGTAGTCAATGAAATTAAATAATTAGCTTTAGGTTGACATTCAGTATATTTTTGTACAAATATGTTTTGTCCACAAAAGTGGACAAAGCTACTGATCTTTTAGTCTTGAACATATTTTGTCAAAGTGTAGAGCCACATGATTTGATATGGAAGTGCCCTGAGGCACTTCATACCTTCATTGCCCTCTGCAGGCTGGGTTTTCTAGCTGAACTAAATTTCATTAAATACACTGATTACTAATTTCAGTAAATTGTGCCTCAGTAGTTAAGCTGAGCCCTGAAAAGAATAAAATAGAAATAGAAATAGAAATAGAAATAGAAATAGAAATAGAAATAGAAATAGAAATAGAAATAGAAATAGAAAAAAATAGAATAGAATAATTTAAGTTGGAAGGGACATACAGCAATCATCCAGTCCAACTACCTGACCACTTTCAGGGCTGACCAAAAGTTAAAGAATGTTATTAGGGGCATTGTCCAAATGCCTCTTGATCACTGGTGAGCTTGGGGCATCAGCCACCTCCCTAGGAAACCTGTTCCAGTGTTTGATCACCCTGTGGTGAGTCAACCCTCTCAGCTCAAAGGATCCCCACTCTGAGTTCCTCTGAATATTCAGAATAGCATATCCCAATGGAAAGGTGCTTTGTTTGGGACACAATTCACTGGGACAGAAGGGGGACAATATTCCACAGACAGGACACATCCTTTCTGTAAAAAAAGAGAAAAGCTATTCAGTTTTAACTTGAAGTTTTCCATAAAAACAGTTTCAGTGGAAAAATTTTGGACAACCCCTAGATCATAACTGCTCACAAAGTTTGCCAGGAAAAAGGGCAGAACATCATTGTTTATTGACCATATAAGCACTTGTCTTTGTTGAAGATTATATGGGTTGGAAATATCCGCTGTAGACTGAACAAATGTAGAGTCCCAGGGTGGTGTTAGTTCAGTCACTGGAGTTGCATAATGTCATTTGCATAATCACTCCTGTAGCAGTAACTACTTGATACCTCTGCGGTTATGGTGGTAGTTTTGCTGAATGCATAAAAGAGGAATTAAAGAACCTGCTTCTCCTCCCTTCCTGGTTCCCTGTTGATAGGAAAAGGGCCCATTATCTGGGGCAGGCACATAGGGATGTGCACTTCAGCAAAGGGTTGTGATCTGTGTTCATTATATGCAAATTTGCTGGAGCATTAATCTGCTAGGCATTAACATAATATCAGTTGGTGCCTCGGAGTAATTCTCGTCTGATCTAAAACATTCCTCATGCAAGCAAAACAGTTTGGCTACATAGAGAAATTATGAACTAACCATATCAAAATCAGCAAATATGAACCAGAGTAGAATGTGACCTGATTATATGTGCAAAACCCCACTGCCTTACAGGCAGTTTATTCAGTTAAATAATCAAATTAAACAAGATAGTCCTAAATACATCTTGCTTAACTTGATTACTTAAATAAGCAGCCATCTGGCATGAGTGACACAGATTAAGTTCTTCCTTAATTTTTTCTTCTTTTCATTTTTCAACATCAGAATTGTTTTGCACCTTGTGCTTATTTCATGTTACTTCTCTGCTGGAGTATCTTCACATAGAGATTGGGGGCAGAAGTTAATAGATATTATTACACAAGTACAAGCTGAACTCACTGTCTCTACAACTTGATATTAATCAACTGAAAGTTTAGCAACCCTATTTATACAATTATTTTAGCCACAGGAGAATCAATTTGTTGCTAGAGGAATACAGCTGAAATTTGTCAGTATTAGAAGGCAAGGAAATGCAAATGAAAATCCTAGCAAGTTTAATAATCCAGTTGCCTATTTGAGGTCAGAGACACGATTTTATTTAAGGTATTTTTGTTTCATTGAAAAAGAAACACTTTTTGCTAGTCTTTATTAAATAGAAAACGCTTTTGGGCTAACAAAGCATTACTTAAGGTCCAATTCTGTGTGTTAGAACTGCTTTACACATAGGGACTGTCCTACTGACTTTGAAGGCATAAAAGGCTTGAGAAAAGTTATGTATGCAGGAGAATGCTGAAGAGCTGGGACTGCTGAGATGCTCATTGGCATGTACCTGCACAAATCTTTGCTTAGAGTTTTGGATAGTTATAGTTACAAGGACTGTACTACAGTGAAATTAGTAAAAGCAAATGATGTTTAATTGGGGTGAATGTTTTTTACAGTGACCTTATACAGTGTGTCGCTTACAAATGTGTGATGTGCTCTGCAGTGTCTTGAGAAGAGAGGATCCTCAGTTTTGACACTTGTGTAATCCATGGATAGTATGACCAGCAGTTATTCCTCTCTTTTGAGGATGCAGGCCTGTGGAGCTTGACATAGTTCCCAGCACACACATCAGTTCTGACATTTGGGTCTCTAAACTTTCGCTTTTACCAAATGCTTTCGGATCTCACCCTCTTTTGTTATGTGACTTTGGAAAGCCCATGTGTGTAGGTATTGCTGAGGTGTTCTCCTCATGCATGTCCTGGGCCTGTCAGCTGGATAATATGCCCATCTGCCAGCTGTATTTTGCTGTGAATGATCTGACTATTGCCATTCCTCTCCCAACTGCTCCCATTTTGCAGGTGGAGGGCTGTCCATATGGAAGAGTTGTGGGCAATGCTGGCAGCTACAGCTGTACTTGCACTTACGCCACAAGAGTGTGATGGAGAGGAGCTGTTAAAATTCTTTTTCCTTTGTATCCACGTGCAGCACAAGGTGAATTTCTAAAAAAGGAAAAAATTTGTGAGATGCTTAGGGTGGGAAACTGTGTGTGCTGGCAAGGTGGTTGTTGTGATTTATCCCCAGCTGGCAGCTAAGCACCACGCACCTGCTCGCTCACTTCCCACACACCCTCTCCCCATCCCACACACACACACACGTGCACACTCTTCACCTGTGGGATGGGGAGAGGAGTGAGGAAAGAAAAGAAAATAGAACTCGTGGGCTGAGATAAGAACAGTTTAATAGTTGAAACAAAACAAAATATAATGATAATGCTAATTCTATTAATAATAGAAAGGAGAGGGAGAGAGGGTGATAAAACCCAAGAAACACAAGTGATGCACAACACAACTTCTCACCACCCACTGGCTGATGCCCAACCTGTCCCTGAGCTGCAGTCAACCCCACTCCCATCCAACACTCCCCAGTTAATACACTGAGTATGATGCTTCATGGCATGGAATAGCCCTTTGGCCTGTTCAAGTCAGCTCTCCTGGCCGTGCTCTCCCCTGGCTTCTTGTGCAGCTTTTCAGTGGCACAGCATGTGACACTGAGAAGTCCTTGACTTAGGGTGAGCACTACTCACACTGAATCTGAAACACAGGGATGTACCAGCTACTAAGAGAATGAACTCTGTCCCAGACAAAACCATGACACTGACTCAATGAGAAGTTAAGATTCCTGGATTTAGTATTTGCCTCCTCTTACCCCAAGACATTTAAAAGTAATTTAATTTCTCTATACTGCCATTTCCCCTCCCACCTGTTGCCTTGTTGGGTTAGCCAGCAGGCTCCCCAAGGAGTTTTCACTGTGCTTCACTTGATGTTCATCCAGTGACCTTCATCATAGGGATACATGGCTGCCATGGCATCAAAAAAGTCTGTCCATGAACTGAGCCACAGTTCCCTGACTGCACAGCTGCTCCTAACCTCTGGGACACACAAGGAAAATCTTTTAATGCACACCTCAGGGAAAAATGTTCATGTTAACGCTGCTGATTAGTTCTGCCACACCAAGATCTTACCACATTCACCCCTGGCTCACCTCTCAGGAGGAAGTGGGCAGATCAAGATAGCTCTCTGTGGTACATTCAAGTCCTCCTATCCAGCCAGGGTCTTCACACAAGCAAGTAGGAAAATATCATGAGCAAGGATATCTGTAGAAAAGGACCTGAGTAGCATTGCTGTGGTATTGAAACGAGTAGTAGTACACAAATTCAGTCTCCTTTTCATAGGTCAAAATACACTTAACATCACAGAGTTATGTAGAAGACTCTTGTTCCTCCTGGTTAATCAGCTTCAGAAAATTTCTGCCATACTTTGACTATATTTTTCCACCTACAAGCAAAGATTCCAGGAAGGTAAATAAAATGGCAGGTTTATCTCATTCCAATGTTATTCAGAATTTAGATTTTAATGTAAAGTAAGAATGAGGTGTCCTTTCCATTATTTAGTTTGAATAACCTTTCCTCTTCCCCACCCTGCACATATACATACCCACTAGTGCTGTTAGTTGCATTAATTAGCTCAATGTGCTAATGACAGTTTCCAGGGAAAATGCTGACAGGACTAATTAATGGGTGAATTTCACTTTTGTAAATGTATGGGCAATTTTCTAAATGCATATGGCATGGTCCACCCTGACAGGGGCCCAGCCTAGAGCTACTTAATTCACCAAGTGTCTGGGGAAAGTGGGTAATTTGTAATGAGCTTCATGATACTGTGTTGGGTTTGCATGGTGAGGTTGTGGTAGTGGGGGCCCGCAGGAGTGGTCTATGAGAAGCTGCCAGAAGCTTCTCCAATGTCCATCACTGAGCCAATGCTGCCAGCTCCAAAGCAGACCTGACACCCATCAGGGATGGCAGCAGTGCCTCTGGGATAACACAGTTAAGAAGAGAGAAAAAAGATGTGGGGCAGAAGTAAACAGCAACCAGAGAAGAGGAACAGCTCTGCAGACACCCAGGCCAGTGAAGAAGGAAAGGTAGAAGGTGCTCCAGGCACCAGAGAAAAGATTCCCCTGCAGCCAGTGGTGAAGACTTGTGGAGCAGAGATCCACCTGCAGCCCATGGAGGGCCCCACACCCGAGCAGGTGGGTGCCCCAGGGAAGGCCATGGCCTGTGGGAAGTCTGTACTGGAGCAGGTTTGTTGGCAGGAGCTGTGACCCCACAGGGGACCATGCTGGAGCAGCCTGTTCCTGAAGGATTGCAGCCTGTGGAAGCACCCATGCTGGAGCAGTTTGTGAAGAACTGCAGCTTGTGGGAAGGACTCACATTGGAGGAGTCAATGGAGAACTGTCTGCGGTGGGAGGGATCCGACACTGGAGCAGGGGAAGGGTTGGAGGAGTACTCCCCTGAGGAGGAAGCAGCAGCAGAGACAACGTGAATTGACTGCAGCCCTCATTCCCCAGCTCCCTGAGCCACCTGTGAGGGGGAGGTGGAGAATATCAGGAGTAAAATTAGGCCTATCAAGAAGCGAGGGGTCAGAGGAAGGTTTTTGAAGATTTGTGTTTATTTCTTATTATCCTCCTCTGACTTGATTG
>VZRH01002745.1:57632-137601 GCA_013397555.1 Urocynchramus pylzowi | reverse complement strand
TCTAGCTGAACCTGTTTTACCTGTGACAGTCACTAGTGAGTGATCTCTCCCTGCCCTTATCTCGACCCATAAGTCTTTTGTTATATTTTCTCTCCCCTTGCCAGCTGAGAAGGGTGATGACAGAGCAGCTTTGGTGGACACCTGGCATCCAGCCCGGGTCAAACCACCAGATACTGATTAGAAGAGAAATGGTGCTTATACTTCTTTCCAATGCATTATTCATTTCTCAATAGTATGGAAATGCAATGTCCTTTTTTAGGTTCACCTTTTCCAGACCTGTCAGTTGAATGATGAGGAAGGAATGAACATGCAGTGTCATTAGAGCAGTCTCACATGTTTTTCCTGCCAGCCTGCACCTCCCAGTCACAAGGTTTATTTTGTGTCATAAAAGGAATAGAGCAACAGGATGCTCACTTCGGCTGTAACAGAAGCCAAGAGTGTGACATACACTAAAACATTTCTTTGCAAGCATCAATCCTGCCCTTGCAGGTCCAAGGAGAGTTGGGCCCTCCTCCAGGTGTTTGCTAGATACTTTGTTCTGAGCTCCTCTTGAGACATGGTATTTATTGACTTACTTAATTTTGTCATACAAGGTTCCAAATGAGGACAGAAAAGCAATATTCTTACCTGTCAGATCCCAGCAGAATCCAGGATTTTACAATTTAGTTTCCTTCTGGCAGGAGTAATCAGCAAATGAATAAATTGTGGATTCGTTTTTTTCTTTTTTACCCCACTCTTCTTATTAATGCACAGATGCTGTTCTGTGAACAAAGATGGTCACAAACAAAATCACCTCCTCTTGCTAAATGCTCAAGACAGCTGCCAGAGTCCCAGGAAGCAGTTGTATGTGAAGAATCCATTCCAGTGAGAGACCCGAGGGCAGAGAACAGTGCTTGACATATGTGACAGTGATCCTGAAAGGAGCAGGAGGGACATGGGAATGAGTCTTGGGAGAGAGAGGCCTCTGACAGTGGTCAGGGTGGATGTTTACAGAAGGATGTACTGACAGAGTAGGTGTTTCTTCCTTGGTGTACCCTTTTGGCTTTGGAATAGTTGTGTTTGTGTGCATTCGTATACATGTTTGTACTTACATATCCATTCCCATTTGTGGAAATGTGTACTTCTATTTTCTTGAGATAAAAATTGCATTCCCTTTTTTTTTTTTTTTAATGGAGTTTGATTTTTTCTTATGCTATTTGTATTTTATCCCTTTTACAACTCATCTGTGCCTTTATGTATCTCATATCTTGTGGCAATTGCCAAATTTAAGTATTTTTCTGTTCCATTCAAAACCTGTTCTTTGCAAAGCAGCAAATAACCATTCTATTTTGTTTTCTCAGTGTTATTAATAATATTTCTTAATGATTTATTAATAATTTATCAATATCAGTTTTCTTTTTTTTTTTTTACATTTCAGTGTTCTCATATTTGTAGTCACTTCCCATAAAAGTAATTCCATAGCTTTCATATCCTTATCTCATCATTTCTCAGCTCTAGCACATGCTTTTAGGGTAGTGAAACAGAACTGATAGAATATCCAGGGTCTGAGTACATCCATACCAGAGCATAATGGTGTTTTCTGTTTTGCTGTCTCTTTTCTTCCTGATAACTCCTGATATCATATTTACCATCTTGACTAGCACTGAGTAATGAGCTGTTATTTCAGAGAGCTGTTCAAAGATCTCTTCCCTGGTGATAATACCTAATTTAGAGCCCATCACTGAGCATCCATAGTTAGGCTTGTTTTTCCTCATGCACATTACTTGGCGTTTTTCAGTGTTGGATTTCATCTCCTGTTTTATCCTCAAAGTCACTGCACAGCATAAAATCCATCTGCAGCTCTTCATACCCAGTTGTCATTGTTACTCCCAGGCAATTTTGCAACATCAGCAAACTTTGTCACCTCACTATTCACCCCTTGTCCAAATCACTTATGAAAATCTTGGCCAGCACAGCTCCCCAGTGGTTATCTCCTTCACTGTGAAAAACTGTCTCATCTTTTTCACCTTTTGTTTCACATCTTTTAACCACTTTAGATTAGTCATTAATCCTCATAGGAGGATCTTTTGTGACAACCCCACTTCTGTAAGATTCTTCATGAGGGACCTGAGTGGGAGCTTTTTGGAGAAAAGAACTAAAAAAAAAGGTAACAGCACAAAGTTCCTTGTGCCCAGAGGGAAAAGTACTTATGAAGGTGGGTGAAGCAAAGCTCCTACTGGTCTTGTTGTACCTGAGGTAAAATGAAAGCAAGTGGGGAATGAAATATCTAAGGCAACTCTTTGGATGTAAAGATGCTCCATGGAGACAGGATGTTCTCCCAGGCAGCCAGAAAATCTCGGTCCTTGCAGAGTTTCAGACTCTGGCTGAAGAAAGCCCTAAGATCCACATTTTAAATTACTTTTCTGCAGTCAGTGCAAAGTCCATAGGCTCCATCCACAGCAGTTGCAACTGTGAATGTTCCATTTGTCAAGATCTCCCATAACTGTCCTGACCGAGGACAGCACTGGCCTAGCCTGTGATGGTCCCCATGAGCAACCCAAATCATATCTTTGGGCAGTACTTACATAATAATTCATTTCATGTCCCTCATTTTAGATAGAAAATTATCTTTCTCCCAGTCAAATCTGATATTAATTGTCATTTATTACCACAAATTATTGCAATTGGAGAGGGCTTGCTATTAATGGGCTCTAAGAAAGCAAACTGATGTTTAATTCAAGCTGCCATTTCATGATTTAGTCATGACTTGTGTCCTTCAGGCCAGTGGCAGAGGTGCTGTGCAAAATGCTCTGTCTGGAGAGTGCTGTGAGCTCCCCAGGTGGGACTGAGGCTCCAGGGTGCAGTTCATCACCCTGGTACACCTGGTAGTGGAGAAGAGGATTTATTTCTTAACTGACAGGGCACAGCAGTGTGAGAAGATAGGCCCACTGAGGAAAGAGCATCAGCTCTTCTCTGATTCTCCATGGACACAAGGGCACAGCTGCCTTACCACAGCTGTCTGCACCGCGGGCTGCAGGGGAATCTCAGTGCTGGCACCTGGAGCACCTCCTCTCCCTCTTTCTTCACTGACCTTGGTGTCAGCAGAGCTGTTTCTCTCACATGTTTTTATTCCTCTCTTCTCTGGCTGCAATTGCTTCTGCAAAATAACATTTTCCTTCTTAAATAGGTTATCACAGGGGTGTTACTGCTGTGTCTGATGGGCTCAGCCCTGGTCAGCAGCAGGTCCAGCTTGGAGCTGGCAAGATTTATGTGCTAAACCTTATTTATTGTATTAATTTATTTATTAAGCTTTGTTATTTATAGGACTTGATTTTTGAGATAAAGTTCAGGGACCACAATATCACAAAACAATTTATATTCCATGTTTATCTCTTCAGTCCCTGTCATGAAGTGTGACAATGTACCTCTCCTGCTTCCTTTGTTTTTACCACACCAATCTTAAAGGAAACACAGACTCCTTTAAGAAGCCTTTCATCATTAGCCATTCAGCAGATTGCACTTGCTAAGCTTAAAGGGGTGTGGGGGTGTTGAAGAAGGTTGTGATTATTGTTGTGAAGTCTTCTGGACCCACACATCCCACTTTGGTCCTGACTTGGAGTGCTCAATGGTGTTACTCCATGCAGCAGTCTCGGCAGCTGCTGCACATTGCAGTTCCCTTGTTCCAGCCATGTGTCACACCACCCATTGCATTGAGTGGGAAACTTACATCTGTGCTGGGAATCATGACTAAAAAGCTGATCCCATTTAAAAATAAATATTTTGCAGAGGTTTTTTTGGTTTTTTTTTTTTTTTTTAGAGGCAAGGCCAAAAGCACCAACTCAATTCACAGTGTGGCTGCAAAATGGTTGCTCCAGACCCATGATGTAACAGGGTGCCAGGTGGGCAAAGGAATGTGCTGCAGGAATGAGGGGGCAGAGATGCATTGCTGCTTGCCACAAAGCTGCAACCTCATGTGGAGACAGTTCTCATCAGCCACTGCTCTCGTCTCCTTTCCCTGCCCTTTCATGCCCACCCACCATGCTACCACCTGTGCTGTACTGGCACAAGCAGCTTCACGACTGCTGAGCCAAACAGCTGAAAAATGACTTTGCAAAAAGGTGGGTTATTTGTCATCCAAGTAAGTACAGGGCTCCTGTTCAACCTGTGCTGCACAAATGACTATGCTGGCACAATTGGTGGGCAGACCAGAAGCAGAAGCAAATGCTGAAGATGGATTTGGAAGGAAATATTGGTTGACTGTCTTGTTAGTGGCAATTAGAAATGTACACAATACAAACACATTGAAATGTGTACAGCCCAGGAACCATATTCTGTGCTTCCCATGTTTCCAAGGTCCTACCATGTCTCACATGGTACCCTGTGTGCCAGCAGAGCTCTGCAGGGCTAGGGACAGCAGGACCCTCCTGCAGCCCTGAAGCAGACAGGTCGGGTTCCCCTCAGGCATGGCAGGAGCTGCTCATCTCCCCACAGGAAGGTACATCAGAAATCTGCTTCTCTAGACAACTTTTGTGCCAGTTCCTTTCCTTAACCTGCTGAAGCAAGTCAAATCCCCATGTCACCCACACTGCTCCGAAACTCTCTTGGACCAAATATTTTTTCAGTTTAAAGTAGTTTTTTCCAAGCTGGCTGTAAATCACACGGACTGTGTTGTCCCCCAAATTCCTCTCAGGCCACGAACACCCAGGTGGATCCTTCTGAGAGCATTTCCAGCTCTGAGGGCAGCAGAGTCCAGTGGCATCTAATGTGGGTGAAGTGCTGGGACATCCCAGGCAAGGCTTGGCCATCAAAGGCACAGAAGCTCCTGATGGTAGCAGGACACCAGAGAGAGGCTTGGACAGCCTGGCACTGCCTGCACAAAGAGGGTGTGAAGGAAAAGACAATCCACTGTCATCCACTGGGCATGAAATAGACTCCATGGCAAAGCCTCTCTGAGGCTCTGGTGAGCCTCTCTCACCTGCTCACAGGGGCAGCACATGTGGGCTGTAGCCTCTAAACCCAGCTCTGCAGCCTTCTCAGGAGACTTCTCTGGAGGGAGCAGGAGCATTGCTGGGATTAAAAAGCTCCATCAGTGCAGGGACAGCAATTACTGCCAGGTGATTCATTCATGTGGGGGGCAACTGTGTTCAGTAGTTGTAATCTTTTGTTGGTTTTATGGAAGGGAGCACACTTTTGTCCATCTTCTGAGTGGAATGGTGGTTAATTTCTTCTGGGAGAAGGAGAGATGCTTAAAGACAATTAAGGAGACTACAGCTTTTCCTTTAGTACAGCCTGGCACACCCTGTACTGTGGATCATTTTCCTGCAAAAGAGGCTGAGTGTCTGCATCCAGCCTGGAGAAAGATGTAATAAGCAGCTATTAGAATCATGTCTGCAGGTTGCTGAGCACTGCAGTGAGCTGGTTGTCAGCTCTGCATCAGGTTCCTGCTGCCTGCTCTCTTTGAATGGAAAAGTCCTTGAAAATCCATCTGTTTCTTAAAATGGAGAGTTCTGATGAAACTCACCTGACTGTAACTATGTAATAGGATCAGTTTGATGCTCTTTGGTTTGCTAGTACACTCCTGTATTGTCTCTGTGCTCACAAACTTCCATTTTCAGTAAGGTGCACATTGATGATTTTGGATTTGACTTCACTGCTGCTTAAATTATCGTGCTAGCCCATGCCTTGGAGTGGCTTGTGCCAGGTTGCCTGCAGACTTTGACCACCATCTCATTCCCTTGATCTTGGCATGCTTGCATCAGCTATAAGCAGGGAGAAAGAAAAATGCTTGTGGTAGTGGGAGGAGGAGATTTCTTTGTCTCTATCCAGGCTGCGCTTCTGGGGTGTAGAGGGAAAGCTTAAATGCTAACTCAGAAAAGTCCAGAACAACATAAACCAGTGACCACATGCTTTTCTGGGTAATTCAGGCTGGATCTGTTGCAAAGTCTCAGCTTGATGGACAGGAAATCTGCTGATAATTTTTTGTACTTTATGTCATGGAAGAAGGACTTGCCAGGTGAACTGGGACTTTCTGGATTTTGCACAAGCAAAGCCGGGGCAGGAGGGAAAAGCCAGCCATGGGTGTCATGCATCTCCTACTAAAGCATGGAGAAATGGGGGAAAGCTCTGTTCTGTCTTTCTCTGTATCCTCACCAGTGCTCCTGCAGCTTTTTCCACCATCTGTCTGTGTCCCTTCCCTTAACACAGAGACACAGATAAAAGCAGTTTTGGCAAGAGGCAGGATGAAGGACCGGAGAAGAATAACAGTTTCCCTTCTTGGGTCTGTTGCTGCAGGAAAAGTGTTAATTTTTATTACTATTGCAGAAAGAAAACGCTGAGCAGCCTCCATGAGGAGAGAGCAGCCCCGGGCGCCTGGCAGCGCAGCTGAGGTGCGAGACGTGGGGCTGGTGGCCTGTCGGGCATCTGACGCTTTCTGGCGGGGCCCGCCGCTCTGCACCGGCGGCTGCCAGAGCCGAGCTGACCTCCAGCTGCCTTTATCGGAGGCGAGGATGAGTGCGGTGTCTGTGGGGCTCCATCTGTTTGGAGTGGAACAAGGAGAGTTAAGCGTGTAACTGGCTCCTGTGGTAAATCTCTCCCTTCCTGCCTCCACCACAATCCTGCGCTTGCAGAGGACTGCACCAAAAAAATCCTGCTTTCTCACAAACTTCCCAGGGTGTGTTTGATTTACAGAGCTGAAATTCTAGAAAAATCGGCAAATGTGAGACTGTCGTGGTATTTCCATCACGGTCCTTTCTGGTGTGTATTTTCAGTGAGTGCCCAGGTGAGCTCCTTGCTGACCCAGCTCTTCAGCCTGCAGATCCTTCTCACAAACCCGCGGTGTTTAGGGGCAGGACAGAACCTCAGATTGCTTGGGCAGACTGCCTGTCTATCACAGGCTATTACATTTTGTTTGCTCACCTCTGTCTGGAGCCCAGTTGCTTGTGTGGGACTACAGGCATCCAGCCTTGAGCTGGCAAGAGCTGTTGCCTTTGGCACTGAGAGGTAATGGTTAAGCACCCTGGCTGGTGGAGGTTTGCACTCCACTTCCAGGCTAAATTTGTGTGGCTGCAGCTTCATTTCTCGGTTTTTGCTGTGGCTTTCTCCTCTCTATCTGTTCCTTCGCAACTGCTATTTTCTCCCTGAACAAAAGTTCATACAAATTGTAGCAAGGTCAGCTCTCACTATCCTTTACAAGCACTTCATGTTTTTCACAGTAGAGTTTTCTCCAAGTCTTGAAATGTTTAGGGTTTTGTTTTGGTTTGGTTTGGTTTTTGTTTGTTTGTTTGTTTTGTTTTGTTTTTTACTGTAACTTCTTAAATATTAAACACCTTCCAGAATTGCAGAGGTGAGAAGTGGATACAGTGATCAGTGTGCACAGTTGAATTACCCCTTTCAGCTCCTTTGGGTATGCAGAGACCATTTAGGCACACGGGGGACATGTTTTCTTGCTTTTTCCCTGAATTCCTCATCCCTGCTTGGGCACAGTCTTGCTGTCCTGCCCCCTTCCCTACTGCCCTGCCTCTATTTCCAGGCTTTAAAAGCCTTTTCTTTGTAGGGCTTGGCAGCCTGAGAAGTCCAGCTTGGCTGTCCTGTGCCTTGCAGCTGCTCCTGAGCCCCTTGGCAAGGTGCAGAGGGACTGCCAGTCCCTGCTGTCTCCTGTGGAAGCCACCCAACCCTGCATCCGGCCACTGAGTGTCCTGGTGCTGCTGACAGCTGCTGGATGAGGGACCAGCAGCCAGGTCATCACCCCTTGCAGGTGCTGAATTTTAATTCCTTTTAGCATCTTTCTGAGGTGGAGCAATGCAAGTATCTGTCCAGGTAATGAAAAATGCAGGACAAAGGACAAGGCCCAAAGACTGCAACAAGACAGAAACCAAAGTGAAGGTCCCAAGGGCTCAGGCATCCATCTGAGTGACTGACCTCTCTGAGCCCCTGCTCTGTGATGGCTGCTGGGCTCCAGCTGCTCCTGGGAGAGCTTTAGGAAGGTTTTAAGCACTTTTTTAAAGTACTCATGTAGGGAGTTACTGTAAAAAAAAGCATTAGAAAACATCCTGTTGCAGGAGCTCCCAGGACCTTTGCTCTTGCATGCCCACATAACCTAAGCATCTCCAGCCTTCAGAAGCAGCTTTGAGCAGGGTGGATGGTTCAGCCTTCCCTAAACTGATGGGTGCATAGTTCATCACAGGGACATTGAGTAAATTTTGCAGATAGATGCAGCTTCTGTTAAATCCAGTGCAAAACCGGTCATATAAACCAAAGCTGGCTTTCAGCTGGAGTCTCTTTATCCTGTAATAAATTCCTAAATGGACTGTCAGATTTGATATTCTCTCATAAACGTCTAATTAAGGAAAAATAAAACCTCTGCTTCATAAATTCCCTGACTGATAGCCCTAATAAAATGTCGTAAATAACAATGAATGTTGTGATAATGCTTTTATAGACTAATTACCTTTCATTATCATTAGCACAGAACTGATAAGCACCCAAACTAAGATATCTCAGAGTCATGGTCGAGTTGCCAGGTGCAGGACAGGGAATGGCAAGGAGGAAATGGAAAAAGGGGGGGTCTTCTGTCAGCAGCTGGTTTTGGTGCCTTCCTAACCGGTTCCTGGGCTGGAGATGACATTGTGGCCCTGGGAGCAGGGAACCCTGTCCCCAGGCTCTTGGGGGCTCTGGCACAGCTTGCCCCATGTATGGTCTGCCCTGTGGAGCATTACCCTTTCAGCAGGGAACTGAGAACCAGGACTGTGGCTTGCACCACAGCAGTCTGGGGAGGCCCAGCCCAACCCCTTGCTGTGTTTGGAGGCTCCTGGCCCAACTTGCTTGTCCCCAGGCAGGGATGAAGGCAGAGCTTTGTTCCCCAGGCATCACACCAGGGAAGCAATCCCTGCATCACACCAGGGAAGCAATCCCTGCATCACACCAGGGAAGCAATCCCTGCAACTCATGCTGGCCCCACAACCCAGCCGTACAGGGGCTTCAAAGTTGGAGATGGTTCCCTGGAAATTATGTGCAAATATGCAAATTATTTCATTATGTTGCTGGCATGAAGTGGCACACACAGAGCAGATAAAAGCTTGGCAGCTACAGAAATGGGGAAAGTGAAAAGGAGTTCAAAGAGAAATGCTAAGCTTCCTCACCCTATTTTTGCCCTCTCTGTGAGTGAGTGAGGTGGGGAAAAAGACTCAAGGCTGGCCAGGGAGAGCGTGACATCTCCACCTAGCACTCCATGGCTACCCCAGTGTGCATTGTTAATGCAGCTGAACGTGGATACTTTGGCTGGGATGTGCTCATGGACCGAGTGGCATCTGCACTGTGTTTGCAGCACATATAGATCCTCCCCAGCCTCGTCCAGGAAATCCTGAGTGGCAGAGAAGGAGGCACCATGAGCTTCTGTTTTCTTTATCCTCTGAAGCAGTCAGTCAGGACTGGCAGGAAGAAAATACATTCTTCTTGCAGGATTCTTTGTCCAGCGCAGTGGTGCCGGCGGTTTGAAGGGAGGGGGTGGCACACGTGAAGCACCTGGAGTCACCACATCCAGGCAGTCTTGAAAGAACACATGTAAACCTTCCCAGGACGTGCATTTTTTTCACCCACCACCCACACCTGGTGCCACACTGGCTGTTGGTCAGCTGGCTGCCTTGAGCCAAGCCTGGGGCTGCCAGCACTGACCTGGCACCCCAAGCCCCACAGCCCACTCGGGAGCCAGCCTGCTCCAGCATCCTAACCCTGGCTGGTTCCTGCTGGCCATGTCCAGCCTCAGGCTGGGACCCTCAGCAATTAGATCATTTAATAACCATCTCAGTTCAGGCTGTTTTAAAGTAAAGCATTTTACCTGGCTTTATTTCTCGCATTGCTTTGTATTCCTTCAAACTCCAAACCCGCAAATCGATGCGGTGCCGCTATTTTTGCCTCTAAAATGTTTACTCCTGGCTCTCTTTAGGACCTAAAAGGCTGAAAACTGCATCATAATTGTCTAATTAGTCCTAATGCTGCGTAGTGTTGACTGTTTAGTTACCATATATTGTGTACAGAACTAATTGTGGTGAAAGTAAATGAATGTGAAGGAAACAAACAAGCTACTAGAAAATAATTACTTGGAGTGTTTCTTTTTAGTACCTGTACAGCAGATTTCATTATAGTCAACAGCTTCTAAAGCTGCTTGAAATAGCGGTATTTGTCATTTTCATAGAAACTTGATAATGACATTAATTTATCTTAATGGTCTGTTCTATTGTTATAAATAGTAAAATTAGCTTAAATTGTCTTGCTTTTGCTGGTTTTGGATGGCTCCAAAGGGCCCCACAACAGCAGATGAGTAGATAATTTGGTGTGCTTGACAGATTTCCAATAATTTGTTATGTGGAACATGAGGTAATGCTAGTACCATTAATGTTCATTTTCCTCTAAATTCATTACTGCCCTTTTCCCTTTTATCTTTTTTAATGTCTGGGCCATTTTTCTATATTTCAAGTGGAGCTACAAAGCCTATTCATATTCAGCTATAGTAGCTATTAACATTCTGCACATAGAGAACATCATGTAGGAAAACAACTCTTTATGAAATGATGAGGCTGGTGGCTATTTATGCTGAAAAGTAGGCAAAATGGGTTGTTTGCTGGTATTAGGGATTGGCTGTAATTAAGTCAAATGTAATTTTAAAGAAATTTAAATGTTTTCATTTTTATAGCCAAGGTAAAACACAATTCAGGGAAATTCTAAGATGGTGTAAATGCATTAATAAAAACTATTTTCCCTGTTTTCTACTCCTCCTGATTAAACTTCACCGAGGGTTTTATGCTTGGTTAGTTATTTGCACAATATTTTCTATCCAATTTAAACCTAATTAGTCTTGGGAAAGTATTAAAATTAACAGTACTTTTATGTGGGTTTGCTGATACGGTAATGATCTGAACAAACAGAAGAGCTTTCCATCGGGGAAGAATTATTTTGCCTCCTGCTCCTTTTCTTTCTTTTTTACCTTTGTCTCCAAACAACGTCAGTATCCCCTTCCCCTGCAGGTGCAGAGCCACGGCAGGAGAGGAGGGGATGAGGTTTTGCCCTCCGTATCTCACGGTGTGTGTGAAGGTCCCAACAGAAGGAGGAGTGAGCCGTGAGGCTGGCTGCCGTGGGGTGACCGTGGAGGGGTGCCTGGCACCACGGCCACGGCCCCATGGTGTGGCAGGGAGCAGGGGCAGGCCAGGAGGGGAGGGAGAGGATGATGTCCTGGTGCTGCCTCCCTGCTGAGCAGTGGTGGTGGTGACCCCCTGTCCAGCCACTAAGGAGTGGGAGGAGGATGAACCTCTCTGCTGGAAAGTGCTCAGTGAGCTGTGGATCTTGGCAGGCTCCCATGAAAGTGTATTTTCATGAAATCTCAAACACAAAGTGCTCCCAAGTGATGGAAGTATTTTTGAAAACCTCAGTTGTCTTTCAGGAAAAGCTTGATTGAGAACATTCTTAATTTCTGTATTATTGTTAATAACACAGAAATTATTTGATTTCATAAGATCACAGGAGGTTTGAGGTAGGAAAGGACCTCTGGAGGTCATTTAGTCCAGCCCCTCAAGCCAGTTCTCTAGGGCCATGTCCAGCCAGCTTCTGAATATCTTCAAGGTGGGAGTTGACATTTCTTCAGTTTAGGTACAGCAGGCAACATGTGGCCCTGAGAAACCATGAATTACCACCAAAGTCAAACCAATGCATTATTTTTGTGTTTAAAATCACACTGCTTATGCCTGAGGTAAATGTCTGCCCTCTAAGCCCCCATCCCAGCACTGCTGCCTGGTTGTGATGGTGTGATGATGGCCCCACTCACCAGGGTTTAGGGCTCAGCTACCCCCCTCATCAGTCAGAGGGCACACTTTCCTGGCTGCTCTCAAAGCAGCCCTTCTCAGGGGCTTTACCTCTGACTAACCTGGAAAACTCCTGCTGTCTGTGGCAGGATTCCTCTCACCGAGCTCTAGACACTGTTGTGGAAAAGCTGCTCTGCTCATCCTCGCTCCCTTTCAAGCGAGGGGAGAAGAGCTGTACCCACAGTGTGAGTCATCTGGTTTGTTTTAGACAGCTACACCAGGATGAGATGAACAGCACCTAAAAGTGCCAGTTTCTCTTCACTAAGGAGAAAGGGAGCCCAAGCTCCCTGGTAAAAACAGTAGGTATCAACATGACAGATACCTGTGCCTGGGCAAAGCATCCCTGTCCTTGTGCCTCACTCCAGACCGTGGGAGGGAGAGATGTTCACCTGCTGCAATTCTTCCCCATCATGAAGGTCCTGGGTGGCCCAAAGATTGCACAGCTGTGTTTTACTTCTAGGTATGGGAGTGCAGCATTATTACATAATGGCAAGTTTTTCCAGGCTTCCAAGGCTTATGTATCTTTCCAAGTTTGAACTGAAGCTGACCTGGAGTCTCCCTATAGGTGTACATTGCTCATCCTGGTTTGTATATGTGAGTTGTAATTTACATTTTTTTAAGGATGTGCTGCAATCCCTGCATCACACCAGGGATTTTTAAGGATGTGCTTATTTTTAAAAGTTGCTGTGCATGCTGAATTTTAATAAAATCCTTTTTTTTCTTTTTTTGTCTGTCACTGCTTCTGTACCGAGAAATGTATTGACTTGGCTGAGCATTTATAATTAAAATATCTGCTACTCAAATCTTCCAAAGACTTACTGAGTGACAGTCAGACACACCTGGCTGAAGCTGGAATCGGCACATTTTGTCTGTTGTTTGCAAGAGCCTGTCACAACATGCCAGCTTTGCTCCTTGCTCCCTGCTTAGCTTTTATCTGTTCCACAATGAAAAATAACGCTAAACAAAGGGGAAATTTGCATCACAAAGATGCATCTCTGTGCTCAGCCTTCCACCCCGAGATAAAGTAGATAGGTTTCCTATTTCCAGCATCAGAGCCCGTAGGATTGGTAATCAAACACTCCTAAGCCCAGGTGAGCATCTCCTGGGAATGGGAGACAGGGGGAGAGCAATGCAGCATCTGAAGGGTAGGGCTGACAAGGCATTCACCCTAAACCAAGGAAGAGTTCCATCTGCCTGCCCATCTGGAAAATAACAACCAAAGGATGAGCCTGAGCCTCACCTGTCATTCACCCTGACAGACTACCTGGATTCCCTGAGAAGGAGCTGTGGCAAGAAGACCCTGCCAGCCTGGGGCAGCCAATGGCCACAACAAGGCCACCAGCATTGGGCAGGGTCATGGCTGTGAGGCCAGTCACCAGAGTGGCTCTGAGCAGGGGACTGGCAGCATTGCCACTTAAACCTCCTCTTCCAGGGCTTTAGCACGTGTGTGTAAAGGTTGATTTGCTTCGGAGCTCTGCACTTAGGGAGCAGGTTTTTTGTGTAATTACATCTCCAAGAACAGGCATTTGAGTGCCCCAGCCATGACCACCAGCAGCAGCTGAGGAGCTGTGGCTTCCTGTGCTGGCAGAGCACAAATTAAAGCACAGTCATTACAGAGACCTCCTGTTGATAACCCAGGTGCAGCGTAGTTGTGTGGCACACGAGACTGTAACACACACACACGAAGATGTGGGTGTAGTTGATGTATTTGCTAACAGAATTAACCAATCACAGCAATAAAGGAAGGATTTTCTAAAAGTAAACATGTCAGACTTCATTAGATTAGGCAAGATTTCCTCTGCCTCATGAAAGATGGGATTGCAGGAGCAGCAGCTGCCAAAAGATGTTTCTGTTGTGCTTCTTGATTGACTCCACTCCTGATGAAAAACTCCTCCCTGTGCCTTCCTTGCCAACAAAAATAATGAGACACAGCCATAAAATCAAATAAGTGTAGACAGAAGCATTGCTGCTGGATGCCTTCAAAGCCTGGGCTGGGGCTGCACCTCCTGTCCCAGCTGCTCTCGCAGCAGCAGTTCTGGTCCAGGGTGGTGGGGTCAGAGCTTCCCAGGTCTTGGTCCTCTAGAAAAGGTAGAGACAAGGTAGGCTGTACAAACAGTGAGGGAAAGGTGAGAAGGAGAGAAGGAAAAAAAGGAAAGCTGTCTGTGGGTGGTTTTTAAACCTAGCTTAGGCTGATTTACAGCTGTGTAAGGAAGCAGAGCTGTGCCTTGAGGAGCTGCAGGTCTGAAAGGAGAACAAACAAGCAAAGCTCAGTCTAGCCCACCGGGCCACCCACAAGCTGCAAACCTTCAGGTAATTGTCCACAATTTGTAACCTATATCATATAGGTAGTTTTAGTTAGTTATATGGGTAATTATAATATATGGGTAATAAGTAACATATAAGCCATGAAAATATATTCTCTATAAACATGCCAGAAAACTACCTACAGTCTCATGTCCTGAGACTTTGGTTTGTTACACACCCTCATTCTGCATCACATGCAGCCTGGCTGGGAAACAAGACATTTCCAAAACCTGTTCTTGAGCAAGAACTGCTGTTACAAGTGGTTCTGGGCCCATGCCAGAGATTTTGGGCTGTTGCTGGAAATTGGTGCCTCTCACCCTTCCCGAGGGTTCCTGAGGAGGCAAGTGAATTACAGGTTTGCATACATGGCTACTGATAGAGGGAATATTTTCCTGTGATTTTGTGAGTCCCAGAAGACTCAGCTGATGAAAATGATTCCTCTGTCTCACTGATGATTGTCTCAGTGGATTTCTGACAGATGCTTTTGAAGAGAGAGGAAAAAAAAAAAAAAAAAAAAAAAAGAGTGAATGTTTCATTCAAGGAACTCCATACAAAACACAGTTTCTTTAGATTGCAGTTCAGGTTGCTTTGGACAGCTGAGACACTTGCCCTGAAAACAGAACTATTTTTGATGTCAGGAAAGGTAGTAAAACTTGCATAGGTGATGCCATCATCCAGGGAAAAGGCAGTAAAACTGGCACTACTGACAGATGAGCAGCTCCTGGCAGGATACAGCATGTGAGAACAAGGACCAACCCCACACCCTGGGAGACAGCCCAAGGGAAGGACTGCTTGGGCAGGAGGTGGGAATGCTCAGGGCTCTTCTTGCCTTGCTAAAGGAACCAGGATCAGGGAGCCAGCCCTGGTGTCAATCCCAGGGAGCTGCTCATGCCACTCAGTGCCTTTTCTGCTGCAGTATCATGGTGCAAAGGTGTTCAGTGGATGGCAGATAAATCTGGGGACACTGAAATAGTGTCTGTAAAGATAGGGTGGCTCTGCAGCACATCTGCTTCACGGGAAGAATGGTCTGAACCTGCTCTGAAACTCCTGTATCCCCAGGGCAGAGGAACAGTGGGACTGGTTTCACCATGAGAGGTGCAGAGCTGGATCCTGGTCCATCCTCCATCCAGTTCATATGAAAAAGGCACTGGGGACAGAGAGACCACTTGCTTTTCCACTGCTGGGAGCATGATGCACTGAACGCATCTGTCGGCAAGAACCTGCAAAAGGAAGCTGATGCAGCAGAAGATGTGTGAGCTATTTTGCCCTGCCTGTGGGGCAGGTTAACTGGGATGTCAGAGAGGGGCTGGCTCCTCTCTCCCTGCTGTGGGATGCAACCCACCAGCAGCACTCCAAAATTTGCCAGTTCTCACAGGATGAGTTTAACTGAGCTGAGTTGGAGATGGAGTTGCTGAAATTCAACAAGTCTCAGAATATTTGTTGTTCCACCCTGCATGAACTCACACAAATCTGTTTTTCAAGGTTCATGGTAAAACACCCTCATGGAGCTCAGCCCAGGCTGGAGCTCCTTTCTGCATCATTAATTCCTTGACTTGTTTTTCTTTCTCCAGAGTTCTCCACAGGTCATTCTTTTCCAGTGCAGCAAAGGACGGAAGAGCACATTGAAACAATTATCGATAAATAGTTGCATCTCGAAGCTACACAGAGCCATTATTTCTCAAAGATGCAAACACAAAATTATTTTGCATCGTGCGAATTATTTTCCTATTTGAAACACAGAATCTCTCTCAAATAGCTTTAAAACCCTCATTGTAGTGGAGCATCCCGTTTGTTCCATTAACTACTCACAGAGTCAACTGGAGAACCACTGTTATTAATTTCAATGGAACGCTAAAATGCAGTTCATTTTCTGTAATTGCAGGCCCATCACCTAAAGACCCAGGAAAAGCTTTTAATCCGAGGCATTTTTAGAAGGGTATGATTACATCGGATATCTTCATGAGGTGCATAATTACCAGGGCAACAATGACAAAGAAACACAAAGAGCCAAACTTCCCAGGCTGTCAGAGAGTGGGCCCCGCCCGCCAACCTGGGGCCACCCGCGTGTGGGGTGCTGGGGTGGGCACCAGAGGTGGGGGACCTCTCCAAGAACCAGCTGTGGTGGGTCCCAGTCTTGCCCCGGATGGGGAACAGAAAATCCAGCAGTTGTCCTGGTGCCACCCTGAACCCCCAGCTCAAAGTAGCCTTTACACCTCCCTGTGGGCTACACGTTAGAAGATAAGGCAGAGATACCCTGGGAGCCTGGAGGAGGCATTAGTGAGCTGGAAGATGCCTTGGAAAAAACAGCACTTGGGACAGTTGGAGAGAATCAGCCAAGGGATGTTGAAGGGAAGCAGCAGTTGTAGGGACTGCAGAGGGACAATGGTCAGGAAATTCACAAAAGGGCCAGAAAAACGGTGGGAAGTTTGGGAAGAAATACCTGAAGCTAAATGCTACTTGGTTTAAGGATGAGAAAGACTCTGTGAGGTGCAAAATATTCAGCTGAATAAAATTTCACCCCAAGGTGAAAACCATAGATGGGTTGGTGTGGTTTTCACCCTGGGGTGAAAACAGGAGAAAACCTGTGGTGTGTGGATGGGTAACCCAGGATCCCTGACCAGCTCCACAGGATGGGATGAGGGCTGCAGTGGCATGGTGGCTCCTGGCCTGTCCTGACTGCCCTCTCAGCCATCAGCCCGTGCCAAGCTGCCAGCCACGCTCACGGCCCACCTGAAGGGACTGCCTGGTTGAAATTTGAGGCCTTTGGTACCCTGACTGTGCTCAATCAAAACAAACCACACAGCTCCTCAGGCACGTCTGGGGGAAGAGGCAGCTCCAGCTGGAGGGAAGAAGAAAGGAAAACCTTCAGTTTTGAATTATTGCTTGGCTGTTTTGCTGAAGGAGGCACAGCCACAATCATCTGCTACGACTGAAGGCGGCTGCAGCCCGGAGGCAGCAGTCCTGGCAGGGCTCACAGCCACGGGCAGAGGTTCAGTGCAAGACCACGACTGCAAGCAGGGTCCTTTGTACTCACAAACCTGACTTGCAGAGGAAATTCAGGTCTGTAGGAACACAGAGATGCCAGAAAATCAACCCACTAAAATCAGGCGTTTGAAATGCATTAACATCCCTTTCCTTTGGCTCTTGGCTTCAGTCCTCTCTGGCTTTAAGTACTGCTGGATGCTGAGCACTGGCTGCAGCAGTGGAGGGGCAAGAGAGCTGAAGATGTTTCTTTCCAGGGGTTTCGCCAGTAAAGAGGAGCCACCTCTTGCTGCATCCTGCAACAGGGGACACTTTAACTGATTGCAAAAAGAGTTAAGTGTACTTAGAACCTTGGTAGATGAGGGCTAAGGTGGGTAATAGCCACGACAGAAGTAGCTGCTTGGGAAGCAATTTAATTAATAGAAATGTAAGAAACAAAAAGGTCAAGCCTTGCCTCTGCTGTGCTGCATTTAATCTGCACATGTACACAGGACTTCAGCCTCGCGGGTGTTGTTGGTTTTTTGGTTTTTTTTTCAGCTGGAACATTTCCCCAGACATGATAACATTTTTTAACTTTAGTGGATGACATTTTGTAATATGTTTAAGGATCTGTAATATTTTATGCTTACAGCTTTTTGCTATTGTTGTTCCAATATGGCACTGATGCCGGAATTAAAGTTTAATATGATTAGAAAGCTCAATTGTATAACCAAGGGGTTATACTCTTTATCTATTCTAATCTGATTAAAAGGCTTCTCTTCTGTAGCTTTCCACAATCACTTTATAGCAAAACCTGGGAGCAAAGCAACCAGCACTTTGGTTTGTCCCAGATCAAACAAAATACCAAATTGATTCCTTAATTGTGTACTTAATTTCTTACCCTACAAAGCTGTGTCCAAACTGCATACCTGGCTTGTTTGGCTTTAGTGGAGCTGTTCACTGAGATAGGGCTGTGGAACCAGAGGCCCAGGCTTGCCCTGAGGCTGCTTAAGGCTCAATAGCTGTCTCTTCATGGACAGAAAAAAGGCATTTCGGGTGTTGCTGCCTGCTGGTTCTGCACCACCATGTACTATGCTTTGGGGTAAAAAGAGATTGGCAGATGAACCCCCTACTCAGCAGAGGTTATTCTGTGCACTATGGATCCATAGCATTAGCAAGCACAGCTCCAAGACCCGAGTTAGAGAGTGCTCCTGATGTGTTTGTGTCAACCCCTGCACCTGTACCTTAAAAGTGGGGGGTGGTTGTTCTGCAGACCACCTCCCTCCAAGGCCCCCCAAAACTGAGTCACCACTGGGACCACCAGCTCCCATGGAGGTGAAGCTGGCATTCACCACCACAGTAAGCTGCTGTGGGATGCAAAGTGGCCTCAAAGATATTCCCTCTTCTCTCTAAACATCAGCCATGGTCTCTATACCTGGGTGCTGTGGCTAAGCCAGGGTAGGAAAGGTCTAGAAGTCAAGGCTACTGCTTGTGAAGGAGAGCAAAGAGCCCCTCCTAGATGTGGTATTTGCCCTTTAGAGTCACAGAGCAGGCTCTGCCCTTCTATTTCATGCCCAATTCCTCCCCAGCCTGTGATGGGAGCACTTGGCTCTTATCCCTCCTTGTGCAAACAAACTTGCCTTTCCCCACTGACCAGCACGCTGTTTGTATGGCTGTGCTTACAACCCACAGCCTCCTCAGCCAGCCTTTACCAGCATAGCTCAACAACAAAAACCCCCAAACCCAACCATATTCCTTCCCCCTCTAATCAGCTTCAGGCCCAGTGGATGCCACAGCTGATGCTGAGCAGGCTGTCTGTGACCAGACTCTTGAGCCAATTTGATTTCTGAGTTTCCTGTGCGACTCCACAGAAGGGATTTCATCACCACTGTATCAGCTGCAATACATCACTGACCTGGGTGCTGCATCCATACTCTGCTCATATTCAGGAGACTCATCCATGTGAGGCATAGCAACAAACAGAAGGACAACATCAACATTTAGCTAAGAGTAAGCTTTCTTATCCATATAATGTTATCTGAATTGTCCCAGAAGTATAAAGTCTAAAACCTTCTCATCCTCTGAGCAACATGTAATTTAAGAATTGTTCTTTGCTAGCAAGACAGATTTATTTCAGATGTGACAAGGTCTCTCCTTTCTCTTTGTGTCTACAAAGAACCACTTTTTAGATAAGTCAGCTCACCCAGAAGTTGCCTGAAACAACTGGGATGAGGATGTTCACTGACCTTCCTTGGCATTACACCAACTTTTTCCTTGGGCCATGTGGCATGTATTGCCTTAACTCAGTGTTTGCCATCACTGCTGTCCTGCCTGGCACACCACATACCTGTTCAGTCATCAGGATCTCCTACCTTAGTTTGTTAATGAATGTTAATGATCCATTAAAATTGCCTCAGAAGTAAATGGTCAAGTTTCTTTAAAAAAAAAGGAACTTGCCTTGCTTCTGATGTTGCCTGGGTCACATTCTGAGAATCAAGCTTAGATTTTCATCATATCCACCTCAGATCTATTATAGAATTTACAATATATATATTCTTAACATATTTTGAATTCTTCTGTGACACTGATTTTCCCCTCAGTTGCTCATGACTGTAAGGAGAAGGTTTAGCGTGGCAAACGAGCATTCTAAATTTCACTTTATTGGCATGGTGATGCAAAATAAACTCTTTCACATTCTTAACTGGAGATCCCTAGGGGTGTTTGGAAAAGGTGCTCCTTCCATGAAGCACCAGCACACAGATGACCAAGTCCACCACCTTACACAAAGCTCTGTGCACCACCCCCTGCAGCAATGAACTCAACCATCCGTCTGTAAACCAAAACTCTGATGGTCTGGCTCCTACCTTACAAGAAATGCAAGACCTGATAAGCTGGCAGACTTGGCAGAGGTTTCTTCTGCATTTCTGCATATAGGCATGGTTCTCTTTTAAAGGAACTCTACTATTCATAACTACTGCAAGGAGCAGCAATACCGAGTCTGGGCAACTTTACTGCAAATCACTGGGAAATTGTTTTTAGACTCATTCTAGCACAGCAGACATCTGAGGATAGAGCATCCTTGCCTGCAGGAGATGGAGATGGGAACTGATAACCAGGAGGCTCAAGTTTCAGCTGTAAAACTGGTGTGTTCCAGCAAGACTGTCTCCTTGCATCAAGTCTCTGCTGTGAAAACATCCTCCAGCTGATCAGTACCAGCTGCCTTGGAGGGGGAAAGAGGAAACACCATTTGTGGCAAATACCATAAAGCACAGATCTTACCTCCACTTTAGAAACACTTCTCAGTGCTGGGATTAATGGTTAAACAGCTGGTATGTCACCCTGGCAGGATGAGCATACCCTCAGACCCTTATGGCACATTCATTAACTGTAATTTATGATAAATCACAGGAGAAAAAAAATTATCTTTAAACCAAGTCTACACCAAGCCCCCCATATCTTTTGCAAAGAGTGAGACGACACTTCTGAGTTATTACAATGTGTAGAATGAACTTTTATTTTCATTCATCCTTCATTAATACCATACAATTAGATAGCAGTATTTGGAAAAAAATAATATTGAAATAATTTAAAACAGAAGGCACAGAAAACCAAACCCAACTATGCTGCTACAAGAGAAAGGGGAAAAATGATTCAGGAAGCGAATTTATTCCAAAGTTTTATCACTTAGATATTCTGATCAAAAGCTACAGCACACAGAAACAAAACTGCACAGTTTAAGCTAACCCATGCTTTTGTTACATTTAACATATAAAAGGAAAAAAAAAAATCTAAAAATATTTTTTTCAGGATTTTGAATGAAAAGTGTAATTTTTAAAATAAAAACCACTAAATCTAGTACATATGTCAAAAACTGCCCTAAAGCCTACACACTAAGATGTACTTCACAAAAAAGTCTGCATTAAGGGCAAAGCATACAGTTAAACACCATCTGGGGATGGGAGAAAACTGGTTCTTAAATCAGTTAGAGTATCAAATAAATTTGGTGTTTGCTTCAGAGACAAGGATTCTCACTACAGTAATATACTGGAGAGGACATTCTTTTGTATTTTAATATTATGAAATTAAACCAATAGTATACATTACAGAGAGGAATAAAACCATTCATATGAGATTTTTAACTTTTTTTCTTTTTTTCTTTTTTTTTTCTTTTTTTTTTTGCAAAAGAGTAACTTTATTTCTTTTGAAAACAAAGCTACTGGAATTAATGACATGCGATAATATGCCCCGATATTACACCAGCTAAGTTTGAAAATAAAATTCATGCTTCACAATTGAAATATGCTGTGACTCTCAAATACATTCTCTGGTAATTAATAATACAATACAGAGGTCATTCATAAAATCAGTTCAGGTTGGGAACCTGGTTTATAAATGAAGCTCTTTTCAAATATTGAGAACACTGACAACACACAGGGTTAGCTCCAGGTCAGCACATTTCTTTCTGTGCTCCACCCCTCTTTTCTTAAACAAGTGGGTGCTTAGCCTGCAAGTATCATGGAAAGGCAAAGTCTAGAAGTTACAGGTTGGTTTGTAAAAACATTAAATACAATCCAAGACAAACAGTATTACTGACAACTTAATAGCAGGTGCTCGCTAAAGGAAAAAAAAATATCCTGAAATGCAAAAGAGCTCTTTTCAGCATTTGATATCAAGGCATTTGCACATTTGTCAGGAGGTGACAGTAAGAGTGAACTTTGCAGCTTACTTTGCAGTTGGACTTGAAATCAAAGAGCTTTCCTTCTAGCCTGCTCACCTGTAAACCATAACATATGGTTTCTTAATAGCTTGCTTTTTTTCCCTGGAAATAATTCTCTCATTTAGAAAGTACGAGTCTAAGTATTGTTTCCACACTTGAATAAAGAGAGCTGACAACTACAATAGAAACGGTAAAAATGATCCTCATAAAAATGTTCATCAAAATTCTCTGACATAGCAAAACATTCATTTGTAAAGTAAAGTCTAATACTGCAAGCCATTCACACAAAGGCGACCTTGGGCACATGAATCCTTGCCAGCATTGCAACGGGAATTATTCCGTATTTCTTGTATAGGGTACAAACTCTGTAATATATTAAAGTTTCCTAACAAAGAGTCCAATTATTGCACTTTATAAAAATTCTAGTAATATCAGGCTTTTTTTCCTACTTTTCTATGAACATTGATGCCCTGTAAGAAAAATCTGGGGGACCAAGTAATTTGTGATGAATAAGATGGAATACTTGAATCAGTCCAAAATATGGGATCAAAACCAGAAAGGTTTACGAAATGAAGAGATGTAACCTTTGGAAACAGGTTTTGGTTCACAGCAGCAGATAGATGTGTCCTTCTGGTACTGACACATGTTCTCTTTGCCAGGAAGAGAGGGCACGTGAATGTTACATTTATATACCACAACACAACTTGAGGACTTTGCAGAGAAACCCAAAGAACTGCTAAGTTCTTCTGCAGACCCTACAAGCCTGATGGGAAAAGCTCAATGACAGCCATAGTGGAGTGGGGTTTCTCTGTGAGCTCGAATATATCTGCATTTGTGTCAGCAATAGACATAGCAAACAGAAATAGCTATTTCAGGATGACAGAACAGGTAGAGTAAGTCTGAGAGGCCTGTAAAAAAGGAACATACAGCAGTTTTGGCCCTACTTTTAACCAGCTGTATCAATAAGGAAAAAAAGATAGAGGAGATTTTTGTGCCAGCTATCTAGAAAAAGATGCTGCTTGAACCAAAGTGATTCACAACTCTATATGAGACTTCCAGGCCAGCAAATCACGGTTAAAGTCACTTTGTTCCTCTGCTCCTTCAGCATGGGAACGAGCGCAGAATGACTCATTCCAACCGTGGATAGTCCGTTTACAGCAACAATCATATCACCACACCTAAAAAACACAAAAAGAAACAAGAACACATTATGAGTCCTGCTCTGCAGTAATTAGCACACACCAACAAACAGCACTTCACTGCTGGGGTGGCAGGAGGTAGGTACTTTCCTCCTTTGTATCAGGCTGGAAAGTGTCGCTAAAATTCCCAAAGCAGTTCAATTTGAAGTCTGTCCTACTACTGAATGATGCCCCTGCTCATTGCAGGAGTGTTGGACTAAGTAACTTTTAAAAGATCCCTTCCAACTTCTAACTATTCTAGGATTAATCCAAAACTCATCTGGGAAATTCCCAAATCACTCTATTTCCATTCTACTTCCAAGACAGTTCTTCATTAAGAGCTGACCTGTACAGAAACGTAAGAGGAGATATTTGGAAAGACCTAATGGAGTCAAGAGAAGATGAGATAGCATGTGCATGACAGAAGCATTTCAGTTTGTTTGTGTGGATTATAACACATTTACACCAAACATGCCTTTACTGTAGGAGGTGTAAGTAAAGATACTTATGGTTACCAACCAACCACATTCCAACTAAGAACCTTGTTTTCAGTGGCTTATGATTTTGTCAAATATAACCATTTGGCTTGAAATCTCCCTCAGCAGATGGTTCAATTGCAGCATCCCTGCATTTTGAAATGGGTAACAGAAATTTGTGAGGGTACCATTTGCTGGCCCTGAGAAAACTGACCTCAAAGGGTTAAGTTCTGGTTTTTAAAACCTCAAGAGAAACTTCAAAACTGCACCTAATTTCTTTCTGTATTGAGCATGTTCCTTCTCTAGACACCTCTGCTTTGCAGCCTGACTATTCCCCAGAGTAGCCAAATGTGACTTGGAGATCAAACAGGACTCTTCCTGAAACTGATCCTCTCAAGTATTGAAGGGACCAAAATGGGTGGCAAAAAGATGCTCTCCTGAGCTTTCCCTAGGGCAGAGCAGAGGAAGAGGGAGCAGAGTTACCAACACCAGTCAAATGTGCATTCAAAAGTCCTTCTCTGCCTGAACCAAGGAACCTCATCACCCAAAGCAAAGTGCTACAGTTGACTGAATGACATCTCATTCCCACAGCCATTCTGAGGAAGTCATTTTGCCTTCTATAAAATCACACCAGACAGATCATGCAAGCAGAAAACTGTCTAAACTATTGAACCGTTAAGTTATTTATTCCCTTCCTCTCCAGCCTAACATTTAGATAATTTAAACAAAACAGAACAGCTTTAGAAGAGACCTGCCCCACAATAACTCAAGGTGCAGGTACTAAGGGGCTCTCCCTTGCTGATGGCCCATTTTTAAGTCTGAATTTTCAGTGGAACAGTACAGTTGAAAAGAGAGTACTACATCACATTATCGCACAAGAGCATATTTTCCATGGGTTACAAGGGGGCAAATGTGACCGTGATGATTCTTCCACTCTTCTCAGGAATGATGCTTGAATTTCCATTTGTGTGATGACTTCTAGCTATTAAGTCCCTAATCTGAAATTATTTGAGTTGAATTGAGATCTTTAATTTAATCCAAACTGTTACACAGTTAAAAAAAAAAAAAGTAATTTTATGTTCAGCCAAGTTATTTTTTCATTTATTTATTTAGTCACTGAACTGAAAAATCAATTACTGTCAAGGCTCTAGGCATAAGTACATTCTTTTCTTAAGTCACTTTGTAAGAAAATCTGCATGTAAAAATCAAGCCACAAAACTTCAAGTTGTATATTCTTGACTACCACCTTCACAAAAAATCAAGTTTACGAACAAGAGAACCCTTAATGGGAATTTTAAAGTCCTAGCTCTTAACTGATCCTACACGAGGCTAAGATGTATATTTGGATACTAAACCTGGGGGCTGCATCCAAATGTAATGTGTAAGTAAAATCATATAATCTTTAAGGTCAGAAGGGACCTCAGAAGGTCTACAGCCCAACCTTCTACTGCAAGCAAGGTCAGCTGTAAGCTCTGACCAAGACTCTCAGGGCTTTACCCAGTAGTCAGAGAAACCTCCAAGGCCAGAGACCATGCAACTTATGCTGTTGCCTGACCATCCTCATGGGGAAATAGCTTCTCCTCATAACCAGTCTCAAGGTCTTTAGTTCAATTTGTGCCTGTTGTCGCTCACCCTGCACCACTGGGCTCTGTCTCCTTGACAATCTCCAGGTAAGTACTGTTAGGGGCTGCTGGCTGCCCTTGAAGCCTTCTCCTTGTGGGGCAAGTGCTCCAGCTCCACCATCTCAGGGGCTTCTGCTGAACTTGCTTCATTTATCAGTGACTTTCCTGCCAGCTTATGACAGGGTAATGCCATGAGGGGGACTTGGATCCTTAACAATCTTTTCAGAAATCTTTATCATCTACTTTCTTGCCCTTCTATTAAAGCAGCAGCACCCATCTTCAGTATTGTTTCCAGTGGCTTCACAAGGTTATGTAAAAGCATAAACCAGTTTTGCCCACTTTGCAGAAGTGAAGTTGTAACTTTTAGCTGTTTTATAGGAAGACAAAAACAAGCCAGCTCTGCACATATACAGTGCACATTGTCTCTTGGCCTAAAGTGCAGCTCAACAGGGAGACAGCAGGTGACATCAGCAGCACAGTTGGGAAGATCACAGGAGATGCCATCTCCTCTGAGATGCCCCTTCCCCAACAGAAACACCCTGTTACTTCCCTGCATCCCACTCATCAGGGAGGCAAAGCACAGGGCTGCATGATCCAGCAGCCCAAGATGCTACAGTGTATTTCCTTAAGCAATTAGTTACACAAAACTATTTAAAAGTGGTTCATTATTGTTGTTTTCATTACTATTTTTATTATTTCTCCCACAGTTACTTTGGCTTACTTTAATCTCCCATCAAAGTAGGCAGGAGTTCCAAGAACAATGGTTTTAATGAAGAAAGGCTGGTTTGTGTGGTTCTCCTCGTAGCCTCCGACGATGCTGAAGCCCCAGCTGCCCAGGTTGCTCCGCCGCAGCACCACGTCATGGCAGCTGTGCAGGCAGCTGGGGAATGGAAGCACAGGACAGCAAGAGAAAGAGACATGTATGGTTTTACAGGAGGCACAGCATCCTCACCATTACCACTGTGTGGTAGAGAAGGGCAGGGATGGTGATTAGACCTCTGCTCCCAGAGTTACTTTGCAATATTCAAACCAATTACCAAAAAACCCCACAATCTTGAGACAGAAACGTGTTTCAGAAGAAGTAACGCAGTGCTAGAATAATTACTTAAACACAGTTAACTCTGCAAACTGACAGCAACAGAACTGCATTTTAGGGATTTCACAGGTGGCAACAATGTGGGTGGAAAATCAATACCTGATGTGTTCGGTTTGCAAGTCAAAAATGCAGAGCAATTGTCTTCCACCCCCAGCCAGTTTAAGGTTTTACTACTTTAAGTAAAAATTAAAAATCCATGCACAGTCTTCATTACCTCTGTACTGATTCATCACCAGAAATGAAAATATAAATGACTAACCATTTTATTACACAGAATGTAAATAATTCAGATCACACTTCACTAACTATATGTTATCAGCCCTAGTGAAAATTAATTATTGCCAGTGAAGTTTGAAACAACTGTAATTTAAAAAATAAACAGACATAGAAATTAACTTTTCAATAAAAAGATACCAAGTTCTTTACTGTTGTTTGGTGCTGCTTTAAAGCACAGTGCATAGCACAATGTCAAGAGCCACACATGGGCATCTGTAGCATGAAAAAAATAAACCACTAGGTAGGAAATAAACTGCTGCTAAAGCATGAAAAGGAAGTATATTTACCAAAACCGAGAGCCATTTATTGACATTACTCATTAATACTTAATTAGAAGATAAATTAATTGCTAGACAGCTAAACTCAGAAAAAGTGAAACCTCTGGAGGGCCAATGCATGGCTGTGTTATCTTCAGCTGCATTCTGCTCCCAGTCTGTCTGGTTATGTTGTGGTTTTACACTTCAAGTACAGATCTGGTAAATCCATCAGAGGGAAAGGAATTAACCTGCATGCCCTGACTGAAGTTAACAACTCTACTAGCTGCAGTAGGAGCTCTTCTTGATAAAAAGTGATGCCAGAATGAGATTACAGCTGCAGCCTCAAGAGAGTGAGGAGTACAAATGAAGTGATGTCCAGCAGATTGCAGAGTAGTTAAGGGGAGGGAGCTTGCTGCAAATCTCTAAGAGTTTTTGTGTTTGGCAGAGATGGTAGCGGATTCTTGAAAAGAACCAATGTGAGCCTATAGTTACACGGCTACAGTCTTGGCACAGGGCATGTCAAGAGTCTGTCAGAATGGCCAAAATCTGATGCAATATTCTGAAGTTAAGTATTTGGCCTCATAAACTGAGGTAGCAGATTAGCAAAGAGACAGATGGATATATACTTTGTGGTTTTATTAGTAATTGCTCCGGTTTTAGATATTCCATAGAAAGTTACAGTACAATAAAACAATAAAAAAGATGAATTGTGTCTGAACAGAAGATTCTACATGGGTAGTTACTATGGTTTGTGAAGGGATAAATCCACTCTATTCATCTTTGAGTTTCCTAAGGAAACATTGCTCCTGTTCACAGCCCACTTCCTAAGCACACTGCCAACTGAATACAGCCGAGGTGGCCAGGCAGAAATAAGGGCAGATGTGCTGCAGCTATGCAGGTCTCTGCCTCTTTATGTCTCTTGCAGGACTTAGTTTAAAACAGCTAAAGTAAGTACTTAATCATTTAATTCTGTACCTTGGAAGTCCCAGCCACATGACCCACGACGGTGACCAGCTGGCATCGTATTCATTTTCACTGATGGTACTCAATTGTTCCTCATCAGCCTGGGGCTGTTCCTCTACAATCTGGACTTCCAGGGCTTTCAGGGCAACTACTGAAGAGGCAGCACTAGCCTTCAGCATGGCCACGGCCTCGCTGTGGCTCAGGTTGGTGAGATCAATCCCGTTGATGTTCAGCAGCACATCACCTGTACAAAGCCGCGAGGGAGAGCACATCAGTCTGACAGTCCTGCCCACCCAGCACCTCCCACCAGCCAGGGTTTTGTTCCATACTGGAGTCTTTGGAGCTGAGACAGTCTGAACTAACAGACTAATAGCTCTGAAGCCTTTATACTGTCAGTTTGAAACTTTAATGTATTGAGCTTGTATCAAGTTGGATCAGTGCAATTTATTTCCACATACACACCGAATACTGTGACTCCTATGTATAATGCCCTGAAAATCTGAAATAGAAATTACTTAAGTACCTCACCAGCTTGGCTGCAACTGCTACTGCAGATGCCATGACACAACTGTTTACAGATGAGGATCTTGGGTTCACCCTAACTTTAAAAGTGAATGAAGAATGATGGCAGGAACAATGCAGGCACCTCAAAATAACCAATTATTGTAGACAGGTAAGGTTCCACAGAATGCTTTAGTTCATCTGGTTTTAATAACTTGTTACTTGGGAGAAGAAAATGGAATTCAAAAACTACTGGAAAGTTTGGTACAAAACTCAGTTAATTCAAAGAAAGAAAAGAAGCATCTCTACAAAGCCAATCTGGAAAGAGTCAAAGCCAGAAAAAGATTTCCACAATTTTAGTTTTACTTTTTTTAAAAAACCCCAGGATGAAAACAAGAATGTTATTAACTATCCAGTGGCAGACTCCTTTTTCACACAATGTCTCACCAATGAAAGCCAGAAAAACCAGAGCAAAAGTGCAAACACCTGGGTCACATTTGGTATGAGACTCAGTTTTTGAAAGGAATTTTCCTCCCAGTAGCTTCTGTGGCTACTTTAACGTTACACAATGAAAGAACAATAGTGATTGTTCTATCAAGTGTGTTTTTCATAGTAGTGCAGAAAAAGAAAGCATACCTGCTGGTGTGTGGGTGTAAATCTCCCTTTCTCAAAATCATAGAAGGATGCTCCCACACTGTTCTCTTAAATGTACAATCTGTGAAGTTTTTTCCCTAAATTTCTTTCCTGAAACATTCTGTAATTCTGTGAACTGTGAATCACAGAGATCCCATAGGCAGTCTCTGATTCACATATGACATAATATGTTTTAATCATCAAATGCTTTGCTATCAATTATGTAGGACTGCCTTCACCTATGCTGAGCCTACCTCTGCTTCCTCATTCTCTTTTACAAAGCCAGGGAACAAGGACAGGTGTTGCAGCACCCCCAAAGACCAGCAAACTTATGATGTCCCAGAGAATAAGAAAGCTTTTGGGAACCAGGATTAACACTGATGAAGCTTTTAGGGCAAATTTGTGTGGGTGAGCTGTGGCCTGTCATCAGAGCTTCTCTGCTGTTCAGGTATTATACCAGGGAGCAGAGATTCCTCGGACAGAGATGTGGTACAACCCACTAAATCAAACACAAAAACAGGATGTGTCTGCATCACAGCAGACCCTCAGCTCAGGGGACTGCCATCAGCTTTAAAGAATTTAACCATACATTTCCTGATCTTATCCACTTCCCTTGCTATCATGCTGTAAACATCCCCTTCCCCTAAAAGGTGAAAGTGCAACACTAAATACTGTATTTCCATTATTAAATCATGAAGAAAAGCATCCATAAGCATTTTCCTACATCTGTGAGAAGATTTTTTGACACCACCTGACTCCAGAGAATGCAGTGATCAAAAAAGCAACCAGAGGTAGCCATGCCACCAGGGAAGCCAAGCCCCACCTCGTTTAATCCTGCCGTCTCTTGCCAAGCACCCGTGAGGCTGCACACTTGTCACAAAGATGGGCAGTTCGCCGCTTTTGCTGCCTCTGCCTCCTGCCACTGTCATTCCCAGAGATTCATGTGGCTCTTTTTTCACAGTAATGTGCTTTTCTTGGCATGTAACACACTGGGAGAGATCCTGTTTAATAAGGATAAATAACATTGTTAAAACTAAGGGAAAAAACCAAGCAAACCAAAACCGAAAAGCAGAATGAAACAACTAAATACACCCCAAAGCCACACTTTGGCACTTTATTGGAACAGCTTAAAAGGACTAAGTAATAGAAACCACTTTTGGCTGGATTTCTTCTAGGTCAGATCCCTGCCCCCTCCAAAATAAAATCCCACATCACCAACAAAAACCCCATGGATGTAGATACTTAAACACAGACAGAAAGCTTACAAAGGCCCATCTTGAAATCTCATTCTAGTATCCATTAACGTCCTACACTGGAAGAGGCTAAATTTTAGCACTACAGAACCATATGGTCAAAAGTCTGGAAACAAACCAGATAAAAATCTTTTGAAGTCTTTGTGAACATTAGCTTTACTTCATTTGTCAGCAGAATATGGCCCAGAACTACAAAGAAGCTCCTAAGAAATGAAAACATGTGTTTTCATGATGACAGTAAGAGACCCTTTAAAGCCCTTGAGCATCATGTTCTCTTTTGCAGCTGGTATGTAGAGCCTCCCAGAGCACAAACTAAGGCCAATTGATGCTAATGGCTTGTAATGGGTACCTTGGGCAGCCTCCCTAATGATTATAATGAAGACTCAAGCTTGAAACAAGTAGAGATCCTATATTAAATTTTCTGACAACTGAATGATGAAGTTCAGCCTGTATTTAGTCCTGCACAATAAAAAAAGATCTAAATCAAAGTAAATTTTATTTGCCGAAGCCTTTCCCTCAGGTTATTAAGTAAAAGATTCAAACCATTGCACATACACCTATGTATGTAGTAGTATCATCTTATATTGACACAATACTTGCAAAAAATCCAAAATAATGAACAAAATAACCTGGGATATTCTTCAAAATGTATATATGTATATATATACATTTTATACATTTATATACTCCTGCCTTCTCTTGGAAAATGACAATATTGTCTTCTTTGACCTCCAAGCCATGTGCGCCTGACTGGCTCTGCTCCTCACATACACATTAATCATGGAAGTAACTACATGTAAACACACAGTAGCTTATAAAGACAGGTCATTTCTAGGGCTTCAGGCTTCAGGACTGGCTGCTGCCACACAATCATATAAAAATATTCTAAGCCACAAGACTTCAAAGCCAACTGCAGGTTAATGAGAGAAAGATAAATGATACAAAATATGAGAAACGTTCACTAGCTGTTACATGGGACTTCCACTTCCAAAAGAGCCCACAGACAGCATTGATCCATGAGGAAATCCACTCATTCAACTTTGGATCAACTTGGGAACTGTGGTAAGGGCACAGCTCATGCAAACTTGCTTCAAGCTCTGACATCAACAAACTAATCACTGTGTAGGTATGGCCCAGTGCTGTGGCCAAGTACCCACAGCCATGGTATTCAGGAGCCTCACCTTTGTCCCTCAGAAGGAAAACAACCTTCCTAGAGCCTCTTTTCTTTTCTGAAATGATCCCCACTTTTAAAAGAAAACACTATCAACGCATGTTAGTTATCCCAACAGAAGTATATGATGCTAAATAGTAAAGCAAATAAGAGTGGACAGGTGGAAAAGTGGATTTGTTGACATGGTCAACATAACAATTACTTCACAAAGTCATCATCTTAAGAGTGAGAAGTTGCATTTTTCTAATTACAAGAACATCTCCAGCACAGGCTCTATTTTAGCATGTCTTCCAAATAATACTAGCTTAATGAAAGTCTCTTCATTTTGCCTTTCTTTCCCTGCTTGAGACTCAGCAGCCTTGCAGCCAGGACTGCTGACTCATGAAGGAGATGACACATCCCTCCAACATGCTCTTAATATGGCGGATGGTGGGCACCTCAAGTCTTTCCTGGTTGCAGCCAGCACAGAGCAAAAGTCTAACGGTGTTGAATGACAGCCCTTCCACGCAGGAGTACCAGCCACTGTCTTAGACAAGGTCTAACAACCACAGCTGTATGAACTCACAGAACTTGCTTCTTCCACTGTAGTCAGCAAATCAAAAAACATACTGAAAGCCTGTTGTGTATCTTTTGTTCCTACTCCACACATGATGCAGGACTTGAGAACTTGGAAGTCATCATCATGTTATATTAATTCGATTAAAAAAAATAAGAACCCTTTCTTCTAGCTTTGCCTTGCTACACACACCACCAGATGAGTAAACCAGTATTTTTTTCCTTTCAGAAGGAGAAGCACCAACCTTATGTGAGTTAGGTCTGCTGTGAAACAGCTGCTGGGACTGGTGTTGGTGTGAGCTGCTGTTGTGAGTCCCGGTGTCTCGAATAATGCTGACTGTCTGTGACTTCAGGGGTCTAGAGATGATCAAGTTCACTCTCTCCCCGCTCGCCTGTGGAATACATTAGGTCAAACGTCATCAAGTTTGATAGGATATTGATCATTTGAAAGGGAGGAAAACATATGACAGAATGTGAAACAAGACAACAGCAGACCTCATTTTCCAGTTCTTTTTTAGACTGCACACTCCTTTACTTGCTTCTTTTTGCAATTCCCCCCAAAATGGAGGGGAAATTAACATTCTTCCTTCACCTCTGATGTTACCTTTACATCAGCTAAAAATCCTTTGTCAAAAGGACCACTTTTCACTTTGTGTTACAAAGCTCCAAAAATTAAAATTCACCCCATTCCATTTGCAGCCTCTGTGAACTCCAGCAACACACAGCAATAAATGGAAGAAAAGCCTATGTGATAGCTCCAAGATCTGCAGCTTTTGATTAAAAGCTCTGAACACCTCTGCTACTTCTCAAAGATAACTGCAAGAAAGATGTTATGCATGAGCATACCATAATATTCTGGATTTTGGGGACTACTGGGAGACCCAGTTATTAGATGTTAATAAAACAAACTCTTTTTATTGCTGCAAAGCCACATCTCAAAAGGTAAAAGTTACCCAGTGCTAAATTCCAATCACTGTATACAAAAATTGGGAAACTGAAATTACAATTCCCAAGATCGTTGTTATTTTAATTTCACTGCAAGGAAAACTCTTGAAATTATTCCTGAAACAAGTATTTACTACTCATTTCTATAAGAGTTTTCTATGTGGTGCTTTAAGCAAAGATGACTGCACTAGACTGCAGGAACATACTACTGGTATATTCCAACTTTCCTAAAAACAAAGCTATTTTCACCAACATCCCATCAGCAGGAAGTAGCAAAGTGCTACATCTGTTTCCTTGCAGACTGGGAGAAAGACATGGAGTAAAGGTTTTCCTGTGGGGACACAAATGTCACACATTTGTGACATTTGGGTAGTATTTGTGTCCAGGACATAACCAGACATTGGAAATATATCTTTTCCGAACACTCAGAAAATGATTTGTACCATGCAGAACTCATGGAAAACCTCTATTTGACTTCCCAGCTGCTACCTGTTGACTCTAATGTCTGACAAATCACTTTCTTGTTTTAACTCAATTCCATGCACAGACAAATCAATAAAAAACAAAGCCCACTTCTATAGAGCTTACTGAGAGATTAAAATACAATACATACATAAATAGAACAATAATAATCCTCTTTTTTTTTCTTCTTCCCTGCTAAGCAGTATGCTACAATAGGCTACTCTCCTTGCTACATGAGTCGTCTTCTAACCTTCAGCCTGCATTCTAGGGAAGACTAACGCATTTTTCACTTCTGAGGAGGTGAAGTTTATCTGGTGCCAAAGCAGATCCTGTTCTTCACTGAAGCATAAATCACTGCAAATTACATTGACACAGGCTTTTAGGCCTCACACAAGCTGTTCTGTCTGGGAACAGACTCTAGAAAGAAAGCCAAGCTAAAGGGCTCAGGCAGGGAAAGCAAATTACCTGTATAACCTGAGCAGCAAGCTCCGGAGTGCCGTGCTTCAAGTCGTGCCCATTAATGGCCAGCACGCGGTCATTGCTGCAGAGCCTGCCGTCCTGAGCGGCCAAGCCCCCTTCCAGGAGGTCGAGGATAAAAACGCCTGGCTCGTCCGTTCTGCGCACCAGCTTGATGCCCAGCTGCTCGCTGGAGTCGCGCTTGTGCAGGGTCACCTGGAAGCTGTCCTCCCGGCCGCAGCCCGGCGCCTCGGCGTGCGCGTGCGTGCGGCTGCCGAACCGCCGCTCCCGCAGCACCGTCAGCTGCAGCACCGAGCACGGCTGCGACAGCACGGCTCGAGCGTGGTTGTGGGACACGTTGCTTATGTCAAAGCTGTTGACCTGCAAACAACAGCAAAAGAAGGCACAATGATGGTTTTGTATGTTCAGTTAAGTCCTTTGCAAAATTCACTCGCTGCAAATTCACTCGCTGCAAAGCCAGCCTCGGAGCAAACTACACGTCTGACTTCACTAGGCTTCCTCTCTTGTCCTTCCATTCTTGCAAACTCACATCGGATGTTCAATCTACAAACTTATTTTTAGGCTGGAAGAGGTCTTCAACATCATCAAGTCCAAGTGTTAACCCAGCACTTCCAATTCCACCACTAAACCATGTCTTCCAAGTTCTGTTTTTACATGTCTTTTAAAAATCGCCAAGGATGATGACTCCACCACTTCCCTGGGCAGTCCGTCCCAGTGCTTAACAACCATTTTGTGAAGAAATTTTTCCTAATATCCAATCTAAGCTTCCCCTCGCACTATTTTAGGCCTTTTCCCACAAAGGTGACAACGTGTCCCCAGAAGTGAACACCCTCTGCCATCACAAGCCAAGGTTTTTGTCCTCCTTGTCTCCTATACTTGTCTTCCTTAGATCTTTACATTGTTTGCTGGCCAGGACAAGAACATGGCACGTGCTTTCAGTGTCCAGCCCAGCGTCACTCAAAACTGCAAAATCATAGCTGTAAGAAGAATGAATCCAAATCTCTGAAGCAAGCTTGTGTCTTACAATATGCAGTACTTCCATTATGTGAAAAAACATTTTAAAAAACTGAAGTCAAGAATAATGAAAACGGTTCATTAAGATAGTAGAAAAAAGTTAGTTGTACTAATTCTAAAGTCTTAGCATGAACTTAGATTTTCCACAGATTTCAAGTAGGCCAGAGCTTTAGACTTATAACCTGTATCACCCAAAATTCAGTTGCAAATGAAAAACAGATTTAACTTTCTTTAGCTAGAACTAAGAATTGTGTTTGTTATACAGTCCACTGATACAAAGATCAGTCATCGTCAGTCATTTCTTGCACTGTAAAAGAAAGAACTGACAGTACAATGAGATTTGGTAGAAAAGAGGAGTATGACAAAAATTCAGCTCAAAAGCTGTGTTTGCCTTGTTTTGTAAGAAAGGATTCAAAGTTAACATTAGAATTTCATCCTTAGCATTGGCAGAGGAACACCTGCCCCAGACAGAAGCTAACACCAAACGGTCCAATGTGCTTTACTGATTGATGTGCCTTACCTAAGCCTTTTAATAGTCCTCACTGCAACCTAAGTAAGTAAAACCAAACATGCAGCTTCTCACCACCTAATAGCAAAATTAAAATTGTAAAAATACACAGAGCAATCTATGTACAGCATCTGCCACATTTGCATCACACATCTGAGCTGAAGGGCTCCCAGAAGTCTGTGCTGAACCACTTGGCTGTGGTGGTTTCTGATGGTGATGGAGGACTGCACCCTCCCTGAGACACCTCCAGCCCAAAACAGCACAAAGCCACTGCTGCTGGCAGCACCATGAGCTCAGACAGAACCACAGTGGTGTCCCGCTCTGCTACTGCCCTGAGACAGGCTGTAACCTTGGGCAGAGGGAAAAGAGGCATAGCTGGGAGAAACAACATTTAGAGCTGCCTCCCGCAAAAACCACTAGGGCCCATCCATCAGAGCCTTTAAATTAAATCCATTTTTATTTTTAACTGTAGCTAGCTAAAGTAAATACATAAAATATGTGAGCACTCAAAGGGCACAGAAGAATACATGCAATAAAATGTAATTCTTCTTTCTATAAGGCAGTTTAAAATTTCAGAACAAAACAGCCTTAGCACTTCTTGGGGAAAGAGATTCTCATTAGGACATGCTTCACATGAATTACAGTCACAGTCCAGCACAAAAAAGAGACAATTTGTAGAGCACTTTGAAATTGTTAGGCACCTATCTGCACCTTGCAGACAACACAAGCTTTTATGTAGCTGTTACTAAATGCTGTTCCCACAGCTCTTAAAAGGGTAATACTTCTTGTTTGACTGGGCAAGAAAATGCTGAGTTTCATCTCACAGTCCTTTCTGGCTCTTTCTTTTAGACCTTTACAGCTCATAAAAGCCCTGGAAGACATTTTCAGAAATATCCAACCGAAGTGTGCATGCTGAGCTGCACCTAAGTGCACCTAATCACAGATGGCAGAGATTGAACCTGATCATTTTAATACAACAGCCCAGCACCTGCACAGGCAAATTCAAAGAAATAAAGATATTCTATCTCCCCTCAAAATTTAGGTTTTACCCTCTGTACCTCTCCCTTGGCAAGAGAGAAGGACTCTCATGAACACCCACTTAGCATCTGACAGCCCCATTGCCAGGCTTTTGATAGGGAAGACTCACTGCAGCTAGTAAATTCCTATTTACAGTCAATTCACTGCCATTTATGGCTTTGGAAACTGTAACTGACACCTGCCCAAACAGCAGGAATTTCCAAAGCTTCACTGGAACTCAAGCTCCCTATTCTGTCAAACAAGTAGAGCCCTTAGTACAAAAATAAATGAGGCAGCATTCAATCAGTGTCTGCAATTACTTGTTGAAAAGGAAACATCTTGGAAAGCTCTTGGGTTGTTTTCTTGGCCAGCCACTATGCTTACACTCCAAGAGCGGAAAAAGGCACATTTCTCAAAAGGGACTTTATTTTCTGAAGTGCAAACTAATTTTATTCCAAGGGTAACTACTGTATTTAAGCTACTTCTATCAGCTTGATTTCAAAAACAGTGAAATGAAGGCTTACAACTACATTTGGGCTGATTTTAGGCTGCCAGATCAAAAGCAAACATTCCTACTGAAGTAACTTTGAATTGACGATAATATATTTGTTTCAGGTGGAATGATTAAAAATAGAAGCTGAGTGACTGTTCTGTTTATGTAGCACTCAGTTACTTTAGTGTTGTATAAACAACTCCTTCCACTAATATAAAAACTAAAAGTTCAAAACTAATAGAACTTGATCTTTTTCTATTGCCTGTGGTTAATTACTTAAAACCAAAACAAAAATACACACTCAATCAAAACCAACTTACATTTTGTTTATTTTTTTTTTCTTCAAATGCTTAGAGCATCTTGCTTTAAATCCTTCCATTGAAGCCTATCACTGAGTCTTTTACACATATTGAAAGATGCTGGTCAAGTGCCTCAGCTTTTGGAAGACAACAGTGAAGCCATATTAAAATAACAGTTTAGATGAAGCCAGCCTTACAATCCATAAATTGCTTCTTACGTAGGACAAGTTACGCCAACTTGCTAGCCAGAAATAACCTTGGGCTCCTTTGGAATGCATGAGTAAAGTTGAAATAAGGACCAAGTCCCACAACATCGAAAAACAGAAAAATAAACTAGTATTTTAAATGTTGACAACAGATGCTAGGGAGGAAAGAATTCCAGGAACTGGTCCGACAAACAACATAAAGCATGACAGCCAAAAGTGCTAGAACAACAGGCTCTGCTCTGAATATTAATTTGCTTTCCAACTGATAATTGCAAAGCTAACATTGACACAACATAGTCTGACAAGAAAAATCTTCCATCTCATTTTAACAACAATACTGCAAGGAGTGAACAGAAAGCAAGCAGACAGAATATGTAATTAGGTTCCATACTTGAAGTATTTGGTCTCCAGCAAGAAGTCTTCCATCTCTGGCAATGATTCCATCTCGATAAACCTCTTGAATGACAATGTTGATCAAAGGTGTTTCATTGCCACCCACTATGCTAATTCCTAATTCAATATAAGGATTGGACCGATGAATTTCAATAGTAGTGATCTCTCCTTCAGGCAAGGTAGGTGGCTGTTGATTTGCTGCCAATTATTTTTAAAAAGAAAGACAATTAATATCTTTTCTACTTCATTCACTTCCAAAAAAATAAATCACTAAAAGATAAAGGCCACAAAGCAGCAGTTTAACAAAAAAACTAAACCGGTGCAAATGGATCAGTTCCACTATTTGTTGAAACCCCTAGCTTGTTAGAAAGCAGCTAATGACTGAGTAGCATCCATGCTTCCTGAAATGGGGTCATTTGGATTGGAATAGGATATTCTGAACCCTTTGTCACATCTTTTATAATCAACTTCATATTCTTCATTGGGTCACCTGGGGATTTGCATTTGATGATGATGATAAAAATCTATTTTAGGGGTTAGCCCACGATAACCTCTTTGTCTTGCAATTGCATGAGGAGCTGCTATTGAGTTACTGGGTCAACTGAAGGAGCCCATTTCTTGGGAGCAAACATGGAGACAACTGAAGAGGAAAAAGGAGACTGCTAAAGGATGGCAAATATAGAGGAGAAGAAAGGGGACAGGACCACCTTCCTCTGTGGTAAGGCTCAGCACTTCCTCTCTAAAATCCCAGATGTTAAAGGTGTTACTGCTCATTCAGTGCAGATGTGTGCAAGAGTAACTCAGCTGCCTTTTTGGTCGAGCACGACAGCACTCTGTGTGTGAGAAGGCTCCTGATCAAGTTGGGGGGAAAGGGTGAAGAGGGAAAAACAAATATCATCTTAGAAAACAACTTTTGTAATTTTACAGAAATTTTCACTCCTTCCATCTCACTTGTGAGGCCAGTCCCACTAGCAGATTAACATGAACTACTGCACCATGACACAATAAATGACAATATAGCACCACAGTAGCTGGCACACACTCTGAGATATGTCTTTCCTTCCTGTGGCTTTATCTCAGTTGTAAGCTTGCACATAATCAAAATCCACTAATATTACTCCAGAAACTGCAAAAGAAGAGAGCCAAAGACGAAGATGCCCATTCACAGTTGGTAAGAGACAAGCTCTGACACCACAAATGTTTCCACATCTGATAAAAGAGACTTGAGAAGAGAAGTGCTGACATACTGTCTGCTACCGTGTTCTCCTCAAAAGGCGGATTGTCGATGCCGGGCTCGTCTGTCCACGCGGGCAGGGCGGGCGAGGTAAAGCTTGGCTCAGCTGGCACTATTCCCTGATCGGCGTCCGGAGACAAACTGCTGGGCTGCTCCGGCCCACCGAGACCACTCTCGCCCTCTGCTTCTGCTTGCAGCTTGCTCGTTTTCCTTCTCTCCAGAGCAACTCTCCGATGAGAAGCCCCAGGACACCTGTAAAGACACCACTGTGATAGCACGCTTCAAGCCTGCAGCCCTGTTTGTAGCACAAAATGCCCAAGTATTTCATCGAGTTAAATCAGTCTTCTTCAAAGCCATAGCTTTAAACACAGCCCAAAAAAAATACTAAACACACTGAATTTTAAGGCCAAAATACGTTTTAGTGGACAAAGCCCCAATACTGCTTTCTTCACAAAACTTCTACTAGGTAGTTTTTCGGCCATGAACTCAATGTGCCGTAACACGTTCTGAATGTGGACTTATTTTGTTATCACAGAATGGTTTATGCTGGAAAGGGCCTTAAAGATCATCTAGTTCCAACCCCTCTGCCATGGACAGGGACACCTTCCACTAGAAGGTGGATTCTGTACATTTCAGTTTCTGGAAGATAACCTGCTGGAAAGATGGTCCAAAAAAATCCACATAGGAGAAGCCCTGTTCCAAGACACAACTGGAGACCTACTGAAACCATCTCCTTTCACCTTAGTAAGCCAAAAGAAGTAAGCATCATATTTTCCTGGGCTTATTCAAAGGAGGAAAGAGATGAACATTTTATGTATATTGCAATTTAAGTGTTAAAATACTGAAATAAAATTCTGCTTCTCTAAGAGTCTGTATGAGAAGTTTAGCAAAACTAACAGCTCTGTTCATCACTTGTCTCTTGGGCCAACAGAAGGTGGTCTCATCTCCCTCCTGTCTCTTGTTTTTCTTTCTGACTTCACATAGGAGGTGCAATTTTTGTTTCCCTTATGCAACAATATTTGATGCTTTTCATTACAAAATCAGTTTTTAAAGTTTCCATTACTCTTAATGCAGTATTTTTTTTGCTCATGTTTAAAAGCCTACAATAGTTCATTGCAAAAAAAGGGCCACAACGTTGCAAATTTATGGAAAGCCTTCATTTATTGAATTGTCCTGCACTTGTGTGCACATAATTAGATTTGGACATCAATCTTACATCTGCCTCTGTGACAGTTTTGCCAGTGCCTGATAAATCACTTCTTACAGTATTTGATGTCCTTAAAGTTCCTGCTTCTGAAGCTGCTGACCACCCAAACCCACTCATACTGCAGCAGTGTCAGAACAAAAGGAATCACATTCTTGAAAGAATTCAGTGTTTGGGAACTTGGCAGACTGTTATAACAAAAGAAGAAATTATTTATTCTTGCACAAGAAGAAATGTGTTAACAGAGTAAAAGACAGCAGAAGCCTAATGACATCCTAACTTATTAAAGCAGAATGTTTTGAGAATCACAATTCTGTTCTGACATTCTGTAAAAGGGATTTGGTAATTATACGGTTAGACTGTGTCAACATGGATTTTGAAGATTACCTGCTAACAAAGTTTTCAGATCCAAAGAATGTTGACAAATATTTTGAAGATATATTAGATATAGATATATTAGATATATACATATATATATGAAAATACCTTTTTTTTAATTATATATACAGAATGATAGAGTGGTTGTGGTTGGAAGGGATCTTAGTGGTCATCTAGTTTCAACCCCCACGCCACAGGCAGAGAACACCTTTTACTAGACCAGGTTGCTCAGGGCCCCATCCTGCCTGGCCTTGAACACTTTCAGTGATGGGGCATCCACAGCTTTTCCAGGAAACTTCTTCCAGTGCCTCACCACCCTTACAGTACAGAATTTCATTCTATTATTTAACCTAAATCTACCCTTCCCCTTAACCTATCACTACATGCCTTTACAAAAAATCCCTCTCCAGCTCCTATATCCCTTTTAGATACTGAAAGGTATCTAAAGGTATCTAAAGGCTATAAGGCCTCCCCAGCAGAGTTCTCCATGTGCTCTCCCCATCTCATGTCTCCCTTTGTGTTCTCCATGTTTAGAAGAGTAGAAAAAGATAACCCAAATATGCTCTGAAATATGCATAAAAACATAGAGACAGTTCATATTAAGACATGATGCATTTCAGAAACAATTCCTTAGGGAAATTCCTTTTCCCAAAGCAACTGCTGGTCATTTTGTTCTTCAGAGTTAGGAAAGTGTAAGCAGGAAAGATGAAAATTATTTGAAAAGTTTTGCTTTGTGAAAACATTTCTCTTATTTTAATGATGGAACATAACCCTATTTCTTGGCTTTACCCAGACAGTATTTACTACAGAAAACCACTGGTGTAGTGGGACAGATCAGCCAATACATCTGTCTGGTGGCCAGAGACACACAATTACACGTGAAAATCAGCAGGAAGTTTCTATCATTGATCATTTCACAATGCAAACCTCAAAACCACAGCCCCAAGAGACCAAGAAAAGAAAAAATGATATCACTTCCCTCAGTATTTCTAGCATACTTTAACTTGATGGGTTAGCCTCATGGTCCCTCAAATCTTAACGCTGGCAACAGGGGGGGAAAAAAAGGAACAATCTCCAACATCACTCACTTCTGCAGCAACACAGCAAGGGGTAAATGCTTTTGCAGAGAAAACCTTTTGTCTGCTGGGAGCTCTGACAGACATGCGCTCCCACACTGATTCACCAGAATTTAGGACAAAACCACCCCAAGCTGTGTGTCCTTACTGTCCCTGAACTGCTGTGCTACAGAAGTGGTGATTTCTCAGCAAAGAGGTAAATGAACAGCTCAAAACCAACACTGTCAGAGAACCACACTTCAATCCCTCTGAGCCTGACAGCAGAGTCCAGCCTTACTGAACTACTTCTGTGAGCCAGACACTTCCTTAGATACCTCCTACAAACCACTGCACTGTTGTTGACTCTGACTCAGCCATCTCACAAGGCCTGAGGAGCCCAAAGGACCTGCTCAAGGTAAAGCACACCTTAGAATTTTGGATTTTTTTAAGCTGTGTCAAACCAGGACAGCACGAAACTCATCCCTGGAAGTGTCCTATTTCTGTCAAAGCCTCCTAAACCACAGCCAGGTCCTCCTCCACCCTCCCTCACACAGCACATTCTCTCATCATTACCTGGCAGCTGATGAAAGTCATCACACAAAATATAAATAGATTTGAGGTTCATTTTGGCCAATGATGTTTAATTATCATTTCGAAATCTAGTACCACGAAATCTAAACAGCCTCCTGAGCACACCTACTCAGTTCAGTGGAATCCCCTTTGTGCAGCACTGTATGAGGCAAAAAGGACAAAACCCCACAAATTCTTCCCTAAATTAAATGGTAACTGTAACAGACTCTGAATTTCAGTCTAGTACAGTGCAACTGCATTGCCAGGAAAGTAGCAGTCTAGTGGAGACATTAATTCATGGCATGCCAGTTCCTAGGTCTTTAAACACAGCATGCCACTTACCAAGCAGCAAAGCCCTGTATTGGTATTCAAGCACATCTATATGGAGATTTTTTCTTTCCACTTGCAACATAAAAAGGTTTTTGTTGGCAGTAAGAACGTATTATTCACAAACAGCAAAACCATACAGCAGTTGTAACAGTTAAGTGACAATAAATCTAAAAAGAGATGCACACTTGCACTAACACCAAATATCTGGGATAAAGAGCATTTTGGACTTGTAACATGTTATGGACACATAACATGTTATATGGGTATCTTGTGATCAAAACAAGCATTGAAGATTGGATTCCTTTACTCATAAAAACATTCTCATAAAACCGATTGCATAAATAAGGGTTGAATTCAAACTTAGAGAAACGGTACTTCATACCTACCTATAAAGCCAGAACATCTTGTCTAGGAGCAAAAACAAAGGGAGGACTGCTATAAGAATTTTTAGAAATTCTTTAATTTCTTTCATGAATCAAGATGCTCAAGAGTAAGATTCTAACTCAAACTATTCTATGATAGTAAAACTACCCAGCTAAAGCAACAGAGGGATGTTACTTAATGAGAAGATTGAAGGGCAGTTATTCCAGGGATGTAAAATTAGTTTCTGTTTATATTCAGCTTCTTCCTCTACCCTCTTCAGTACCAGCTTCTGCTCAGTTCTGGATGGTAACAAAGTATAGCTTTTACCTTCAATTTCTCTTAATTCATATCAGACAGAGAAGAAAAATGGGTCTTTTTGTTTGGTGGGTTTTTGTTGTATTTTTTTTACAGCCAAGTTTGCTGGATTTCTCATTTAAAATCTGACTTCTTGGAACACTAGCAGCAATCCCTCTCTGCTGATAAAAAGTGCTTTCATACAAAATTAAGATGTAGTTTACAGAGTATTTCTGCGGAATAACAGTAGGAGCTTGAAAAACACATTTGCTCACTGACTACTGAAAAGAAAGAATTCATTGTAACCTACGCCATCAGCTTCTGCCCAGTCTAGTGGTTTGATAAAAGCAAACACACTAAATAACCTCAAACCAGTTGCACTAAATCATTTTCCAAGCAGGAGCTGTATTTAAGCAAAGAAGCAACCCAAGTGCCTTTGCTATTACTCATAAAACGTTGCCAGCAAAGTGACCTTAAGCAGTAATTCTGGCAAGATTTACAGCTGCAATTCAAAGTAAAACCTGGTGCGGCTTTGGAAAGTTAAGTGTCTGGATCTTAGTTTCTCTTTTGACAGGAAAAAAGAAAGGAAAAAAAAAAAAGAAAGTGGGGAAAATGAGGCACCAGGAGTTATCTAGGTTTGGGAATCAGAAAAGACTAAGGAAAAATAAGAGTGGTTTTGTTGCATACTTTTCTCTCCCACCCAACAATGTGAGAAGCTTACGAGGAGTCAATGGACTTCAGAGCCGAGAACAACCACAGAGAGATTGTTTACCTTTCCAGCAATGGCTACAGTCTATATGGCATGTAAAAACTATGAATCTATTGGCTACCCACTTATTCAAAAGAGGGTTAAATCCCACAGATCCTCTTCACTTCTGATGCTCCAAAGTGCCAGGCAGGGACAGTGCCTGCAGCTAACATGGGAGAGGGTGGGAAGAACAGGGCTCACCAGCAGTGTCATAAACACCAAAATAACTGGGATTGCCATGATTTTGAATGATAAAGTTCTGTATCTTTACAAATTGTCTTCCCATGGATTTTGTTAAGCATGCTGAGCGACACCCAGTGAATAGCTCAATTGTTTCTTCAATTCCAAAAAATGCAATCCTATATAAAGTTCAAACTCAATTTGACATAAAATTATCTGCAACGTTACCCAGTTGTAAAAATGCCTCCAGCCAAATTGGTAACTTAAACTCACCATAGGGAAATACAGGAGGTGACAGCTAAAGCCCAACTAAAAAGTAATAAACACAATACTCAACCCTCTCATTATAAAGTTGTAAGAATTTCACAATATGATATTGTACAATAGACTTTGTTCACTTCTGAATAACCCATAAGGATTAACTCAATTAAAATCACACACAGAAAATCTCATTAACTTTTTGTCAGCTTTTTCTTCTCATAAATATACCTTTGATATTTAGAAATCACAGAAACACAGCATTAACTAGGTTGGAAAAAAACTTTGAGACCATAGAGTCCATGACAAAACATCACCATGTCAACTAGACTGTGGCTTTGAGTGCCACATCCAGTCTGTCCTTAAACAACTCCAGGGAATGAAACTGACACTTACTTTACCAAACACTAACAAATTTTCTATACCAAGTGACTGAAAAACAGTATGTGACTCATATGGTTCTTCCCTTTAAATCATAATACATGCACTGTGTTTAACTTTAAAAACCAAGTTTGCAAGTGAATGTAAGGAAACTCAAGAGTTTGAGAAATCAAGAATATTTTCTTTGTGCAATGAGGTATCATGGAGTGCAATTAGTGACTGTGAAGTAATCAGGTTTGTGTCTGATGCCTCTCATCTCCTTGTGGGAGCATCTTACAGTAATGCTCCTTACACTCTGAGGCACCTGGCAGATATAATGACATTTTCTTCCAGCTTTTATTCTCAAATGAAGCCAATTAAAAAACACTGGAAAACCCTAGTGTGAAGGTTTTTAGACAGTGAAAATTAACCAACCATACTGCTTTCTTCAGAAACACAAACCACCTCATGTAAAGGCTTGTTGAGACTGGTTTATATTAATCAATGCCGACAATTACAAAAAATACTGAATTTTCTATTTCTTTCCTAAATGTAATGATCAGTAGTAGAAGTTTACTAATCCATATAGAATTAAATTCAAACTATGCAGTTGCTGCCATCATTTATGTCAGCAATGATAATTTATAGGTAGTTCAGATGTTTGCAGATAAACTTAATTGAAAACTGTAAATCACCATATACTCAAAATGTGTATCAGCCAAGATAACCAAGACAACAGAAGGAATTGAAAATGAGCAGCCTTCTGCAACTGAAAGCTTTTTCCAGCCAACAAACAGGAAAAGCTTGTGACTCAGCTCACTTGAATTCCACAATAACCTTGTGCATTAAGTAAATGGATATTTCACGTATACTTAAAGAGTACATACATAGTGTTCTATCTACAAATAAATTACATGACCCTGTCCTAAACAGCCCTAATATCATTCAAAACCATGTCAGCCAAGGAAAAAGGACTGAAGAGGTGAGGGATGTGACAGTGGGAAAGCAGAAGATGAATCAAGTATTTAGCAGTAGTCTGGCTAGCATTTTGCCTCTTATTAAAATTGAATTAGTGAAATTTTGCCTTTTATTAAAACAGAATCATAAAACAGTTAGGCCTCCTTACCACCCCCAAGTCATCATATAGATCAGAAACTTGCCACAAGTAAACAAGCAAGTACTTAAACTAACACGGAAGCCATGTGGAGAATTTTAAAAAAAAAAGAAAAAAACCTAGAGAGAAAGGCTCCTAATTAGCCCCTGTACCTCCCTGACATGGACACCATACTACCACAACCAAAAATAGCCAGGCAGCTCCATGCTCACCACAGTCCACAGGGCTGCGGCATGTTCTGCATGCCCAGGGCCCTCCCAACCTCTGAATCCCCAGAAGCCTTGAGGATGTGTGGAAAAAGGAAGAGGGCACACTGGAAATATGAATGTGAACAGTTTCCAAGGCAGGTGATCTCTGTCCTTTTCCCCTTCTCTGCAGAGCACTTGCCTGCAGGCACACCCGCACCACACACACACTCCCAACCTCCTCTGCAACACCACTCTCCACTCCAAGATGGTTTCCAAGAGTCTCCAAATGGACAAAGACCAAGACTTGAAAACAAGTCCACAGAGTAGGTCCATGCACCTCTCAAATGAACCTGTCTGGGTGGTCAACAGTGTCCCTGCACTGAGGGCAGGCAGAAAAGGCCCATCAGTCCTGAGCGATACCATGTCTATCTGCCTACCTCAAAGCAGAATCAATTCTGATGTAACTATTCCTGATGAAAAGTTTGTTCAACATGTTCATAAGCACTTCTAAAAATGGGGAATGGACAACTACTACCTAACCAAGCTATGCCGGTGCCTGACCATTATAAAGCTTTTTTCCCCTAAAATCTGAACTTGATCTTCTTTGTTCCTACTGCACCAGTTCTCTCCTCTCTGCAGACAGAGTTTGCAGATCTCTAATTTTCCCACTCCCTCAGCCTTTTTTCCCCTACTGTAATCAACTGCCACTGTATTTCATTTTTTTAATAAATAATTTTCTTCAGGCCTCTAATGATCCACGCCATTCTTCCTTATGGCTATCACCAAGCAGTCTTCACTATTTTCTGGTCTGATGTACAAAAAAAGGGTAATCCAGTGCATTGCCTGTGCACAGCTACAGACTGACCATTTCCTAGGGTCTTCTGCTGTGAATTTAAAAGCCAGCACCAACTCTCTCCCCCACTCCTGCCCACAATTTCTACTGCTACCCAAACTGGCCACAAACAAGCGTGTAGGGAAAATGCAACACAAACACCTGCAGCGCTCACCTGTTTTTAAGATGTGCCGCCAGGTCACATCGCTGCATCACTTCCTGACACACAGAAGAGAAGGGGCACAAAACAAAGAGCTTGTCTAACAGTTTATGAACAAGGATGCTGGATTTTTTGCAGAGTTTGAAATGGAGTCTTTTTCGATCCAGTGGGCAGAAATCCTTCTCCTGCAGAAAGTTCCTTAGGCACTTGTAGCAGAAAGTGTGACCGCAGGGAGTGTCCAACGGCTGCAACAAGGGCTGAAGGCAAATGTGGCAGACCAAGTCATCATCCACTTCGTTCTGGTAGTTGTAGAGATGGTTCTCCCTTGTCCAGTGCTGCTGGCCACACTCAAAGCACAGAGGGTTCAAGGAGGCATTCTGCTCCACAGCAGCCATGTCGTCACCTGCAGTCCCCATTTTACAGCTAAGGAGGCTGATGGGTCCTTCTCCTCTTCCTTCTCATAGGATGGGGATGCTCATGTAAAGCTCACAGCGAAGCAGCTTCTTCCAGGGTGACTTATATATGCTCTTCAGTCATTTTCTGTAACAAATAACGTAACAGAAATTATTCATTTTGCAGGAAATATGGCAGTTCTCGTCCAAACATTTGACTTCTATGTTTACCAAAATGCAACACCAAGATAGATCAGGGGAATACTCCTGTTTTCTGTAAGTTTTTCAAAGAAAAGAACAACAAAAAAATCTACAAATATGAATCCTTTTACAACAGAAATATTTTATGGCTTCATAAGGGCTGGTGCAGTGCAGAGTCTTCACCTGCAAGATGACCATTTTGTCACAGCAAGGACACCACATAATGCATTGCCACACTAGAAGCATGCAATTAGCATTTGGCACAAAAATACCCTGTTGTGGAATGATGGTTATACGATCAAATAATTGTGTTCTTTAATATGAGATAACAATTTTAATCTGGTCCTAATCCGTTTTTTTTTATTTTGACTATATAGAATATTAGGTTATTAGTAATGTTCTAAATACACTGCACTGAAAATAACAGCAAACGGCTTACCCCGGTTCATTCCATTAGTAATAATGCAAATGTATCATCACTTACTTCTAGGTTTTCTCTGTGGATTGCTACACAGCAAGAAGGACAGATTCTATCCAGTATGCCCCATCTCACTTAGTACAGAGGCCAGTAATAAAAATATGGAATAAACTAGTAATATGAAACTACTGGTTTCAAACAACTTACTTGTTTTGCTTTTTACCTCAAAAAGTTACAGCACACTCAGTGTGGCAAGAAAGGACTCTAGGGCTGCCACCACGGGATTTATTTTTCTAAACTTTTTATGTTATTAAACTTTGCCCCTCTTAAAATAGCTGCTTGGGCAGGAAGTTGTGCAGCCATCAGTCTGCAATTTCAAACACTAAATCCTTATCCCTCCCAACCTTATTTACCCTTCTCTCCCTTACAGAATCACACTGCTTGACACACATAGCATGATGATTTAGAAAACAAAACAGATTTTCTCAGAGTCTTAAGACACCTCCATATTTGTTAGTTTTGGTAAACATACTTACATGTGGGGGGGAGAAAAAAATTGAATTAGAGCAAGGCTTACTTGGTACCTAAATTCTTTACTGCAATTCAGCAAGCAACACTCATGACAGAGACGTTTTCTAGCAGAGTAGTAGAAAAGATACAGAGAAATGAAAACTAGTAGTCTAGGTATCAGCTCATCATCTTTATTTCTGACTGTTGAAATGCAGTTCTAAACATATATTCTGAAATTCATGTGGAATGCACACATTTCCCCATGTCTTACTTTTTACGAGATTCCCTATTTTGATTTTTGCCCCTTAACCTCACACAGTCAAGCACAAGACTTAGAGCACATTTTACAAGGATTATTATATCCTTTGACGCAAAAAGGATTAAATAGTAATTTGTAATCCAGGCTTCTATTCTGCCATGGAAATTGATGCTCATCATTGCCCCGTCTTGTAGTAGATAATGTGCACCTTCTGGAAAGGATTTCACAAGGGAAGAGCATAGCAGTTCTTTGTTGCTGGAGACTAAGAACACAAAATGAGACCCCAAAAGAGATTAGTCAAAAAACAGTCTTAAACATATTATGTAAGAGCTCAAAGATTGGAGAGCAGATAAGGAGAGCAGCGCACGGGGCCCTTGTGCTCGAACCACAGCTCTCGCTCTGCATTCATGCTGCTGGATTAACGCAGAAGGGATGAGACCCATCTAATGGCTGGTCTTTATGTAATGCAAAATAAACCAGATAAATGTTCTAGAAAAACACAGCATTGATTTGTGACTTTACTAAATTATTTTGTCAGTCAAGGCAGGGGAGGAATACAAGGCACGAGTTGTATTGTACTTGGGGGTACCTGCAACACCAACAGGCCCTGCAGAGCAAAGTGACACACAGAACAGGCAGCAAAAACCAGCACTGCACAAGTGTGCTGCCCAAATTGTAGACCTGTTCCTGCTACTGACTACAGCCAGGACTCTTCCTCCTTCTGGAAACAACCAAAACCCAAGAAAGAACCAAGTCCTCATATGTACAATCAAAATATTCTGAGTTGGAAGAGATCCATCAGGATCATCAAGTTCAACTCCTGGCCCTGCACAGGACACCCCAAGAGTCACACCATGTGCCTGAGAGCATTTGTCCAAACCCTTCTTGAACTCTGTTAGCCTTGGTGCTGTGACCACTTCCCTGGGGATACCATTCTAGTGCTCAACCATCCTCTGGGTGAGAAACTTTTTCCTGATATCCAATCTAAACCTCCCCTGCCTCAGCTTCATGCTGTTTCCCTGAATCCTGTCACTGCTCACGAGGTGTGTGGATATTAGTACCTGCCCCTCCAGTTCCCACCATGAGCATGTTGACAACCATCATTGAGGCTATGGAAAAACCCAACACCATTCTGTGCACTACTATAATGGAGATCCAGTCAGGACCCCTGAGTGTGACCATCCCAAATTCACCTCCTTGAAGGCTTCTAGGACTTCTATCCCTTGAAGTCCATGTAACTCACGTGGCAGACTGTGACAGAGCACGAGTCAGTACCATATAGTAAATATATCCCTGACATAGTTTGACATCTATAATGGGCTATGGTCAAAGAAATCTGCACCTTTCTTTTAGGAGGTTGTAATTAATCCTTTTTTGTGTTAAAAATTTTAACAAGTTCCTTTAAATTTTGAACAAAATGTAAAATCAGAGAAGTTACTGAGGAACCAGGCATTTACTGCCATGTAAAAAATTATCATCACAAGCCTTCTCTCTTAGGAAAGGTATACCCAGAGACAGGCTCTATTTACTGTAATCACAGCAGCTTGACACAGGCAGTCACTCTATTGCCACCACTGCAGGAAGTGAGCAGACACACCTGCTCCTACGGCTGACCCATCCCAGGCTCTGAATGCTGTTGGTGCAGGGCAAACACCCTGGGCTGTGCTTTGCTGCAGAGGTGCTACCCCACGCCAGAGACAGGCTGTTCCTGGTGGCAGCTGACATTGCCTCGGAGCTGCCTCTGCCCTGGTAACTTAAACCATCAATAAATGCCACATAAACTAAGCCCAACACCTCTTCTGCAGCTGACATGACCACCCTTCCACCACCTCTCTGCCAGCAAAGCTGTGGAAGAAAGAGATCGTGGATTACAGAATGAAGATTCAAAAGAAAAAAAATCTCACTGCCACCACAAAATAACCCCTAAACCAACAAAAATAAATAAATAAAGATACCACCACCCCCCACCACCCCAGAAAAAAATTTTAAAAATCAAGATTTCTTTACTTTCATATTGCTGTGCCATACTTGGGGCAAGCCCATTCCATGACCGAGGAAACTACCACCAGGATTTTTATTGATCATATACTGTGGCTGCCTAATTATTGATCTCAAGACATTTTACCATCTGTTCCCAGTGCAAAATATCAGTTTATTTACAAAGTTCACAAACACAGACTTTGTGGTCTGAGCAACAGCTGGGATGACAGGTCAGGTCTAAATTTCCCTGATGTGAAGTACTATATCTCTGAAATCCACAATACCAGAGCACTGCCATTTATAATACCCTACTTCAACCCTCTTTCTGCATCCCTTATATTATTTTCTCTGTCTCCTATCACAGCAGATCACCAGCTCCACAGGATGATAACAGCCCAGGAAAGCTGCAAACAGGAAAAATAACCAGAATTATAAAAAATATGAAGTGGGTAAAAGAGCCAGCCAGGCCTGTTATTCAAGTCATATAATTCCCTAGAAAATAATTTTCCCAGGACTTCATTAAAACAGTCAAATAGTGCAGGTGGTGCCCTGCTTTCAGTTTTAAATTACAATCCACTTGGGAACTGGGCAAGACTGGACACACAACTGCAAATTTTATGTGCAAATTTTTATTTTAGTTTTTTAAATGGAGTGTGCACAAGAGTGATTTTAGACTGAAAAAGACAGCCTTATCCTTAGGTCTCCTCTAGTTCTGATTTATTGATGCAATGAACATTCTCTGGAGAAGCCCAACACATTTTTACAAAAGCATTAGATGTCAGGCTTTACACCTACATCAGATTTCACAATATTTATTTCTTCTGTCTGAATGGGTGCTATTAAAAAAAAAAGAAAACCACAAGCAAACTGGAATTATAGCAGTAAGTTAACTTTTTAACTGTAGTTATCTTTACATAAGTCACAAATAGTTAACACTAATTCCGGTTTGAAGTTAATGGAAACATCTATTTTTTAATTAATGCTCTCAGAGATTTAAGCAATCTATTTCTAAATTATCTTATTAACATCCTAAAGATTTACAGCCCATTAACTGACTGTTCAAAATTTTACAAAAAACCCAAGTATACCCCAGAAGTAAACAACTATGTAAAATATCCATCTTACCAACTAATCTCTTTAAAAATTACCTTTAATATATCCCAATTTTTTTTTTTTGTTTACAACTGTCTATGCAATTTTCTCAACCAAAAGCAAACATAAAAAGAACGCCCTGAGATGAGTGACACCCCTGTTCCTTTGGAGGACTCCATTATCTCTGTATCCCAAAATGGCTGGGAAGCCAATCTCAGTTCTGCACCTAAGAATTCTCTAACCAGAAGGATGTATTTGCACTGAGATCTATCTAACCACTGAATCAATAATTAATTTCTTCTGTGTAGTTTAAACCAGCTGCAAGTGAAGAACTGTCCACCTGCATTTTCCCCTTGATTAAAGACCACTGGGTATTGGTTGCTTCTTCTCTTCATCCCAGAGGAGATGAGATCCCAAAATTTTGCTGCCAGCTGGCATCACAGGAAGGCCTTAGTATAACCCTTCCTTATTCCTCTCCAGTGTGGCAAGGGAGCACATGGAAAAAATGGTAACAGCTATGGTGAAGGTTTCATGTGACCCTAAATTCAGGCAGTCCTGTCCTGGCCAGGCAGATTTGACCTTGAGGGGTAATACATAACACACACCAATCGATAACTCTGAACAACAGCACAGTCGTCACCCTGGATTTCAGGAAAGGTTGGCTTAATTTTAAAATGTCACAGGATTTCCACAATCTGTTCTCCAAGGACAATAGTCCCTGATTGCCTAAGCTAGCTAGGAAGGGTCTCATAATTCTCAAATTCCCCTGCTTTATTCAAATGCCACGGCTATGAGCGGGATCTCTGAGCAGTCAGGAGTGTTTGACATAAGCCCCAGGAAAGAAAAACTAGACAGTGGTTAAACCCATTGCTTAAAACCACATCATAACATTAATTAAACATTAGTTCTTAGTTCCCAGTCCAGTATTCTTCACAGGAATTACAGCATCAGGCTGATGACTTGTAACTTTCTCAAAAAAGACCCCTAGCTGAAGTGAAAGAATAAAAGACAGAAGAAAATAATAAAAAACATAATGAGAATAAATAGCTAGCAAACATCACCACAGGGGAAAAGTGCTATTTCCCATCTCCCAGTAAGCATACCTAGCTCATTAGATACAAACTCTGCTTTAATATTAAAGCCATATAGCAAACAAGTGAAGCAGTATTAACTTTACAATATCCACGTTAATTATACTGATATCCAAGGACTGCACTGCCTTGAAACACTGAACCCCGATTCAATCCTTGTCCAAGTTCATGAGGATTGAAGACCCTCCTCATCTTCTGAAATAATCCTGTTAGGCTCCTCATCTTTTGAAAATGCAAACAAATGAAAGATTTGTCAAAACATGGCACCTGGCAGCTCCAAGACAAAAATCTACAAGAGATGGACAGGGCACAACAATTAGCCAAGAACACTTTCTGCTATCGCTGCAGCCCCACATACCAATTACCTAACAGACCTATTTTTTGTGCTGATGAGCAACCTCTTCCGTGTTTTTAAGTTGTTCAGCAGAATGACTGGAAATTTTATATTCAAACTAAGTAATATTGTGCCTGAATGGCGACTTTGTTCCACTGAACCACACAACCAGGCAGCAGGGCTTGCAGTAAAACCACCTCTTCAGAGATTATTTTTTGCCTTTGTGCTAGTCTTTTTGTTCCATCAAAGGAAATGCCCTCACAGACAAGGAGTCAGCCCTACACCAGGTGTTGATGTGGCACCATCACTGCAAAGACAACAGGTCACAGGTGACGATTGTCCTTCCCCGCCCCAGGGGTGAGGGTTTTTATATGCAATTCCTCAAAAAAAAAGTGCACACGCACTCCCTTGCTGGGTATTTTCACAGTCCAGCATTTTTCAAGGACGCGACATGAAACCCTGCTTAAATCTGACAAATAAGGAGCATTTGGGAAAATTAACAGGACCGTAAGTTGTGTTTTGTATTTGTGGAGTGCTGCGTTTCCGTGGCAACTGGGGGCTGTGGGCTTTAATTACCATCACAACGTCAAGGGTCCCTGCTGCTCAGGGGCGAGCGGGACCACAGGAGCACCGCCTGCGCTCCCCTCTCTGCCCCACAGCTGCCCACCATGGGGCATGGGGATCTGAGCTACCGGCACACCAGAGAGCAAAGGGATGGCTGGAATGGGGAAACCCAGGGGCAGCACAAGACTGAGCATCCTTAGGAGAGATGAACGGATGACGCCCACCTCCTAAAACCACCACCTCAAAACCAGGGATGCTCGACATCAGGGGATGACAGGAGGATAGAGGGACTCAGTGCCCAGAGATAAAACAAGTGGCAGAAGGTTTTGCTCGAACAGGCAAAAATCCTGCTGCAGCCATCTTCTATGGCACAAATGGAATGGCTTCTATTTTGGGACCAGGAGATTAAAATAGCTTTACTTTAGTCAAATTGGTCTTGAATGAGACAGGAAAGATAAGGACTGTGACTGTATGGAGGTTCCTGCAATGAAATACCCATTCTTTATAGCAAATACAGAGCTACATCCAATAAATCATCTGAGAATAGAAGAAAAGGAGATCAGGATGAATCTTTAACCAAGATACAGCTACACATCTACAGATTAAATTTTGCACAGTCCTACTGAACAAGAGCAACACTGAAAAAGGAGGAAATATGACACACAAGCCAAGCTAGATTAGAGCCACCCAGGTTTGGATGGCCAGTCAGATGTCCTGGTCTGCAGGAAGCACAAACCCCACAAAAGAACTTGAACTTGCACCCTCTCTTCAGCAGGCACTGCTACCCACCCTATTAAAGTGTTGCTCAAGTATTTGCCTTTCTCTGACATCATGCTTCATAAGAGAGGTAGGAGCTCCCTTTACAATTTGAAAGAAGATCTATTTTCTGTAGGTACATTAAATTTTCTTTTAAGTGGAAAGTGAAGTGCCTGTTTCTGGGGGCTAATTCTGCTTTATGTCAGAAATCACCCCATGCCAGGAACCCCCGAACACAGGACAAGCATCTGGGGAGTTTAGATGCTCCCAGGACTCTCAACAATCGAGCAGGTTTGCAACTTTCAGGCCTAAGTGTTTTAAAAAGAGCTGCAAGAAACCTCCAAGTACCTAAACTAGTTTCTGGATTTTTGCAGCAGTGAAAAAGTAAATAGAAGGAAACATAATTAAATAGAAGTGAAGAAACACAGACTTACCTGCCAGGAGACCCAAAGACAAATTTCCTTCCTAGCACAAAAAGAATAAAGAAAGCAGTTTTTAATTACTGCTGCTGTAACAGGTGGGCTTTATATTCAGTGGAAATGAAAAAAACCACCCCAACAGTCAAAAAGACAAGGAGACAATTAGTGAGGCTTTCTTCTCGCTGATGGAGCAGAGGAGAAGAGCAAGAAAGAGTAAAACATTTGCTTATCCGCCATGGATATTTTCTGCCGTGCAATCTGTCCACCAGCCCTTGCCATATGTGCCACCCTTTCTGCTGGGAGAGATGAAGGCAGCAGAAAGCTGTCCATCAAGATGCTAAACCTTCTGGAAAGCCCTCCCCTCTGCACTTTGCCCTGAAACAGGGACTTTTGGGGATGAACAGAATACACTTAACTAGATTAAACGTAGCTCATTCCTGGATATGTACAGAGAGAATTTGATTTGATTAATTCAAATTTTAAGGAGCAGTAGTGATTCAAAGAAAATAAAGGAATCGGAGAGCTACGTTCCCTTTTCCCGCACTTCTTTATAACCAGCCCCCATCCCTACGGGTGTGCATGGAGGAAATTCAGGGAGACAGCTCTGGGATTAATAATGAAATGGCTTTGATGACAGAGAGAAGCTGGGGGTGGAGGGGTGGAAAGGATAAAAGAACTTTCTGAATAGTTAAATTGTAGGACTTAACTATTTTCAGGGAGAAACACCATCCCATCTCTTCCTTCAGGCATATGCCACCTTGCGTAACTTGTTACAGCTGGTTTCCCCCATCAATCACAACTTGAGTGATGGGCAAAGCTATTTTCAAAGGTAAACCATGCTGTTACTAAGCAGTTTTTTTAGCTTAGACATAGGGTGAAATAAATGCAGCTACCTCCTAAGCTAACAAAAACCTCCAATCTCTTTGAAAACAAGCATTTCTAAGACCTGTGCAAGACAGAGCCAGGAGGACATGGTTTAGAGACAGCGCAGATAAATGATAAGCGACACACTGTCCTCCTCCTGCAGGAAAGGAGGCAGAGTCCTCTGCAGGAGTGCATGCCCATGGCCTGCAAGGAACCCATGACAACCCATGGACAGAGAAAGAAACTTGAAAGTACAGCAGAAAGAGCACAGAGAATGGTCTAGACTTGATCTGAAGCTTGCAGCTTCTATTTTCAGCCTCAACTTGCCAAACCCCAGCAGCTAGGGAACATCTCTTGGTGAGCTAAGACAACCCCTTAAACTGGTCTGCCCTGCCTAGAGACTGCTTATTTTCACCCTAATGAAATAAAACAAGTATTACCACATCAGAACTCTCAGAGAAAATAGGAAAGTAAGAGTCTTTTTGAGCCCATAGTCAAGAGTGTGTAACTCAGGCTACCTACACACAGGCCAAATTACACTTTGCCCACGAGCAGGGGTTTTGCATGCAGAGTGACCAACTCACCACCACTACTGCCCCACTTGGTCTGCAGCCCAGCACAACCAGGGATCAGGGAAAGCTGGGCTGGCTGTGGCCACCCCTGGGCAAGCAGGTGACTCATTCCAAAAGCACTGCCATGCCTGAGCAGTCTCTACTCATGCCCGGGAATTATGTTAGGATGCCATGCACTAGCTGACACTTGAATTAACTCCACAATAAAGACAAGTTCTTCGATTCTTAACACTTTAGGATGATGGCTGTGCCTCTCCCTGTTAAGTCTGCTGAAGACATTTCACTTTGCTGCTGTACATAACTTCATTTCCAGTTAATTTACAGGAGAAACTTTCCTTCTGATACGTGTAAAAAGATTCTTTTCAGAGCCAGCTGCCTGACCCAGCTTTGGGGACACAAAAAAAGCAGAACATGACTTGTGCAAAATACCTCCATATTATTTTGTAGAATGCTTTTCAGAAATTAAAACCTTTACACTGAGACTTTCCAATTAGGCTACCTGTCATACTGCAACAGATGTACTCTGTACAGATACTGAAAATAAACGTCTCCACACATCAGCAAAATTTACATAATAAGAACATGTTAGATCTAGAAGTTGTAGTCTTAAAATATACAAATATTATCTTAAATAAAGCCCATTTAAATACTTAGTATGTAAACAGGTCTTTACATACACAGTAGACTAGTGCTTGATCTGAAGCCTCCAGACAGGATTCAGAAAAGGAAGTGGACATTGAGTTGACTATGTAAAATCCAGTCTGGTTATACATATTTGACAGACATAAATAATATGGAAGCAAAGAGTGCATTTGTTTTTAGTCCTGCTGTAGGAATCATATATTCTCCACTTCAACCCTTGTAATTACACAGCCACCAAGAAAGACTAGAGACAACAGTTATTGAATGAAAAAAACACAGACATTTTTTCTAAAAACAATTCTCTATCCCCTAACCATGCTTGCCAGCTTTTTGTTTCACATTCCCTATTAGCTTGGCCAATTGCACTTTATATATATATATATACACACACATACACGTATGTTAAAAAATAGAATTTCACTAGCTATTACATAGGGAAGCTTCTATGGTGCTGCTCTTTACCTGCCTGAGGTGCAAAGTTTGGCTGCTTTAGCGTGTCCCCTGATTCCTGTTAGTGCCCTCAGAAAGAAACTACCTCAAGGGTAACACTGTTGAAAAACAGTTCTTTAAGATTCAACTGAGAAATGTTAGCAAAGCTACATAGTAGTGCACACACACAGCAGGCCAGCAGGCCCTGCTATGTATTCTCACATGAGTGACAAGGGCTAAATGTTAAGCAGCAATCTCCTAACTCCCCCTTGCAGAATGAATAATATGGAAGAGGGAAAGCTGAACTGCTGTTACAGCAGTTCTGTCCGCTTTCCTCGGTAGTCTCATTCTCTTTAAGAAAAGGTAATATTCCTTAAAAAGCCAAAAAATTAAATTCATTACCTTCTAAGTGAGTAGCCAAACTTAAAACTAAAGAACAAAAATGATACCAAAAACAGGTAAGTGGCAGCATCTATGTAAAACATCAAACTGGAAGTCATACACCAAAATTATACAGAAGAGATATATTAATAGAACTATAAATCAAGAAATAAACTAGAATAAAATTGCTCAATGAAAGAGAGTTAAGTTCTCACAGAAGGCTACAAGAAAACAAGGGGAAAGCTTAGAAGTTTGCTAGGGTGGGGGCGCATCAGAACTCCATCTGCTACACCCATCTAGCAAAAAAACCCCAAGGCATGAAATTATGAAAGAAAAATGCATTTCAGTTCTTAAGATAGTTAACAATGAATTTGCAAAATATATACAAGACATTTACTCACATCAGCAAGGAATTCCAATTCACCACGTTTTGGGAAGACAGTGGTAAAGGAGCTGTGTCCTAAAGAGCCCTACCAGTTCAGATTCTTAACTTCAGGCACCACTTTTCTGTATCCACGGCCAAAATGGTTGCAGCAACAGAGGATGACAAAAACATGCTACATCGGGAAGGAGCCAACCTTCTCCTCCTCCTCCTCCCTGTCCAATCTCTTCTCAGCAGGCTGAAATTTTGCATCTGTGGGGGATGATACAATTTTTGCTTCCTCATTTATTCTATGCATTCAACCCTTAAGAGCTAGCTTTTAAAATACCAGTCTTGCTTTGAAGGATATTACTTCATTAGCAGTGCTTTTGGAAAAAGGTCTTTAAAAGGCAGACAACTCACCCTCTGGAGTATCCATCTTCTTTGCACTCCCTAACCACAATTCCCATTTTCCCAAACCAAGCACTTCTCAACAAGTTAGGCTAGGTTCACAGACATAAAAAATTCAAACCACCTTTTATTTCCATACTTTTTTTTTTAACTCCCAACTCATACTAAACACTTTCACATGTTTTATGCCAGATACATGAAACATTCTTCTTTTAACTTTCTAAACTTTTTTTTAATTGTTACATTGTCCAAAAGCAAGACACCACCCGTGACAACACTCCTGCTCCACTGGGAGCTGTGCAAACGATCCTAAAGTACTACGGTGTCTCCAAGATAAGTACACGCATTCCCATGGGATGTATTTCTTTTCCTCAAAAAGGGAGCAGTGCTGTGCACAAAGACTGTGGGATGCCAGAAATGCAGCACAAGGACTAGAGGGGCTGCAGACACCTGCCTACCCTTCATACAGAGGTGGCAGCAGTAGCTGCTGTGTTCATAAAGCCAGGATATTTTCCTGCAACAGAACTAGCATGCAAGGGATTACGTGGAAATAAAAGACTTCCAAGCTTTTTTTGCTCCTATCAGCAGCAACAAGAATTCAAGGAGTTACTCAGAAGTTCACCCACAAACTTCCTGTTTGTAAAATCCAGAGCTTTTAAGAAGTAACTCAAACTTACCATCAAGTTCAGAGTAGTGCAGTGACTCAGAGGAACAGTGGGCCAAACAGACAATGCCACAAGTCATCTTCATTTGGCAGTCACTAAAAAAGCTAAGGAATACCCAGAAAACAAGTGCACACTATCCTGAGAAGGGTCCCTTCTGCATCAAGCTTCTAATACAGAAAAGTATGAGGGAACCCACAGAAAAACCCCCAAACAATAGTTTGCTCTACAGTTACCAGTTTCCACTGAGACACAGACATTTGGGTCAGAAACCCAATTTTTCACACATCAGTGAAGAACTGTTTAACATTGCAGTAAGAAAACAGCCATGATTTCCACTGATTTTCAGAGTGAAAAAGCTAGTAACTTCAATTTAATGAACCAAGAGGAGGGCAAACATGGTAATTAAAAGCCTTTATCCTGTCCTTTCTGTGTGCAATCTGAAAACCAGAAGTCCAAGCAAGAACAAGATGAGAGTTGCAATCAAAGCAGACAACTTGCTTTAAGAGCAGGAGACTCAACTACAAGCAACACTGCCTTTTAATATCCATCATATGGGATGAGAACACAGAAACGACAGATAATATCCCAGGCAACTTGACATTGTAAATAAAATATACAGGGAGGACAGAGTTGTGAAAAGGCCATCCTAGCTGAAGAATTTTAAGATGGAAAAGATAAAACTGGTCATGGAACTAAGAAGTTACACTGGAAAGCTACTGCAATAATATACCATACTTTGGCTGAAGGGAGTAATTTGCATACATTTCCCTTTGTAAACTTCAGGACTAGAAATATATGAACTCAGATTTAGTGCTCGTCCACACAGACCAGTTTAACTGAATATTAAGTTTCAATAAAGCTAAATTCTTTACTGATACTTTGCTGCTAAAGCATATTCTGTTGCTTTAGCTTTAGCCAAACCTTATTACTAAATGGATTCTAAACCAGAAAGGGTTTACAAAGACTCTTTTTGTTTCCACCGAGTATATGAAAATAAATCACTGCAGCTTTCCCATATATGATAAAAGGTGTGGTTTTTTTCTAGATGATAGATTTGGAGAACAGCACATCTGCTGAGGCTCTGGCTGGCTGGAGACCCCTGTTTTCCACTGGCCTCCTGATTCCCTTCAAATTTTCAAATGCAACCAAGGGGGTGCTTTGCCTTAGAGATTCCTGGTTAGTGGAAAACTGGGGGCCAAAGCGTGCAATGAAGGTGCTATAAAACCTTATCCCAAATAATTAGGTTTAACATTGATACACAGTATGCTTGGGTTAAGAAAATTCACCAACAAAAGCACTGAACCTCTCCAACAATTTCCAATCTTCAATTAAGAAAAACAACACTTGACAGCCAGACCTGACACCCCACTTGCTCCCCCATTTTTCTCTTCCCTTTCTTCCCCATCTCAAATCCTGGAAAAACAGCAAAATGGGAATTATTCCTTCGGACAAACATTTTGTGCAGTTTTTTCAAAATTCCTATACATCAACAAATTCTGAAGGCAAACAGATTTAGTGAAAATAGAAGAGCAAATGCCTGAATGATCTTTAGTTTCTCATTCTGTTTTTCAGAAGCACGTCATCCCTTCCTATTTTTTAGAAAAGTCTTTATCAAAGGGCTTGTATTACTTAAAGTTTGCATGCTCTGCACGGCACCTAGCAAAATGAGCAACCTTTTTTTTTTGCAAGGTGGGTAATAAGGCTACCTGGAAGTTTGCAGGGTTTCTAGGATGCCCAATGGAAAACCTTATGGATAACTGTACAACTATTACTACATACGTATCCTAGGAGACCAAAGAGCTTTCACATTTAAGAGCTTATTTCCCAGCCACCCTCTCGATACACATCTCATGCAATTATAAATAATACAAATAGCCATGAGAAAGGAGGACATTGGTTTAATTTCAGGCAGAAGGTACACAGACCTCTGCTTGTATCTGCATAAATGTTTCATTTTATCTCACTTCTTCTCACATTCTGACTACAAAGGTACTCTGTAAGATTATCTCACGTAATGCATGAAATGTGTTTTTAAAACTGAATTTTACAACTGCACAAAGCTAAAATTTTTTTAATGTTTAAAAATTCACACACATACATACTAATCACTAGAAAGAGCCTTTGTATTTAGTCAAGTGAAATCTAGATTCCTGACCACAACATTTTGCAAAGCATCAGCCTGTTAAAAAAAAAAATACCAGAGAACCATATAATTTAGGAAAAAGCCTAGGAAAAAGAAATTGTAAAAAATAAACAAAAAGCACAAACCAACTAATTTAAAAGAGATTCACTTTCCACTTCATGTATGAATAGCCTATGCATTTGAAACAAGCCCAATCAAAAGCATCCCCCTCATTTCTTGTTTGTCATTCCCATCACAGGGTCTAACCTGCAGTTAAGGACTCAGCGCCCAGCCTCTGAAGAGGAGCATCCTTAAAATGCCGAGCAGAGCCCTGGAAACACCCTGGTACGGTTCCTTGGCAGTCAGAACCCAGGATCTGTTACAAAACCTGCAACACAGAGCACGACAGCCCCTTCCCTTCATCGCCTTTTTAGTCTACATTTCATAGCCTTCCATCCCAGTGGAGGCGAGGAGGCAACACAGAACACCTGCCCAGCAGGAAAAGAAGAATATACTGTTGATCTCCTGGAGGAGGGGATATCACATGGCAACAGGGAACTCCAAGGAAAAAGGCTGTCGGCACGCTGGTACACACAAATTAATTCACCAATGGGTAATTAAAACAGGACCAGTACCTCCTAAAGCCACCAAGCAGCTCTCAGGGTTTGATTTTCTTAAAGCAGTAAATTAATCACCTAACCTCACACGAATATGAGTGAAGCCCTAACAGCTGTGGCTCAGCAAATACTAACTGGAGCAGGAGCCAGTGTAAAAGATCTGCAGGCACTCTCTTACACTGTGTCCTTTTTCAAAAGCTAAACTTAACATTAAAATTAACTGCAGACTAAAACGTTGCCAGCATTTTCTCATGAATGCATAATGAAACCTTGCTACTCCACGTAGCACATCACACTTTTGTAAGTACACCCCGCAGAATGCAGGGATGACCTGCACAGGAATTCTTACAGTAACTCCATGTGTACAGTGGCTTTACAACACAGATGGGACATTTCGAGTCCCTGTCGAGCTATATGCTATAAATATTATGTAAAGCAACACAATGTTTGCAAGAAAAACAACAAAGCAGATTATGTAACATTCTTTTTCTTTCTTCCACTCCTCTGAGCAACCTAATTCTGCTTTTTAAAAGAAGAAAATTAAAGTGGAACATTGAAGCTGTTCTCAAAAATGCACATACTTTCTGAAAAAGTTCCAATTTCTGTATAGTTTTATAATTCAGTATCTCAATACTACTAATTCAGTATCTCAATTCAATGCAGAAAGTCCATTTTACATCCTGAAACTGCTTGACTTTTGTTTATTAAAAAAGAAGGGGGAAAAGTATTATGGTTTTCTTTCAGATTAAGTTTCTGGCTTTTTGAATACTATAAAATCATGATTATTTGCAGACTCACAAACTACAAACAACTACTTTCCACAGCAGCTTTGATAAAGTCTAGTAACTCCACTAGCAAACTGAACACTTCAGTATTATTTTTCCCTTATACTGGACATTATACAAATTACATACAGGAGAGCTGACAACCAGCTAAATGCGATAGCCACCACATCCCTCAAGACTGTCCTCTTCCATCACTTAGTTCCATGAAGTGGATGAAAGAAAAAACCACCCCAATCTACAAACACCACAATAAATGAGCAGTAGAAGAGTGCTCTCCAACAGCAAAGTATTCAGTTCGAGGTCTCAGTGGATACTTCAGAAGACTTCAGGGTGGCCTTTATAATACCCTCCGCTTGAGAAAACATGACTGCAAAGCAAATCATCCCTACAAAAAAAGCAGCAAAACTGTTTTTCCTGCTTCTTCTTGGCTTGGTATGGCTTTAAACAAACAGGCTTGGATAAACAGCATAATGAAGAGGACTGATGTCGTTCTGGTTCACAGAAGAGCTGCATGGCCTAGATGAGACATCACCCCTGGTGAGACCATCAGACCAGTTAAATAAATTGTCCAGTCAGAAGTGAGGCCCATTCTGCTTCTTCCCATGAGATAAAACCTGTGATGGTATTTCAAAGACATAGCACTAAGAAAACTTTTGACCTCTGCTAGAGACATTTCCAACAGCATTAAAATGACAACATCAATGATGCTTATGCTAGGCTAGCTGCATTTTCTTTGGGTTTTTACATCTACTTGTAATGCCCCATTTCAGCTGAAGAACCAACACCAAACAATCCCAGCTACTGTATCCCTCTGTGAGCATACCAGAACTACACCTACATGGGCTTCCTTCAGCACATGTGTCATTAATTAAAGTCCTAGCTGGAAATAGCATTTGCCAAGATAGCACGATTTTCACCATGAGGATCTCAGCTGTACGGAAAGCGTGGTGAAACACCACACAGCAAAGGAAGGGGGTGGAAGCACAGCCCTTACCCTGCCACACAAAAGCTGCTCCCCAACCCAGCGCTGCTGCCACAAGCCTCCCCCACAACTTGCAAGCATCAGTGCTGCTCCTTCTACTGAGGAAAAGAGGAGGACAGACAAAATCTGCCTGCTCAGCCAACAGGCTGAACAAGAATTCTGGGTGTAAGCCCCAGAACTGCCTTCAGAAGCTATGCCTTCAAAAGACCGGAGTGGCTGAAGGAAGCCTGTTCTCCTGAGTGTTCAACCTGTTCCCTGCAACAACGTGTAGTTTGACACACAGACTCTGCAGCTTTAGTAGTACTTTGCAACATGAAATTTAACATTTAAGATTTCATTTAAACTAAGGCATACCACATGATTGCAAAGAGCAGCTGAATAATGTGATTTATGGAAAGAAAGAAAAACCTATCACAAAACCCCATACTATACCAACCTAAAAAAAAAAAGCATTCACAAAGGAAGAGGCAAACAACTTTTCCCCTCATTAAAAAGTTGAGAAATTTGCACACCACCACTAAAATATAATTAATACACAGCCTTCAGGAAAGTCCAAAGGAGCAATTTAATTAACCACCCACTGATTTCATAAATGACAAGAACACACAAAGGTAATGGCACCTTATAATTGAAAATGTCCTGTTTATTTAGCTGAGCAATTGTGCTGGTCCATGTTGTGCATAAATATGAGGAAACACATTTTCAACTCATGACGTTTTAACTTTATAAGGTGTAACAGAATAACATATTGCCTACGATACAGTCACTGTATACTCCACTCATTTAATGCCTTTACCCAATAATCTCTAAGTCACTGACAATCAAAAAGGTTTTAACCTTTATGAACTTTTCTGATGGGCTTTTTCTACGCCCTCTTCAGAAATGTGGAAGAACTGGAAGGAAAAAAAAAGGATTTTACTGGTATACCACTTCAAACAAACTATTGCCTCATTCAGGGACTTAGTTTGTATCTGTAGTTCTCCCATTTTCATACAAAGAGACCCTCTGTAAGCCCCATGAAATATTTCTGCTGACGATCTTCTAAACTCATTTTCTTTCTTTTCTTTCACATGAAGAAAGCTTCCTTTCAGCTACTACATCCTTTGTAAAGGAAAAAGAGAAGCAGCTCTTACCAAGGTGGGAAAAGAATGTAGCGAAACATGTGAAAGGCTCTTCCCTGGATTTTTCATTGAACTTTTCAGGGATAAAGCTGGAATTAATATTCCTTTTTGCATTCACAAAACTCAAAATGCCTTTGTGCTGCTACATTAAAACCATCAAAGTCTATTTGACTGAACATGAAACAGAGCAGCATCTGAATTTATGAGCTGTTCATCTCCCTATCTAATGGACACACTTAGAAGCGTTCAAAAGAGATGTGGAGAAACTGGAGAAGGCCCAGAGAGGGGAAAGATGATCAAAGGACTGGAAAGTCTGCCATATGAGGAGAGGCTGAGAGAACTGGGTTTGCTCAGCCTTGAGGAAAGGCTTAGGGGAGACTTTATCAACACGTTCCAGTATTTAGAGGGTGGCTACAAAGAAGCTGGAGATTCCTATAGTACAAGGAGACACACGGAAAATATGAGGGCTTATGGGTATCTCTGTAAAGATTCTGATCGGACACAAAAGGAATGTTTTTCACAATGACAACAATCAGCGACTGGAATAATGTCCCCAGGGAAATGGTGGATTCCCAAATGCTGAACACTTTCAAGATGCATCTGGAGAGGGTGCTGCACCATCTTGTCTAGCCTGTGCTTTTGTCAAGAGAGATCGGCCCGGATGATCCTTGAGGTCCCTTCCACCCTGGTAATTTTCTGATTTTATGACTTATACTGGCTTTGGGGCATACATAATTTAAAATAACAGACTGAAAAGATTCTTCAGGCATAAAAGTTTCCATGGCAAAGCTGACTTGCCAGACTTTTAAAAGGCTTTCCTTACAGGATTCAACATACCACACAATGATTCTCAGCAGTCCAACACCACCACAGCAGCAGGGTGTACAAGGATGGATGTGGCTGTCTTGTACATCAGTCTCAGATCTCTCATCCCACCTGTCCCCTTAATCAGCTGCCATGCAACGACATCAATGACTTTACATACCATTGTCTCCCTGCCCACCTAGTACAGAAAAAGCATTCCTCAACAGAAATTGCAGCATTAAATGTTGATCCCAACAGCATCACTGCACAATGGAACTACCTGAAGCAATTAGTTCACGTGTACACATTAAATACACACTTCTGCAACTCTGGATCTAAGAGTGAAATCTTTACATAGTGGTATTAGCTGGTCACGCTGACTGTTCCTGAGGGTTTCCCATCATTAGGTGTTTATGATATTTACTCAGTCTGTAGCAAACTGTTACCAGCCATACCTAGCTGGATTAGCTGCCCATTAGTGATGCCACTAGATATATAAACATATTTTTTAAATTATGAAAGCTTCCATTACATTTATGCACTATGGTTTACTTACCAATCAGATGAGGAAAGATGATTTCTTAAATAAAGACCACAAAGCATCTTCTAATATTTTTTTCCTAAACTTTTTTCTTTTCCAAGTCATTCCAGCTTTCACATGTTAACTGAAAGCATTCACATCAGAAACTGGCAGGTCCCAGGTACTGCCTGTGCCCCACACACCAGCAAGAGCACCTTTGTGTTCCTTGTTACCACTCCTTTTGGCCCTCAAAGGACTTTTCGGCACATTACTACAGGATTGAGCACAACAGTGTTTTCTAATGGTTAATCATGGTAACTGTTGCATGTCTCCAGGATGCATTCACCCTGTGAAAATGGTTTAGATTTTCTGCTTCTAAATGTTATAGAAAATATACTGCTTAAATTCTAATACATTATTCAACTGCCTGCAGCTTCCAAAACAATCTGGACTGCTCAAACTGAGGTGTTTCTAATGTTTAATACTGAAATGAACTTTATCAGAAATAATTACCTTCTTCCATGCCACCAAGGTATTTTGCAAGAAAATCACACTCCACAAGTCTCTGAAAGAACTCCGTTTACCTATCATATTTCCCCCCAACAACTGCACTCAAAATTTCTCCAATGGTCTTACCTGCAGTAAGATCCCACCCATAGTACACAGATTCCATGTGCTAAGTTAATGAGGTAAGAAGCATTAGGAAAGAGACTGACCACAGCTAGGAAAAAACCTTAATCATACAACACTTGTTACAAGTGTTGTGCTCCACTGGGGAAAGCTCTCAAAGATAAGCAATGTTTTGTAACTCACCAAAAGTCACCTGGGATGCAGGAGAGACACAAAGTAACAGGGAGTCCTCACTAGCACAGAAGAGCTCTTAATTTTCCACAAAATATCAGAACTCCCCATTGCAGGAAGCAGAAATACCAGATCTTGAAGGCTACCTTCCTCAAAACCTTCCTGTAGGAATTCCTATACTGCCTGTTTCTTTTTAAGTGGGTTAAATGCTGCCTATTTCCCCCCTACTGTTAGGAAGATTATTTTTTCTTTTATAAAAGCATTCTTCCAAGTTCTCTTCTACACAAGTCTGAAGAGAGAGCCAAGGTTGTTGGCAGCTTGTTTATGAAACTGGTCCTCACTGTTTCCCCAGTCAGCCCAGAAGGACAGGCAGTAGCTGCCCATCCTCCTTCCTAGGGTGATCCCTCAGCCTACTTCCATGGGATATGGGATGGATGCAAGGAGATAAGTTATTTAGTGATAAAAATACACACAAAAAAATAATTCATTTTAAGTATTACATGAGAGATATAAGTAGTCTATTAATTACATCTTCTAGATTAATTTGTAATTTCATCAGGTCATGGCACAGTGAAGTAATTTAAATCAAGGGATTTAACAGCACTTTGAACTAGTTTAATAATGCTAAACCTTACTGTATATATTCAAGTATTTAACTCACAAGAGCTGCTTTTTTATACCATTCTGTAGTATTAGCTTAAAAATCAAATGGATTTCATTACCATTCCTGGTAGAGAACCTTATTTAAATTTTACAAGAATAATGAAAATAAACAATACCATTTCACATTTAAACACAACCTAAACCTTTAAACTTAAAAGAGCTCAATTAAACACATCATATTGTTTATTATTACATTAAATCTTTTGGTGCAGTAATATTGCTTTTTTTCCCCATCTGTCCCCACTGCCACCAAAGGCTTATTCAATTTCTACCACAGAACAGCCCTTCCATTTGCTGGAATTCCACCACAACACATAATTTTGAAAGCACATGAGTCTTGCCTTGAGCTTGGATCATCGCCCCCAAAAATCTCATCCTTCCAACATTTATTTTGCATTCTCAAAATTAGAATAAATAGAAAATGAAGTACTGTCCAGCGTGGTTTTTCAGCTGCTCTGCACACCAGCAGTTTGACTACCTCAGCATCAACAGGCCTGCTCAGCACAGGGCTGGCTCTCGCACAACCCACGCAGATTCCTCAACCCAGCAGCTCAGACAACACTTGCAATGTTTTAGCAAGTACCTGCTGCTGACTGCTTCCATTTGCACAGGCTTTCCCATGGCTGCTGGTTGTACAAGCAACCCTCAGGGTGCCTTCCACTAGCTCTCTCTCATTTCACATTTCAAGAGAACAGAAGAACACAGGGCTCAGCTCAGGTAATTTGCAGCTCAAAAATCCAGATTTATGCCATCTCCCTACATCTCTACTAGCATCACAGCTGAAGGGTGTGAATTTATTTATTAAAAAATAAATGTCTTATGTATGTACATTACCAGTTTTAATGAAATACAAAATAGAAAACTCTACTCAAAGAAAAATACAGAGACTATCTGCTGTAAAACTGTCTGGGCAAACAACTTTTAAGATTCCTTAAGGACATCAAATGTCCTTAAAAACTCACTTTTCTGAATTGAGGGGAACCCACTCTACTGCTACATTTCCTAAGTAGTTTCTTACAGAAGAATTACATTAAGACTTGAGGAAAAATTCAGTTATTTCCATGCCAAGGCCTGCATTCCCTTTTTATAAACTCACGGATTTCTAAATATACATAAACATCTTAAATAAATAAATAAATAAAGCACAGGAAAATTTTTCTTCCAGAATCAGTTTGCAGCGTTACGGGAACGGTACTTTTCCTTTACTGCATTATTACGTTCTGGTACTAACCCAAAAGTCCACACCATTTTCATTTCTTTATTGCCAATAGCCGTCTAGGAAATGCTGCCATCAATAGTAAATCTACATGAAGTCATACTCCTCTGGTGCATTTTGTGAATAGCAATCAGTTCATAACACAATCCTGTTCGGTTTAAATTTAGTTTATTCTTCAATTACTCTGCTAGCCCAACTCTAATTTATTATATTTTCTGGTACATTTGATTTTGAATATTATGACATCCTGGCTCATGCCATTAGAGAGGAAACATAAAACGGTGAGGATGTCTAGGGACAGCTGAGAGTAAGATAGCAACAGCCTGGAAAATTAACAATACCACTGTCTGTGCTCAGCTAGACCGCTCCCACATTAGCACTAAAAAAAATATTTCTCTAATATAGACTTGTCATCCAGGAATAGCCTCAGGGGCACCATAAAACGCCAGCCAGCACAACAGGCAGCTGGGGTGGCTGGGTGGGCGGACAGCAGCCTCTGAGCCCACTGGGGCAGCTCAGCTGTAGAAGAAAGGAAACCCTGGCCCTGCTGCTGCTCAGAGCTCACCAAAGAAAGAAACCAACATGGTTCTATATGCCATCAATACTATATACATTGGTTTTTTGGTTGGCTTTTTTTAGCCTTGCATTGTCTCGGTCCTAGCTACCATTTCTTTCTCCCAGCACCCAAGGTGAAATGAGAGGCAGCAGCCAGAAGCCTGCTCAGAGGACCTTTCTTGAGAAGCTGGGCAGAAGTGAGGGCTTCACCTTCCCCTCCAGTGGTGACCGACTGCATTAACCTTCAGGGCATGCTGCCAGCCCCACCTGCTTACTCAGGCTTTTGCCAACAAGGGAGGCTCTCACTGCACTGCTTTGTCCTTCGAAGATGCATCCTCTTTCGCTTACTTCTTACTCCTGCCTAACATTTGGCATTGGAACTCCTGAACCCAGAAGATGGAGGGGCAATCCTGATGGGGAAATATCAGACTCTTGTATTCATATCCGACCTTTTTTCCTACAACAGATTCTGACAACCTCAAACATGAAGAATGCTTATGTTTCTGCACAGCTTGCTCTGTCCCAAGAAATTCCACACCGGGTTTTGAAAACAATGAGTATTTCCCTTCTTTTGTCTGTTGTTCTGAAAGCCTGAAAACAGCTTACCAAAACAACACGCAAGACCGAATGCTTTACAGGGAAACCCAGGAAGGCCCATAAGGGGCTGCCAGCATGGGAAAGAAGTTGCAGTGGGGGAAATCTGGCTGGACCCAAATCCTCACTCATTACTTTGTCCTCCAGAAACAAATCAAGCAGACTTATTTTCCCCTAAAGGATAATCAAGTTTTCAGCTGTCTCTAAGCTGTCTTGTAGCTCAGGCAGTATTTCCAGCTCCTTCTAAACCTCACAAGCAATATGGATTTTACTAATGATGTAGTTGCTGCAACTGTTGCATTAAAAAGACGATGTCAAAAATTACATGTAAACAATGCCTACAATTACATGAAGGTAATTTACAAAACTAAGAAATGCCATGCTTTAGCTTATCCACTGCCTTTCAATTTTCCCTCACTTCTCCTGAACCTATGTTGTAACTCAGTTGCTGGTTTCTGTTCTGAAGCTTTTTCCCCCCCATAACTCAATCCCACACAAAGGACAGACACAAAAGGGAGCGGCATAAAGGATGCTTAAGCATACTTCCACTGTTAAGTTACTTGATTTCACACTTAGGAAACCCCACTGAAAGACAGTTATTGGTGCATGAGAAATAGGGAGTACAGTTATAGCTTGTGAAGCCTGATGGAGTCAGAGCAAATCAAATCAGGCCATATTTAGATGGGATGAAGAGAGACAGAGGGGCTTTCCCCTCCTGTTACCACATGCCCCAGTGTAATGCAACATTACCATCATGATGAGAAAAAAAAGCTCCTCTCATTTTGGTGTGTTGGCAACAGGAAGATACACCACTCAAGTTCTTCAGAAGCAATGACAACTCTGGCTGTAACCATTTTCTCTTTTCAGTCCTGTGTACTTGTAAGTCACCTGCCTGTGCTTACACTGCAAATCAATGCACACACTCCAGTGTCTCACTGCACCTGCTCTCATTACCCTGTGTTTGAAACAAATCCTAGAGACTTGATTTCACCTCCCAGCAGAAAGAGTAATCATCAATAATTGATGTCAGTTGGTTTCATTTGGGGGACTGCCTTGGGTGTGCAATGGAGAGTTATGGCATGCACCAAGGAAAGGAGGATTTGTATATAAAATGATTAGTTAATCTGAAAAAATCCCTCAGTAAACAAAGGAAATTTACAGATAATCGTATTAAAGATTAGAGTTGTTTTAAAACAATGCAGAATATATTTGAGAACATCTGGGGAAAAAGATGGTAGTACTAAAAGCAAAATCTTTGGGGAAAATACCTTCCCCCTCAAACAGGAAACAGTAATTAATTCATTTTAAATCCTAATCCTTGTCAATTCGTGTTAAATCTGAGCACTTTTTCTAATAAAGACTGTTATCACTATACTTAAATACAATTTTATAGATGAATACTTAAATGTATTTACATACAGCTTTAACTCTGATTAAATGATTGCTTGATTATTTCACTTACTGATTGCTTCCAATTTATTTCAAATTTGAGAAGCAGGATAATTCTATGTTAAAAAACTAAGTTTCATATTAAATAAGGACAGAACAACCTGCGGACTAAGAAAAATACATCATGATAGCAAAAGCAATTTGATGTCTTTCCTTTCGTGTTTACTCATCAGCTGGAAAATTAAGAAAATAACTCCTTTTATCTTACAAAGGTTAATCTTTTTCCATCACCCATTTCATGTGTTCTGAAGTTGTGGTGTGGCAATTTATGTGAAAATCCCCACAACGAAACCCATAAACTGTTCCTGACATTTTCTATAATCAGTGTCAACAATTAACAGTACTGCTCTTCTATTTAAACAGTGCATGATTGAAACTCCTCACTGCTGTAACTGCTGACAGCATCAAAATACTACTTACTTCACAACTAAAAAGTGAAAACTACAGAACTGGACAATAATTAAATTGATAAAAGCATCCTGGATCATATTTCTATAATGTCTTTCACTACTGTATTTGTATTCTCCATAAAATACTTAATGTTGGAGCTAAATCTGGCAGGATTTCTAAGATCTGAGAAGAAAAAAAAAAGAAAGAAAGAAAAGAGAAAGTACAGCGTTTGTTTTTTCCCTTTTTCACTGTTTTACTTCTTCACATACAGAAATTAATTTTATATATATACACACACACACGTAAAGTTCAATGACAAGCAGAATGTTAACCAGATCTGTACAAGCAGCTATTGAGCCTTAGCAAAGAAAGCCCATCAGGGATGCTTTGTTGTAACCATATCATCATAACTGTGCTGAATTGAGTGATTTCCTTGGGAGCAGAAGCAGGCAAATAGACTCTCATGCCCACAAAGGACCCTATGGAGTCACTGCTGTGGATTCAATTGTACGGTCAAGCTACAGGGATGGCAAAATAGGACTCAAAACATGATACATCACCTGAAAAATGACATATACAGGATGGCAATTGCTCCTAACACACATGGGTGCATTGTAGTGAAGTCCCTTCTCTCCTGCATATCAACTTAACCTCCTTAGCACGTTTTCAGGTATAGACAGACTTGCCTTCAGGAACAAACCATCCTCTTTATCCTTAAAGTCAGTATCAGCTAAAACATAACTCTCTCCTCTCTGACAATCTGAGGCAAAAATAAAAATCTCAGCACAATGTTGACATTACTGTGTGAAATAAGTTGCCTTCACTGAGGCTTACTTAAAGGCTTCACCTGTTGTGAAACTCACATGTGATTGTTTGTAGAAGGCAGCAAGTCAAGCAGTACGCAAAAATTCCTAGTCAAGCATCTTCGACTACGTAACAGCACAACACTTCAGAACATTTCCTGGCTTCACAGCTTTCCAAACTTTTCAAAATGAGTTAGGAAAGCATTAGACTTCTACAGCATTTCTATGGTCAATGGCACACATCCCTTACTGCAGAAGAAAGGACTGGTTAACAGTTTTCATTTCACACTCCAGTAACTCAAAATCTTGTGTTACCACTCACTTTAGTGTTAATTTTCCCACAGATTCTCTTTTTCTGCTTACATGGCAAGACAGCTCAGGTCAAATGCTCAGACAAGCTGTGCTGCTGATTCTCCTTTTTACCATCACTGAATCACCTTCACTTTTGCTCCACCGCAAAGTTATTTTCCCTGCAAAAAAGCAGTAGAGCCACATTCAATAGCAAGTCAGCAGCTAGAGTCAAAATGGATTTCAAAGTGGGAAAAAGCCCCTCCTCACAACTAAATCCTTATAGATTATTTATAATAATTCCAACACTGTATAAATACACCGCTACAGGTATTCACTGCTGTTCATGTGGTGAAGTCCAATTCAGTTCGTGTCCCTTCCAGCTACAGAATATAAAAGTGTCCCTTCCAGCTACAGAATATAAAAGTATCAGTGCAGAACAGACATGCTGAGCAAACCCCCGATAACAGGAATGAAGAGTAGTTACTTTGCCAGACAAAGTGGAAAGATACCTTTTTAATAGGTGATTTCAAAAAAAGAAACATTTGGGAGCTGTCACTGAATTCTTATGAAGCTTTCTTATGCGTATGTACAGACCTAACTTACACATAGTTTTAAGACATTTGCATGAAATGCATGACAGATCCACAAGTATTTCTAGCCTAATCAAATCTGAATGAGTCTAACTTTACCTTTAACATCTAAAAGGAATAAAAATAGTTAAGAAGCAAACCCAAAATCTGAAGGCATTCAATAGTGGTTTAATACTAGGCAGGAAACCCTGTGAATTTTAAGCCTCCAATCTTCATTTGAAGCAGAAATGACAGTTCAGCAATGGACTAATTGTAAAAATAGTCCAGGAATTGACCGGTACTAATTTTTAATTAACATAAAGGCAGGAAAGAACTATTTTACTAATTCACTGGGTGAACCTTCATTAGCTTCTGTCAATAACAATAAAAGGCTGAGAAAACTGCTCTAGAACAAACAAGACACAAAAACAGGAAAAAGAGACCAGACAGAAGGAAACCCTCATCAACTTGCTCCGGAAGAAGCTTGACTGAAAACGTTTTTTGAGAAGCTTTAAAAACAAGTTGTTTCAGTTCAGAGTTGGGGCAGCCCCCGGGGTGCAGCGTGGGTTTGGCTGAGAGCTGTGGTGCGCACGCACTGTGCCAAGGGTACTCAGAGCTGCTCGATCAGGACAGGGCTCATGGCAAGCTCTCCAACACGATCAGAACGCTTACACAACACATCAGGATCTATGTGGTCTTGTGACGCATCGACCAGCTTCTGCTTACAGTTAATTCATTCTGCTTATAAACAAGCGTTAAACAACTCCATTTAAAAAAAGCAACACAAGAGAAAATTACATGGGCCAGGGCAATAGATCCAGTAAGAAGAGGCAAGAAGATAAAGAAGGGTGGGCCATTGGTAAATAAATGCATGAACTCTGAAGTAACAGTAAGGAATCCTCCTCTGCATGAAGTGGCAATAGTAGTACCTGGTTTGGGTATTTTCTGTAACTTTTAACCTCCAAACACGTAGAGGCAACTTAATAAGATGCATGCTTCAGTATTTGATCTACCACAGATATTCAGTGCACTACCCATGAGGCACATCCAGACACTAATGTCTCCAGCATCCTCCTTGAAATGTGACTTGCTCTAGATGGAGGCTACTTGGCCCTAAGATGGACTTCAAACGTGCTGCTCTGTGCAGGCTGTTACTGCACAGTAACTTCCACAGATGCAGTGGAAGAACCAGCTGTGTTGAAGTCCGAACGTGGTTAACTTAAGAGCCTTGTAGGAGTTATGGGCTTTCTTCTTGGTGTTTTGGTTTTGCAGGTCAATTAGAGGAATTATTTGGATGACATGGCCATAGCCACAGAAACCCCCACCAGAGGCTCCATTCTACTGCCACTATGACACAGCTCATTTCATCTGAGGACTACGAGGTATGTAGACAAGAGCACTTTCACTTCATGACAAAGAAAAATGCAACAAAGGTGGCTCACTGATACCAGCCAAGATTTTTTTTTGTTTTTTTTAAATTAAGACATTGTTCAGGAACGCAAACCAAAACTCGATGTCCAGAAAAATCACAACACCTGGATTCTGAAATGTTGCTTTGTATCATAATAAAAGCCTCCCAGGTTGGTCCTTTCAAAGCAAACATAACATTCCCATAGCAGAACATGACACAAGACAGCAATCACAGAAAATCACTTGGCTTCGGTATCCAAATCAGCCTCCATCACCTTTGGTTGGATTCCAATTTTCTTCTGTTGTGCCAAAAAACTTCAGCTGCACCAGCTTTCTTCTTCCTATCTATGAACTCTGAAACAAGGAGTAGTGCCAACCTGAAGAACAAAGAAAGCTACAGGAAGGTAAGAGCTTAAAATCTTCTATCACCGGTATTCTTTGGTCTTTTGAGGCCAGTTTTTGACAATGATACTGCAGTAAGAGAGGGTTGCCTGTGGCAGAGAGCTCAGATTCAAGCAAGAATTGCATGCAAAGAACAAAACAAACATCTACACAACGAGTAGAACTGCAAGAGTCAATAAAAATGTCAGCATTTAAGAACACTGACTTGAACCCAATAATAAACTGTGCTTACTCCCAATTGTCCTCTAAAGAGCCAGCCCCTGGGAATGCACAACACAGGCATCCTGACATCTTCCACTGGGCTTGTGCAACCTCTCTGGAGAAGGTCATGGGAACATGGAGTGGTAGTGTGATCTCGGGGGCCGGGGAACACAGCCTGTATCACACTTCAAAATCACTCCCACTGCAAGGAATGTACAAAGCAGAAGCAGGAAGCATGTAGCTCATTTTTCCCCACTGGGCAGAGTATCTGACAGCACTACACCACTCCAGGCAACACAATCCAAAAATCCTGGCTTGCCTTTCTGCAACTACTGGGTGCCTCCCTCTGCCCAGGCATTTATAGGTTCTCCTTTAACACGACCACTTTTCATTGTGCCCTGTTGCTAGAAAAAGGATGACTAAGTCATAGTTCCTTCTGTTTCATTATCTAGAACTACTTATTACTACAATTTACAGCATTTTAAAACTTGATTAGTTCATATACTGGATATACTACTTGAGCAAATTGCATTTTGTTTTACAAACAAGGGTTCTTCTGAAAAATTCTGCATAGTCCATCAAACAGTGGATAAGTATGTCAAATCCTTCCAACTAAATACAAAAACACTTCCTCTTTCAAGTGACAGAAGAGCCAACAAGAAGAGGTACCATGCTGAACCTTGTTCTCACCAACAAAGAGGGTCTGGTACGGAACGTGAAGCTGGGGGGGAGCCTTGGCTGCAGTGACCTTGGAATGGTGGAGTTTAAGGACCTTAAGGCAGCGAGCAGGGAGCACAGCAGGCTCAGCACCCTGGGCTTTAGGAGAGCAGACTGGCCTCTCCAGGGATCTGCTTGGTTGAGCATCATGGGACAATGTCCTCAAGGGAAGAGGAGCCCAAAAAAGCTGGCTAATATACAAAGATCACCTCCCCCAAAATGAGGCTCTGAGCAACCTGGTCTAGTGGCAGGTGTTCCTTCCTAGGGGGATTGAAACTAGATGATCTGTAAGATCCCTTTCTACCCAAACCATTCTGTGATGACTCAATGATTCCTCTCTGTGGAACAAAGGAAAAACAGCCAGGCAAAATAGAACATCTATCACTCCATCCCAAAGTGAACCAACTCCTCCTGGGTAAAAATTGTCTTCCATATAACATTGATCTGACTCATTTACAATCTAATAATTACTTTCCTACCCTATTTGATCTGGTTTATTGTGATGACAGTGAGAAAATTCTAGACATTCTTAACAACATGCCACAACTCCAGAGCAGTATCAGCTTGCTTACTTGAAGCAAAAATGAGACTGCAAATATTGAGCTATATAACCCCAAGCTCCATGTCAAAAATAGTTCCCATTATTTGAATGGAAAAAATGCAAAACAATTTGAAATCTTGTATGCTCACAAGTTATCTGACTTTATATCAAACAGCTGCACACTTTGGTTTTTGTGTTTGCCACCTAGCACACAGCTCAGCAGGAGAGACTCTGCAAGAGATTCCGCTCCTGTTCCAGCCCGCAAATTACTTGCTAAACTGACATCAGCTGAAATAAGCATCTATGGGAACATAAAGGACTGACATCTCTGGTACCACCAAAGTGCTTCAGAAATAAAAGACGTGCCTGTAGAACTGCAGAGCACATTGCAAGGATGTACAGCACTGACATGCCCTGTAACACAACAGTGGGGCTGGGGGCACCCCCACACGTGGCGAGGCACAGAGCAGTCCCATCAGCCACCTACGCTACCTCACGCAGAACACAGAGCAGTCAGTAGGAAAACACATGACAGGTTCAGCCCATGAATTTAGCAAACATAAATCCCAACCCCAAAAAACACTCAGGTGCAGGCTTATCATTAAGCCTAAGAACAAACCCTCTCATTCCAAAAGAAATATTTGGATGTTTAAAATTAAGCATATGCAAGCACAAATATCTACAGAATTAGAACAAATTAGCACACTCCACAACAGTATTCATTTTTATTGCTCCATAGAAACCTTGACCTATCAATAATATAACTTAATACTAATATTTAAAAGCATTTTCATCTTCAAAAGGCACTACAATTTCTAAAGGACAAACGCCACTGACCGAACAAAGCAATTAAACAGCATGCAATTTAATTGTGCCACATTAAAAATGCTTCTACAAAACAAATCAACAAAGAATTTTCAAAAACCAGAGACAAGCCACTGCCACATCAAATAGGCAACCAGCTTCCTCTGGTGCCTTTTACACCAGGGAGCATTTTAACACCAAATAAATGTTATTTTCTTATTAGTTACAGCTGTTAATGTCTAGTAGCTCTTTAAACAAGCAACATTTTGCTGATGCAAGGCAATAATTTGTATTTATTTAACATCTAGTACACATTTCACTTTGATATTGTTGGTATAACTTCTTCCCAGTTGCTTTCAAATATGTTAACATTTTTTAGAAGTACAGAAAAATGAGATGAAAGAAGAGGGGGATATCATCTTGTCATATTTTCAGATATACAGTTTTAACTAGCAGCTAACAAAATTCTGCTGTTTTTTTCAGTAATACAGGCCCATAAATATATACCAAGATTGAGACCATTCAGTATGGGTAAAGGCTTACAAAAAAAAGAAACTTTCACTGAGGTGATCAGTGCCTCCATGAGAGCACACAACAAACAAATGCCAAATGTTTGCAAATGGTGGCAATGTCAAAGCCACCATTTTTGGCAGGACAGGTTTTAGTAGGCTTATATTTTTTAACCCATCTCAGGGGAACAGTATTTTTCCACTTAATCACCAGTTTACATTCCTCTTGCAAAGTTTTGTCCCTAAACTATCATATTTCTGTTTTGGTAACAGAAAATTCAGGTGCAGTGTCTGGAAAAGATAGTACCTTTGCAAATCTCAGACCTGAGTCCAAGGCCCTGGGCTCCCTCTTGCTGAAGTCACCAAGCAAAGTAAAGAGTGAGTAAAGTTAGAAATTCAGTACTGAAAACTCATGGCAAAATCATGAGTTTTAATATCCATACATTTCAGAATTGCAACAGTACAAGCACTTTAAAACACAATATTACAACCTTCTCTTACTTAAACAAATCTACTTGGGCACAATAGTGTTCTTTGCAACCTACTGACTCTGGAGTTAATAATTTTATATTGTACTGTGATCAGGATTCCTTACTCAGTGATCTCATAATTAGAAAAAAAAAACCTAATTATAAAGGACCTATTAAGTCTTACGGTTCTAGCAAGTACACTGATATAACTTATTTCCATTTTAAAGAAATTTGTTTTAATAAAGTCGGGGCAGCATGTGGTACTAACATGTTTATTTTCCAAGTGGTAGGGACACTAACCAAAACCATCTGATGTTTCTTCCTAAGCCTCCTTGATCTGCTGCTGGATTGCAGCTTAGAATAAAGCACTATAAAGCCAGAAGAAGCGGGTACAGGAATGAAAAAATAAAATCAGTAATTCAAAGTGTTTATTTAATGAGAGCACAGCTCAGACCAGTTCCTATTTTGAACAGAAGTTCAAAAATATTTATGACTGGAAATTGATTTCCAGAGACTATCAAATGTAGTCCAAAGCTAATCCCTCACAGACATTTTTTACTCTGCACACAAACAAAAACCAAACCCCTAAATCATGTAATTAAAAGAGGAATTAAAGGAAGCTCAGAAGTACTTAACAGATTTCTAGAGAAGTAAACAATCAGCACTACGCATTATGAACACGGTAAGAAAAGTCACCACCAGAGACTACCAGATTCACCCCTACCAGAGCTCCAGGAACGCTTTTCTCAGTCAGTTGACCAAGTACTATGATTCCGTCAAGAGCAATGATCATTTTAAAGCACGCCGTGTTGAAAGTACAAAAGACGAAAACTTTTCTAACCACATTTTCAGGGCTAAGAGCTAACAACTGAGGGGAGAAACCGGGGAGCGTGGGTCAGAGCTCCGAGGGCTAGAGTGAGCGTTCGGAAACAGCTGCCAACCACACGGACTCCAGCGGCATTTCGCAGGCAGCCCCGAGTTCCTCTGGCGCAGCTGTAAAACACACAACCTGAAACCCGCTCCTGCAGCAGGGGTTCGCTCGCAGCTGTTCCTCTGCCTCCCCCGCACGCAGTAATCTGACTCCTTTCCAGGAAAGAGCTTCTTTAATGAAGCCACACGAGAGCAGCATAGGTGTATCGGGGGACCCAGAACCGGGCGCTTTCCGAGTGGGTCTCCAGCACCCGAGCCCACAGCTCAGCCTCGCAGGGACGCGCTGCAAGGGCAGGCGCCGCCGAGCTCAGCCCCGCCGCCGAGCCGGGGGCTGAGGGCGGGGACGCTGCTCCCAGGCTCCCACCTTAGCCCCGCACGGCGGCTCCGGGGCCCGGCCCCACTCCCGTACTTGTTGCCTGCGCAGAGCGGCTCAGCCCGGCGCCGCAGCCCCCGCGGGGACCCCCGGCGCCGCTGCCGCTGAGAGAGGCT